>SJOL01006443.1:427158-491326 GCA_004794785.1 Opisthorchis felineus
CACACATGTTCCAACCCCCAACCTGGAGGGCCAGGAGACTGTTTTCGTCAGACCTCTACCCATTGACCAACCTGGTATGAAAGACTCTGCGAGTGTCGCGGGACACCCCCCAGTATAGCTCAATGGGTCGCTGAGGTGCGCAAACCGCCACACCACGATAAGGTCCAGTCTCTTCGTGACGGTGTTCAGCTGTAACACCCTTTCGGTGCCTAGCTGCCATGCCACCCGAAGGAAGCACGAGGGCTGGGATACTGCCAGGTTGCCCAAGCCTAGACAAGGGAAGTCGAGAGGCAGAGGTCGGGTTCGAACCAAGGGCCTTCCTGTCAGTAAATTCGCGCTCTAACAACTTGGGCCGTCTCGCCCGCCTTTTTGATGACAACAATAGGAGCTGCCCATGATGAATAGTTTACTGGCTGGATAACTCCGGATTGCTGGAGACGAACAAGTTCATTCTCCACAGTTGCGAGGGCGGCAAGTGGTACGGGACGCTTCGGTCTGAAAATTGGTCTGGAGTCGGGTTGGAATTTGAGTCTTTTCTTGGTTTTGGTACAGCATCCAAGGCCACTTTGGAAGATATCGTTGAATTTTGTCTTGAGTGTGTTAGTAAAGTGTTGTGCTATGTCTGAGCAGCATGAAAATTTCAGAGCACTGATGAAGGTACATTGAAAAGGTCAAGTTTCTGAGTCCAATTAAGTCCAAGAGTATTCAAATTGGGACATTCAGTGAGATAACAAGTTCTTGAAAAGTGTAAATTGTTGAATGATACATTACAGGCTAACTTGCCAGTCAGTAGTAGCTACTACTGACTGGCAAGTAGTACTACTACCCTAGGGTACTGCCAGATACACTTTGGGCCCGATGATTCGTGAATGACACGACAGGTTTTCCTATCAACTCCCAACTGGAACGTGAGATCAACGTAATATCTGAAGCTGTGTCGAGCTGCAGACGGATTAGAATTTTGTTGATGAAAACTGTAAGGTATTTCCTTCGGGACTCAAATTCAACTTGGAATGTTGCAAACACAGATCTGGACTGCGGACGTTTCTTGTACGACTGCTTTTTGACTGTGTTGCTGATTGGACTGTTGAAGCTCTTTTGGTTTTTGGGTACTGTGGGTTTCTGTGTACGGCAAAAACCTTTGTGGCCCCACCGATGACACGTCTGGCACTGGTGCCTCTGGAATGGACGAAAACGTGCATAATGCCACCCGCCACAGGACCAACACGATGTTGGTGTTTTTTCTCATGTGAAACAGTGGTTCGTTTCAATGCCATGACAATACTGGGATTAGTAGGTCGTGACGTCTGCTGTACCATTACGGTATCGTGTTTAAGATTACGCAAACGTTGGCACTCGGTGGTGAGTACTTTCACGGTAATATCCTTCTCGTGCTCGAGCTTGGAAAGCAGTCGAGTGCGACTATCTGATTCCTGTGAAGACTGAAGACCAGCAACAAAAATTAGACACTTGAATTGATCCTCCGCAAGTGACTGCAATTGAAATTTTTCACACTCGGTTAACGACACCGGCAAAAGTGACGTAGTCGTCTGCACCGCGCTTGGCCAATTTGAGACAGTTGTATCGAACATTAAAAAGTGAATGTTGCTCACCGAAAATTTCACGGAGTTGTTCCACTGTTTGTGCAAAGTTTAGATCCTTTGGTTGTTTGGGAAGAATGAAGTTCGTGAACCGATCGTGCTCGAGGATTCCAAGTTTCCAGACCAAGAGACGGGATTTCCACGCATTATCTTTGTCGGTAAATTCATTCTGGAAAGTATCTTCCCAGCGACTGTACCATGAATCGAATGTGAGACCAGATGCCGGTTCGTAGAGAAATTCGGTAACAGTTGCTGCGATAGAATCGGCAAAGGATAGTGAAGTGCCAATTTGAGATGGAACTGATGTCTGAAGACTGATAACTTAAGTAAGAGACTGAATAAGTCACAATTGCGATTGTTCGAACTGCGCTTGTTGCTGTTGAAGGATTGCTTTCAAATCCTCAGCTGAAATTGACATGTTTGTATTCGTGTTGGTTTCCCGTCCCCAGTGTTATATCCTCTTTGGTTATGCATCAGTCAGGCTCGTTCGTTCACCGGAATGGAGAAGACAAACAACCTCGAGGAAGTTATACAGTAAACAAGTGGATCGTTCCGTGATATGGAATTCAACTGAACCAGAATATAAGAAGAGCTAACAGTCCAATAGGATGTCAGTGAGAGGCTGAAATGTAGAAACACGTTTTCAGTATACAAAACAACTCGTTAGCAAAGTGGATTTGTTCCTTTGGAGGTAGTCCTCCTAACAACCACCAGCAAGAATTTGACATTGATTAGCGCTCTGGATATCTACAGTAACTAAGCGTCCGTCATTCTGCCAGATGGTGGGTGTTGGTGATGCTAGTTCTGATAAGTTTGTATGATTTCCTTGTAAACGTGTAGAGAGCAATGAAAGGTCCTAGCGGACAAGTGGATGGTCGGAGGCCATGTAGGGATTCCAAAAGGAGCTGCAGACAGTTATCGACCTTCGCAACCGGTAACAGGGCAATATGGCCTGTTTGGATTCGGGACTGGTTCGTTCCTAGGCACCATGTAGTCAAACGACGCCTGCTGTTCCGGAAATCGGCATTACAAAGAAACAGTCTGTGGTCGCAACACATCCGCAGCAGGCGCTCTCCGTTGTCCGTGCATTTCCTATCCAAGCCAAGACGACCATCCAGGTGGGCTTCAGCAGCGCTAAGTCTACTCACGTGAGCTTTCTTGTCACCAACGACCACAACTGCTTTTGAGCTCTTGGGCCGTTCTGTAAGTTCCCCCATTTCGCAATGGAAGCTGTCAAACCTGTATACATTAGCCAACCTGAAACGAGTGCCAAAGTGGAACTTCGTAGTATAGCTCATTGGGAAATAGACGCACACACATCATCACACTGCACTGAGGTTTAGTCTCTGCAGGGGCATCGTGTTGGACCGTTTGCGAACACCCTCGGAGCAACAGGAGCAGCGTTGGTTAAGACACAAGGGGTCCTGTTTTACGCTGTCATTCTGACAAGAGACAATTGGACCAAAGGCTTAGACGCCGGAACGGAGGTGGACTTCATCTACGCAGACTTCTCCAAAGGTACGACACCATATCCTGCTGGCAAACCTGGCCGCTTACGGCATGGTATCATCACCATGGCACACCATCGGTGATGCTTCTTTGCTTTACCGAGATGCCAGAGGCTTTCGGCGCCGGCTGACTCGCAGATGTTGGGGCCATGTCCGAAGCAAGACGAACTGGTTCTGGCGGGTGGGCGTACAAGGGGAGAGTTGGTAATGAGGTGGTGGGCGAAAGTGGAAGAAAATTTGTAAAACAGTAGTAGCGTGTTTTCGTTTTTCCTCCCTAATGTATGTGAAAAAGGTGGCCCGGCTGGTGATATCACGCGACGGCCGACGTCCAACTTTATTCAGTTATTTTTAGTTTAGTTTTACGCGGGCTTGGAAACTGCCATGGCACCCAGACCTAGACAGGAGAACGATTTGGTCCTCGTCCAAAGCCTTTGGCTCAAAATCCTGAACGCAAGGCAGCGTTGTCTGGCGGGAAATTTCAGTTCATTACATTTTTTAATGAACAAGTCGCCACACGCATTCCAGTCCCCAACCTGGAGGAACAGGAGACTGTGTTAATCAGACATCTAACCATTGACCAACATGGTATGAGAGACTGCGAGTGTTGCACGAATACTCTCCCTGGGTCCCGGAGATACACAAACCGTCACACCACTGTGTGGTCCAGTCTGTTCGTGACAGCGAAAGACTTGTCACCCTAGATTTATAATCCATGTCCTACAGGAGGCTCATACGTTCCAGATCTCTACCACCTCTAACCAGTCCTGCCACTCATCACTATCATCGACAGCCAACCATCGGGGTTGCCACCTAAACAATGAATGCCAGCGCAGCGGCCTCGACAGTCGTAGGAGATTCTCTTCTAGCTACATTCGAAATTTTCAATTCGGGATCCGTTTTGGCCTCATTCCTTTAACTAGCGGCTCGACGCAACTCAGCGAGTTACTTTTCACAAGTACTTAGCAACTTCATTTATTTCCACCCCACGAGTGTCTGCTGTGGCTTGTAGGACTTGAGAGGCGAAGGCCTAATTGTCCTCTCCCCACCCAATTAATGCACCACCATATTTCGGGTTTCAGCTTTAACAGATCATCGCTGCCTCCTCTGGAAGCGATACGTTGTGTGACCTTGAGATAACTCGAGGGTTAGGGCGCGAAATTACCGACCAGAAGGTTTGTGGTTCGCACCCAGCCCCTGCATCACAATTGCTCCTGTCTAGGCGACCTGACAGTATCTCAGCCCTCGTGCTTCCTTGTGGTGGCATGGCGGCTATGCACCGAACGGGTGTTACAGCCGAAGGATACGTGTGTTCTGGCCATCTGGAGCAAGACTGGGAGTACGGCATTGTGGAAGTCGCGGCTCCGGCTGAACCAGTTTGGAGGTGGTAGTTTTAGTGGCTTAAAAATTGCAGCGGTTTCGTCTTCATGTAAAACATTTTGTACTGGCTTGTTAGGCTACACGTTCTTTCTCTCAAGAGTTCGTCAAGAACTAGAGTTCAAATGTTCGGTTTTAATGGATTTGTTGTACCTGCTATTTTCGCCGTGTATGCACTTCGCTACCCATTTCACTCAAGTTGTTTTGTACTGAGATATTTCAGTGCATAAACCGCCTGTTTTCAATGTGTAACACGCACGCATTGTGTGTCGCCAGCTTGCAATTAATCACCCATAATATTGAGCACTTCACAAGAGTTCGCAAAGGCCACAACTTCAGTCGAATGCGGGAATTCTGTTAGAGTGCCAGTATTTCTGAGTTCTCGGAGCTGCAGATAAACCAGTTAGGGCCTCCAGCTTACAACCAAAAGAAAATGTAAGTTTGTTTTTACGTCACATTTGCCAGTCATTCAAAGGCATGGGAGGTCGCTTGTTGGTTCTGTATGCCGTTACGGTTTTGGAGTGATGCAAAACAGTACTGAACGGTCCGGGAAACTGCACAAGATCTCGTAGACTGGCACAAGCTGACTTCAACGTCTGTTGGCGGCCCCTATCAACCTACACATACAGTGCGATTGTCTTTCAAACGCAAATTTTAAAGCCTTGCTGAACGCACCACACCCTTCTGGCCAATACATGCTTTAGGTACAAAAGGACTCGGTATCCGACTATCACAATTGCTCGGGTCAGATGGGAACATTGGATCAGCCATGCTGAAGTACGTCGTGCTGTTTTTGGAACAGGCGCCCCGTTGCACGAGGTGTTCTCATTAGAAGTCAAAATATGATGCAAAGCGGAGGGATCTCAGGCTTTCTGTTATTTGGTAGGAGAGTTCTCAGTTTACTAGCTTTTTATACACAAGACTAGATAACTCTTTTACCTCCCGTCACGATCCAGTGGTTTCCTGTCAGACGACGGCATAGAATCATCAACGGCGGCCAACCTGACAACCCACTGAGCCAAAAGTAATGCGTGTGCATGCCTAAATTTTTGCCGGTAGCGACTTGCGACTGCTTGTGTGAAGAGCGCGAACGGTCATGGGGAGGCTTTTTTTCGGACGAAAGATGGAACAGTTGACATTGAGGCAAAACTGGAGGGAACAGGTGATGTTATTGCTCTGATGGATAACCTCAACACATCTAGATAGATAAATGCAGACAGTGTAGGAAATGCTATATCCATGTGACCGAACTATTGACAGCGACTAGGAAAGATAATTCTTAGACTGTGTATTCAACTCTTGTTGAATGTGTTTGTGGAGTACAAGCGAGGGTAGCCAATCATTCTCGCTTTCATATGACGTGGTCCTGACGGTCGCATGCCTTATATTGAATTCAAAATCAGCGGTTCCAAGACCAAATTGTCGGTTGCTCTCGTGGCCTCAGTGGTCAAGTTGCTTGACTCCAGACGAAGCCGTCTCATGCTGAGTAAGGTGTCCCCGAATTAATCCGTACTTGCAAACTTGACAAAGCACGCCTTTCCATACTGTTCATAACGAAGTCTTGTCGACGATGGGAACGATGTCTCTCTTGTTGGGACTTCATACTATCTGGCTTCCGATTGTAACGAAGAACAATGGTGTGCCGTAAATGAATAACGTCCTGGCGTCCTGGACGAGGCCAACTGCGGTGCATTGAGTTAGTTACGTTGATTGGGTAATCAGTTGACTGTTGTGGACAGTAAGTCTCTCTTCAACAATATGTTCAAGATTATCGAGCTGTGATGTCAATATCCTGAGGTGATAGAATGTCTAAGAAGAGCCCAGAAGACAATGATCTGAAGTGTGTGTGGGTTCGACCACTGAGGTCATGGTGCATCACGCTCTTCAGTTTTGGAAAGAGACTATCTGTAGTTCTCCCAAGTGCATTATTTCTTATCATATAAGCAAGCCTGTGTGAGACATAATAAATAATCGAAAATCAAGTCCCAAACCATGACTTTCACGTTCCTCACAGGTTAATTTAATGCGTACTCGGTAGTTAGAAGTGATGAGCTGTAGAATGCAAATGGTCTTTGTTTCAATTTGCCACAAAGTTCGCATCAATTTTAGACTGTTGTTAGGGGCCATGAACAGTCCCTTACTACAGTTGGCCGTGGAGCGGGTGATGGCAGTCGCGCGTATGCGGTGCTAAAACATACAAAGTGTGCTTAACTGCCATGTAGCCATGTGAGGTTTTAGTATTAGATAAAAGGAAAGTGGAAGGGTACAGACTAAGTGTAGAACGCTTTAGGTTCATGGGGATAGAGCAAGATGCTTGGCCTTTCAATTATCATTGAAATAAACACGTAAACACCGTTGCGGTATCAGACGGTCTCAGCAGGACTGGTTCAGCATTTCTACGAACCTTACCTAGCACAGGCCCACTGCAGACAAACTGAAGCCATTCATCCCCGCCCAATGTTAACAGCGTGACCTATCCTGGCACCGGCTACGCTCATGTCGTGCATAAAGAACCATGTTTGTCCAGTCAACTACGTCAACCAGGGAGTCATGAATAACTCAGTATCTCAGCTCGACAATAGTCGTTTCTGTTTCGCGTTGCTGTGTCAAAAACGACAACTTCGTAGGCTTGGTTACGTAGACCACGTTTGCCCTCTTAGAATAGGCCTATTTTGCATATATGAAGCTTTTCACCAGTGTCGACACTCATGTTGCTGCTGTTGAAATCAGAGCACTAATGCACCCTCTGACTTCAAAGACTGAGATAACCTGAATTTAACTGTAGGACGAATTTGTCCACGTTTGATTTTTCAAGGCCTGTGATGTTAGTTTGCGCGTTACATTATATAGCGACACACACGCGCCATCATCTGGATTCCTTGCATTGGCATCTGTCTGCCTGTTATTGGGACCACTAGCCGCCATTTTCACACCTAGAATCCACATTGTAGCATCACACGATCCAGTATGCGTATTTCGTGTTGCTGCGAAGTGGGTATTATCAGTGTGACGTCGATACCGATGAGAGTGCAGGTTGTTAAAACTCCTTTGACAACTACGTGGGGGTGCGGTTACAGTGTTTGAGAACTCCCTATTTTATGTCTGTATATGTCCAGAAATTGTCAGGTTTAATAGGGCCAGTAGTGTTTTTTTCTTAGATGGCTTTTTTCCGCATAGTTCCTAAATTGAGTAACTCGATAAGTCTCGCCCTGTTCAATATTTTACAGTTCAACTGAAGCGACGAATAAAAGAAGAAATCAAGCGTCTTCAACGCCGACGTCTCATTCCTCGCTTTCTTGGGACCCCTGCGCCTGCCACACAGACCACCTTCGGGAGTGAACTGCGTGAGGATAATGGTGAGTTCTTTGAAACTTTTTACAGTCTACTGCCACCATGTGCTTCGGTCTGATCCGACCTATTAAGGCTGCTTACCTCTCTTGGTGAAGTCTACTGGCGTTCATGATTTATGCTTGTACCGTTTGTAAGTATTTGCCTATCTCTGTAACACCAGAATTAAGGCGTAAGCTTCTGTTAGGCATCGCAGTTAGGCGCTGCAACGACCAATAGGCCTTACTCGCACGTGACTGACCAGAAGATCGAGCCACTTCCTGGACCAGCATCGAAGCGAGCTCTTGTTGGTAAAAAATGTGGACCTAACAATCATTCATGTCCCAGTATCCGCTGAATGCCGGTTGCTAATGGCGTGCCCTGGTGTTGTACATGTTTTTTTAGCCGTTTTGGGACTGAGCTGAGATATTACCGTCATTACGGCTTCTAGCCGAGAAGCTTTAGGTTCGGGTCCATCGCATTATTTTTTTGATAACGCATGAATGTGTATGAGCAGTCTGGCCGTACGTAAAGTCTGTTCCTGGGTTACGTGGCAGGTATGACAAAAGACTTACTTATTCTTTGGATACACTATTTGTTTGAAGGAAACAGGTTTACTGATTTCGGACGCTGCACACCAACAAATATGCCTTTTTATCCACACTTGTCTTTGTTCCCTACTTACTTCTAGTAGGCCTGAGTACATTGCAGCCCCAATAAACTCGAGCGCTGAAACTTCTGTCGGGTTGCCAAAGTCTATTTAGGGCTATAAAGGTGCACTGAAAGCATGGAACTTCCGATCAGCTTTACTCATTGAGCCCTTCCCCATTAGTTCATGATGTGATATAGGAAATTAGAATGCCCCGTCAGTGTCATCTTTCTTGTATCTTTACAAGGCTTTGGTGCGCGCCCTACTCGTTTATTCTCGGAACACCCGTGTGTTCACTGCTGAAGGTGCCAGAGCTTGTGCGCTTGTGCCCTTACGTGCCTGGAATTAAGTCTCCAGTATTTTTGCGGTCCTTTGCTTTGAAATCACTAAAGAACCTCCGCATTGGTGCCCTTGACTATACTCTTCCAGTTCCCATGCTTTGCCTGTTTTCATTGAGGTTGCGAAATTGCGTTTCGCTACTGCCAAAACGGCCAGTTTAAGAGCCAGTTGTCCACTGTGTAAATCGACGCACTTGCTATTAACTTCCGTGGCAAAGCACTTGCTGGAGCAGAATCGGTCTGAGTATAAATCATTTGGTCATTTAGCCAATAAGTCGATAAATGACATCAATGTGTGCTAGTTAAGATTCCATACAATAAGAACGTTTAGTCTATGCGGAAATGTGATTGCTGTGGTCTTTATAGGTATTGGGTTATTTCTTACGCAGTAGAAGTCAACTGAAAGGCACCTAACATGCGATTCTACCCCTAATCCTTGCACCGGTACACTCACAGAATAATAATCCCGCCCATAAACCGCTTGTTCACCTTCGCGAAATGAGCAGTTAAGATTTACAGTTTCCAATACAGTTAAGCAGACGCGTGAAGCATTTCAACGTGATCTTTCACTTCTTGAAAGCACAACTCCTGATAAAGAAATAACAGGCGTTTACCTAGGGTCTATGAACAACCACTGTGCGTTTCATTGTTCCATGTATCGGCACTTTTTTGCATGTTCATGAACCCCGTACTTACTTAATTTGCTTTATTCGCAACGATCACCCGACTTTTTCAGCGGCCGTTGCATCATGCAGTGGGAGTTTCCGGTCCATGGCTCTCCGGTCTCCGCAACCAGATAGCGCTGATTCGGATGGTGACCAGTCACCAGTGCGTTCTAGCGAACCCACTTTCCAGAGCTTTCAGCCTGTTAACCGAACGTCAGTCGTGCTTTCCACAACGCCTTTATCTCCTCGGATGCCTTCCCCAGCCCGTACCCTCGATTCAGTTCCAATCTTTACACTTCCACAAGTTACTGCTCTTTGTGATCGGCTTATCAAAGAGCGTGAGGACGAACTTCGCCAGGAGTATGACCTTATTTTATCATGCAAATTAGCAGGTACGTTTTGTTCTTCCGTTTGCCACTGCTGTTCATGTGTACCACAGTCAAATGTGATTCGCGAAGAAAGTCTCAGTTATTATAACTAGATTACGGTAATTCTTTTATGTACGGCTATACGGTTTTCCATGCCCTCATCTAATACTGGAGTTGTTGCTGATAATGAGTTAGAAGACGCTGCGACGTTTGGACGATTAAGCACCTTAATGGTGTATTATCTCGCCTGTTGAGCTAAGAAACCGGCCACACACCATACTACCAAACTGTACAAATGTCCTTCGTAAAACCGGTTGCTAAAACAAAACATTTATTGGATGGTGGCTGTACACTGATTGGTGGACAGTTCGGAACACGTGATACATAACCCAGTTGTCACTCCCAGAGACACGACGTGATCCGCACAGTTTCTGGACATCACTTGCTTTGAGTAGGGAATATCTGAATCCAGGTAAGTCACGTGTGTTGCTGAAAGCGCGTACTCGGAGAAACCACAATCATACCGAGGACGAAACGGAAATTTGCATGCTATCTTCACAGAGAAACAAAGACACGAATTTCCCAGCTCACCGTGCTTGCTTTTGTTGCAATCATGCCTTTTCGTTAACAGCTGGACACCTAAATGAAACAAAGAGCGTCGGCGGATCCGACTGCCGCACTTCGTTGGGCATTGTTTTCTTGGTGAAGTGCTCTTTCGGCACATGCACCCTTCAGACAAGTAGCTTCCCTAAAGAAGCGTTCTTGGTACTTCACATCTTTTACGATATCAATCTTTACGGACGATCCATTCAATATCATCACTGCAGGCGGTGAAGTAAATGTGAGAAACCTGGTGCTTCTTGCATTAATTATCAATCACTAATGTTTTATTGCCCTCTGTTTTTTCTGTAAAACAGTACGGTAGTCCTTTTTTAATAGCGAATATCCCAGAGGGGACGAAAACAGGCAATTGTGACGTGTGTTTGTTCTTGGGTTTGCTAACACACCCGACGTGTTGGCTTTTGATAAAATTGGGTCTATAGGAACTAGTCCTTTTAATCAAGTAAAATAAAGGGAATTTACTACTAGCTTGCTCGAAATGGTGCTTCGAAAAGAATACTCACTAGTGATTAAAAAAACATGAGATATTCCCCATTGTTCCTGTCGTTCTGTTAAAGGTAGTTTCGAAATCGCACATACTCCCTCCGAGCAAGCAACTCCAGATAGGATATGTTGATGTGAGGGATGTTCTCGTGAGGATCACTGTATGGTGAGGGTGGACTACCTAGCCTTCAATCTAGCTGCAGGAATGTCACTTTTCTAATACCCTATCTAATTTATAACTCCTTGCTATGTCCACAGTTAGGAAGGAGTCGTACGCGCCTTGAGATGCTTTCGGTAGGCTAGCACCAACTCCCTGCACTTCTGCGTTTTTACTGTTCGTTTACGGATTGTAAGTGCACTTACTGATTGGGTTGGGGTGCAAACTGTAACAATGATACAGCTTTCCTAGGGTGATAGGTTACAAAATTTGACCATTGCTTTGCGTGCCTTTCCCTTGGTAGTCCAGTCCCTGAGCTTGCGTCTGAGAATGAGTCGCACTTCATCCTCGTGGGGCAGGAAAGTCAGCAATCCTGAACGTCAGCTCCTGTTACTCTTACATGGTGCTTTATTTCGATATCTTGAACGTTGGCCTAACTTAGCCCTTTGCGTCGCGCATCCAGTCGGGAGACATCATAAACTACGCATTCATCCAAAACTTGTTAGTGTCTTTCGCACATGACATCTTAATTTACAGTAACATGCATACCCCAACTCCTGCGTATTTTGGCTGTTGGTGTTTTAGAGATCATAGGTTCTAGTGTTTCATTGTTTCTGATTACAGCCATGCTTATGGACTTGATGTATCATCTGTTTGTTTTTCGATAGAGCAATATGAAGCTTTTTTGAAGTTCAACCACGATCAGTTGCAAAGTCGATTTCAGAACACTCCCATGAGCTGTAAGTCGTTAATAACCACTAGATAATAAATATTCGATGTTCATTCAAGCCTCTAACAATGGGCGTCAACATTTACCACTGATGCATCGATACCGGTTATTATCATTATGCTAGCATTAATAGTCGTCTTTTAAGCTCTTCTTAGTCTTTGTTCTTATGTCCATTTCGTGTGTTCACTTTTTGTCAGGGTTGCCCTGTCGTTTCTGTTTTGTTTGCCACCTGGTCAGTTACTTGATGTATAAAAGTACATGCACCGTCAGATTGACGTTGTTCCTTTCCATTTGTTTTACCATCTGTTTGTGTCTGACAGCTGTGTTTTGGCATGAATATCGGAACCTGTCTACACTCGAAATTCCATGGACGAGATCAACTGTCCTTCTGTCTCATGTATAGGGGAGTTAAAAATGTATTTTAAATTCAACAGAGCAGTTGGGAAGCTTCAGTTGCTGTGAAACGCTGACAGAACTGAGTTTTCCGGGCTTCTTGCTGGCCCTCAATCCGCTTATGTATCCATCCAGCACCTCAACGACAATTTCTAACAGAGCTGGTTCTGCTTAATCTGCATCATTGAGTTCAGCATTTGTTCCATAGGAGTCCTTGCTCTAAGTGACCACACTAAATCTCTCGGTCATCCACGGTTGAACGTGAAATCCCCTCAAAGAACGGTCATCCATTTTCTTGGTGGTTACAATATTCATGCAAAGCTCCACGGGAAGCGCTTCAATCGGTTGCTGAGTCTTGATCTAATAACTTCTACTGAGTACACTATGGAGCCATAGGGACCATTCACCAAAACGGTCTCGCGCATTTACATACTTTAAAGAGTCGGATTGTTGCGCGGATGGATCATTTGTCCAGTTAAGCGTTCAGGAGCCCCAGTGCATTTTGCCACCACCAAACCAAATGCACTGTTATATTGAAGGCCCTCTTATAATGGCAGTGTAAGTTCGTCACGTGTTCCTTCAGAAGGCTATTCCAATTGATCCCACTACGTAGCCTACTTCGTTCCCACGCTGCGAAAATGTTCCGTTCAGCAAGTTCAAGCTTGATTTTAGGCGCACACCAGCAAGAGAAAGAGCTATCGGAATAGGCTAGTCGCATGCAACGAAGCGAAAAACTGACTTAAATCCGGCTTTCGTCAAAAATCGAATCATTTGCTTTATCACACTCCACAATCGATGGCTGTGAGTGATCGAGGGGTTGTGATTTTGGAAGACAGTCTTGGGGTGCAAAACTTGGCAATGTCCGAGCGGGCTTTGTTGAACAAAGAACTTGGTGCTTTTCAGCTGTATCAATACCCAGGATTTCTAGGTATCCGGGCTCAGCTGCATCGTTTTTCGAACCGTACTTTGACGATGGAAACGTTGATTTGGATTGGAAGGCCGGTCAGATGGATATGCTTTCGGGGACATCTCGTCTGCCATGGTTAAGTCTTTCTAAGCTTTCTACAGATACCCCTGCTGCACAATGTTCCGGTGAACTTTCCATAGGATAACTCCTTCAGTACGTCTGCTAAGGTTCGTCCGTTACCAAGTACCCAACACCGGTGCAAATCGTCGGTAGGAAATGACCGTGGTAAAATTGTCAAACCATCTATGCCTTGTTTGGTGACAGGTGATAATGATGCACGATTCACCGGGCTTTTCAGCCTGGTAGTGACGCTCTGATGAATGGCATATTTTTCCACCTATTGGTAGCGGATTATGACTTGTAATGACTTGTACTTTGGCACGCTAAACTTGTAGGCAGTAGCCTTCTGTACTGTTCGAAGGATCCCGGTATCCTTCTGAATTCATATGAGCGTTCGATAGTTCCTTTTTGATTAGTGGGTCAAGGCGTAGCAGTTCAGTTTGAAACCTGAAATCTATGTGATTGGCTTGGTCGTAGGAGTTCTAATTCCTGGACTCTAGCAAGTTTTGGGAGCTCGTATTGTATTGTGTTATGGTTGGATCTGCAGTCTGGATTGTTTGGCTAAACACCTGAATACCGGTTGGGTGCTATACGCAGATTGTACTCTCTACTTCAATTCGTTCATTTGGAGTTGTCATCATTATTTACACCTCACGTAGAGTAGCCTTTAATATAAGAGCAACCCATTTGGATCCGTTTGCTTCTTGAGTATTTTTGAGGTCAAACACGGTCTACGGGCTTCTCATTGTCTTGCATTTCTGTTTTAGATGTCTCCTGAACTGAAGACGTCTGTCAACAGCTGTGAAATACTGACGTGAGCCAGTGTCTTGTGATTAATCAAACTGATTACCAACTGGCTGGCTAATCAAACAGCACCTGTGGTTCAGTGTAAACAATGGTCCGACAGAACCCCTTTTCCAGTTTATTCTCTGTTCAACCTCCATCATAATCAATTCGAGAGTCCCGCTTTCTGGTTTCTCAATAAGCCATCTCTCCAAATTCAGTTACCCGGCTTCTGTGATCGGGTTGCCTTTCTCTCCAGGCTTTCAGGATCATTCCTTGTCACCTAAACTGACTACTCACTGTCATTTCCTTGCTTTTCGCTGTCCGCCATTTTCCGCACCTTGTATGAGCTCGCATGCTTGCACTTCTTGTGGGTGTACTATGCATTATAGGCGGGTGGACTCAGCCTCTCGCGCCATCGGTTCGACTACCCTGTTCATGCACGTTTCCCCCTATCACTATAGTTTCTCGCGCCTTTCCCAGTTTTGTACAGCATACGTGGTGTCACACCATTTGCAGTTAGTGGCAGAACGTAACTATACTCGCGCCTTATAATGTAGTTGTCGCTGGCACCGATCACCAGATAGCCAGTAAACTTGTGGCGTTACCTATTCTGCTCTGTAACGCTAGTGCAGATACTCTAGTTTTTGAAATTGCCACCTTTAGCACTACGTTCCGTTAACCTTTTACGTCTCCACATCTCGAAATATTTCAATAGTCAGTGGTTAGGATATTCTCCAAAGGTCAGCGTGTTTCGGCAGTTGTGTACAATCAGCTGTGTAAATCAGAACACATTAAAAAAATAGGGTTCGAAGGGGACTCGAAAAAATGCGGCTGACTCTTGAGAGCCTAATCACGTGAGCCTTTTCGCTTTTATAGAGGCTCATCAGGTGACTATAGGTGAGATTGTCCACGTAACCATTGCAATTTATTGGCCTTAATAACGCTCACACCTTCCAAGTTTGGTTATGGTTCGAATCTGGTTCTAAGCAGCGATCGACCGGGGTAATTTTACCACAAGGAGAGCATCTCCAAAGATAGATCCATTAAGAAGGGGACGAAATTTTCCAGTTTTTTTCTCTGGCTCTTGAGTTGGTGACCCCAACAGGCCTTCTCATCAACGGTCAAATTATGAAATAAGAACGTCTAGCAGTGAGAAGGTACTGCTGGCAATGGTTTTCGCACACGGGCACAAACGGAGAAGCTTGTATGTAGGGCCATTAAGCTGATGTCGTGGTGTGCTTATGAGCACGTGCCCTTCATCACTGTCATCCTCAGCACTGGGTAGACCATCAGACTGCATTCTTCCACTCCCGTAACGAGACAGCCATGTATTATCGGTACCCGTCAATCCCGTGTGCTAGGTAGGTGGCCGATCAGCCATCGTCCACACAACTCTCAGTAGCTGACCACAAGATTTTTCTGACCATTGCCGATAAAGTTATTAGAGCGAAATATCAGCAGTGCTGTTTCTGCTGGCGTTCGATTATTCGTATGATCGATAGATCACACATCCATCGAAGCAACCTGTTCCATATCAGGCAGGCAGCGAAAAATGTTTCTGGGTGCCTCTGAAATGTCCCATGTTCTGGACCTTGAGAGTCCGACGTTTAACAATTATCAGTCCCTCCTTACAGGAATGTCAGATGGTACTCGTAAATCGTAGGCATCAGTCAGTGGATTAGGGTTGTTTTATGTAACCTGCAGCCATGGTCGGACGTCCTCAGTCGCATAGTTGATTTGAGTCGGATCTTGTGTGATTCACTGAACAAAACTACTTTTGCAAGTGAGTAGCGGTTTATCTCTTCTCAACCGCTTGAACTCAATCGAATATCTGAGCCAAGCACGCAGCCAACAATTCCAACGGTTCATTACAATCCATAAGGCTGTCGAAAAAGCATTTATCCTGTATCTTTGGAATTGAACTTTTGAAGGACCGAAGAATGTAAATTGGAGGCAAGAACTGTGTATCACTCGGTGGGTCAAAGATCAAACCCATCATGCCATAAGAATACTTTGAGGTTGCAGTTGCATCAATGTGTGAGCTACGGCCGGTTTGATTCGATCCATAACTCACCGGTATTGTTCGAAGTAGCTGGATGGAACATGTCTGTAGGCCCGGCTATTCTCATTGCGTGTCAGTGGTGCACTCATGTAGATAGCCGTCGTTCCCGACTTCCAATTCCCCACCAAAACTGAGCTGGATGTCTAAAGTTGCGCCCATATCCTCTCAGTTTCGACAGCCTGGTAATTTGTTCAAACGAAATTGCTAGTGTTGGTCGATTCATGCCTTCGAAGAACAGTTCAGCTGGCCTCCTGCAACAGCCTGTAAACCTTGATCGACCGTCGGAAGAAGCAATAAAGTACGAAATATCCGTACTGAAAAGTGACAAGGCACCAGGCCCGGACGGTCTCTATCCAGCCCTCTTCAAAGAAGACGGAATGGGGCATGTCGACAGTTATCCCTGTCTCCAAAAAGGTTACGCGGACCCAGTGTAAAATCCACCGTGGCATCGAAGTCCTCTCTGGTCTTATCCTTCGACGGTTGACACAGGCAGGGCAGATCCGTGAGAACCAAGCTGGGTGCCGTCCTGCAAAAGGATGCATCGATCACATTCAACCTCCGACAGATTCTGGAACAGCGACCAACGATGGTTGTGTCCCTCGATCTGAAAGCAGCCTTTGACCCTGTGGACCGTCAGACACTGGCAGTGTCTGGAGCTAAGGTGTCCCCCATAAATTCTTGACCCTCCTGAAGGCGCTGTACGCCGACTCCCGCGGCCGTGTGAAGGGCTACGGGATGCTCTCACCTGAGTTCAGCACATCAAGTGGTGTCAGACAGGGCTGTCCTCTTTCACCTTTCCTCTTCAACTTCGTCATTGATACGATCATGGAAGACTCACTGTCAGCCTCTAATGCCTGTGGGGTCGAATTGCTTCCTGGGCGTCCGCTCACAGATATCGAGTACGCAGACGACACTGGTCTTCTTGGATCTGACCCCGTGGTAATTCAAACAATATTAAATAATCTAAATAATTCCGCCTCACGGGTTGGCATGCGCTTCACACCTGCAAAGTGTAAAGTGCTACTGCAAACTGGGTGGGCTCGAACCCTAGCCTCATGCTTGCGGATGAACCGATTGAGGTAGTAGACAGATTTGTCTACCTTGTCAGCTGTATCAGTCCCGGTGGTCTAGCAAGAGATGATATTTCCATCCGGATTGGGAAGGCCAGCGCAGCTTTTGTGAACCTGCGTCACCTGTGGCGTAGGCGTGACATCAGTTTCTCCGTCAAGGGTCGAGTTTACAATGCTGCGGTGCGCTCCACATTTCCATATGGGTCAGAAACCTGGCAGTTGTTCGGAGCATTGCCCGAGTCTGGTGGGAACACCGGATCAGCAATGCTGAAGTACGTCGAATGGTATTCGGAAGAAATAGCTCACTCTCGATAGATGAACTGATCACTCCACAGGTTGCGCTGGCTTGGCCACGTGCTGCGTATGTCAGTCGACCGACTTCCTCGTATGGTTCTTTTCGCACAACCACATGAAGGGTGGAAATGAGCCAGTGGAGGTCAACCAATGACTTGGCAGCGAAGTGGAAAAGCCAACACCAGCAAACTCACCTGCGCTGGTCATTGCAGTCTTCCTGGATGGGGACCCCGAGACGGGCCACATCAATGGTTAGAGACACTGTCAGATATGGCCCAGTCGCGCCCTTAATGGCGCTCGTGCATCCAAGCTATTGCCTTCAATGCATAGCTCCCTTCCCAACCCCTCCGCTTAACAGTCCTGTATTTACGCACCAATTTATCAGCTCCCGCCCTCAATGCGCAGCTACCTACGCTCCCCAAATCATCGGTGGACGAAACTGGCAGCTACAACCACTGTACGACAAGTACGCGGTTTCTTACAGCTGATGATGATGATGACTTAAGTCAACCGATGTCGCGCAGTTTCATTGGCTGAAATGATGTGGCCTCATAAACACGCATTCCACCACGAGTTATTCGGATCAAGTGGGCATCCGTTGAAGTACAATGCTTTAACGTCCAAAGCTGTAGTGACCTGAGGCGGTCGTTGGAGTCCTCTTCTTCTTCCGGATGGACAGGGTAATTGGTACAGCCAGCAATGTACATGGTTGGTATCATGTCAGAAAATAATTAAAGGTGCAGTTTGCACCGATGTGTCCCAAGAACTACCAAGCCGGATGCTGTCATACTATCTGATAACTGAAAAGGTGCTTTTTCGTGTGTCTAAAGGCAGTCATTTGTGTCGTCAGTTTCACCGGTTTTCTCAGAACTAACCACTTTCGGGGTTGTATGAAATTACCAGCTTCTGATACCTTTGCTCGTCTAGGGAAAGTAAGTTTTTTCCCTGCCTGCAGCGGCATCTCTTCTGATTCGTTGCATCCTTACAAAGAACCTCATCGCTACAAATATTGTGCTATTGTTTGAGGGTAGGGAGCCTTGGAGGTGTACTACGCTCACACTCTAGGTGAACTCGGAACAACATTGCTCTTATAGACGTAACACGCTACTCATAAGGTTGCTGAAAACTTCGACAGCAGGCTTATGAGTAATGTGTTACTTCTACATAATGTGTTGCTATACTGGCGTATCTTACCAACTGAAACATGAAGCGGCCTTTGTGCAGCACATTCAGTTGAAGATTGCCATAAAGGAGGATTCAGTCGAATCTCCGAAGGAAACCAAATTGATATGCAAATGAGTGTACTTGTCAAAATCTGTCCAATTTGGGTTCAAGTGGAACATAAGGTTGACGGAAACCGGGGGAATGCGCCTACCTGATGAGCCCCAAGATGAGTAAAACCGGTCGTGGGCTGTAAAAGTTTTCAGCAGCCTTATGATTAGTTTATTTTATGACAGTCCTCAATCTTTCTGTATGCTTAAACTATGCGTGTAGAACAAACAGTAACTCGGAGGTAAAAAAGGGCGAATCTGTGAAAACATGCGATCCTCCCTGTTTCAAAGAGAGTGAAGACTGGAGAACCGACCCTTGGTGTGGGGATACTCCAAAGTTACTCCACTGCCACATAGCATATTACCCTTTTTGAAATTAGGTGGAACAGTGCATTTTTCCCCCTACTTTGTTGTCGCTTATTTGTCTGAACCCCAGAACTCTTGGAAACATGCAAATAAGGGTGGTGTAACTACATAGGAGCAATCTGCTTATTTCTGCGCGTCTAAATGTTTTTTATGGTCAGTGTGTATTTTTGACGAAATACACCAATTTCCAGATTACATTGGTGTTAACGACAGACAGGACCGATTCTCTGGTTCACGGTGTTTTATTTTGTGAGTGGAGTAAAGTAATGCTGAGAAACCTAGAAGCATCCTTATTGCGAATGGTCGTTAGTGCGCATTTCACGAATCCCAACGGCTATCCGAACCCGTAAACTTCGGGATAGGAGTTTGTACACCCCGTGATTGTACAGCTGGTGGCTGATTTGAATTGTGGTTAACTGGCATTGAGATGTGTCCCGCATAGCTCATTGTTCGGTGACAATATGTGATGTCAATTGGTTTCTTTGTGGTTGGAGTGGCTACACAGAACTTTAATGTAGGGTTGTATTGTTTTTAGTTCACTGTGAAAATGGGTTTGGAGTCGTACTTCAGTAGTTTGACCGAACTTTTGTTATCCGGCCACCCACAGAACCAGTGCCGATTCTTGAAACCGACTAAAAGGTGCCAATCGACCATTTCAAAAGACACAAGTAGGGGCGGGCAGCTCAACTCGGTTGTTACACAAACCTTGACATCAACAAGCTATGTAGGTAATTCGGTGTCCAATTTTCATTCAGGTATGCTATTTCTCTTGGTCTGGCTATCCAGCTTTATTATTTTCACTCTTGTTCGTATAGAGTTGACATTCTGAAAAAAATTCGTCTCCTGGTCTGATACCATTTTGAGACTCGACCATTTCATGCATCAAGGTAGGCGAACCTTCATATTGGACAATTCCTGGGAAATGATAAAGCGAACGAGCAAACTTTAACGCGGATAACTCAAACTCAGACAAGGAAGCTGGTAAAGTATTTTGTCGGTAATCTTAGCCAGCTGGCCGTAATCGGCAGTGCAGCCACATTAAACTAAGGACCAGTAAATTAGAGTTGTTCAAGAAAACTTCCCAAACACTTGAATTGCCAAGAAATCCCAATGACCTGAGTCCACGAACGTCGGGTTTCGACGGTGGTCTTCACTTTCTGGAGCTATATTGCAGGTGACGGAAGTAGTTTCGCTTTCCTAATGGCACTATGTACACAGAAGTCGCGTAGTTTTGCGGAGAACAGTATGTGGTGACAAGCCGGTGATTTGTTCACTCTTGTGACAGTCATGTGACGTAATGATGAAGAGCATATCTCGAGGATTTCAAGTGCCTAAGCAGCATTAAAGTGTACACTGTCCAGGAAAATGAGAAGAACCGAAGTGTGCGCAGTTGCTAACTGCGTTGTTGCCTAATTTGCCTTGAATGAGACCGGAATCTAATAGGAGTCCGAAAACTGCTTTCTAGCCAACTCCAGGTTACATATCGAATTTATAAACAGGAAAAACTGACAAATAAATGCAGCATCAGTCTTCTAGGGGAGTTGTTGGGCTGCGCTAAATTGCTTGCATTCTTCAGGCTGGAGAGATTACCGTTTAATCTTGTTCCCCAGATCCGGAAGAGGGCACTTTCTTCCACGAACGATCTTCTGAGTGTTTTCACTCTGGTCCTATTTCCTATTCATTGTTTGGAACTGTGCGGTATACCTGACAATGTCCACCAGCGCATGTAATCAGGGTCCTCCGAATATTCTCTCTTGTTTGTTTAAGAAGCACAACCTTGGTTTTGTGGGCTAAACAGAAGCAGTTTAGTAGATAAACCGTCGTCTGAATATACCCTGTTGTCATTTCACAGGTTGAACATTTGACCACAAATTTACTGTCACTTTTATGTATCGACTCGATTCGATTCATTTGACTACTTGGCAAGCGAACCTGGGTTATGATCACATACGAAGTGCCAGTCGCTCGTACACGCTTGAGTGAGCATGTATAAAGCGTTTCCCGTCCGATCACTGGAGAGCCGCAAGAGCGAAATAGTTGCAGAACTATCCGCTTCGAAGTATTTCTTAGGGAAGATTTCTTACAAAGGGAAAGGGCCGTAATAATGGGAAGTGTCACGACCATTTATTTCTCTGAAGCGTTGCCCAGATGGAGGCTTCTTATAAAAATAGTGTTGTACATATGGGACACTTAGAGTGCCATTTATCTTAAGTTGGCGGTGATCTCACAAAATGTGCCTGCTGTAAACCAGTCTCTGGTATCAGTTTTAGGTTGTTACCGTCTCATTTTACTGGACGCGTTACTGTCGATATACCCATGTCTTTTGACTTGTATTTACATAATGTTCTGCGCAAGGTTTGCAACGGTGTACTGCAAGTTGACAGTACTGTCAGTTCTATGGAAGGTCATTACTTGCTGTTCAACTCCTCGTAATAAATCTAGGTTCAGTTTCGAGGCATCGTGCGCAGTAAATTCTGCTGGGTAGAGCACCTGTCCGGAAGGTGGAAGGCTGCGGGTTTGAGTCACATCCTCACTACCTGTCACTTCGCTTGCCACAATTATTCTGCACTTGCGAATCCACAAACTTCCTAACTTCTCGCTTGTACCTCATCCAAATATAACTACGATATTAAAAATATACATTACACGATGGACCTCACTTCCTTAAGATTCCCTCAGACGTTGCCAAACGAACAGTGCAGAGGCTACTATCTGCGGGTATCCAATCAAGTAGACACGCTTCCGCTCGTTCGCTCAGTACAATAACCACCCGGGCATATCCGGCTGCAGCGGCCTCTGCATCACCAGAGCTGAGCAGCTGAAACCTGGAAGACAGGGCGAAGGCAGTCAATTCAATCACATTACTTGCGTCCTGTATCCTCGTTTCTAACAGACAACATACATCCATGCAGAGGAAATCCGGCGTACCAGCAAGAGCCGCCTGTTATCCTGCTTGCTTCAGTGTGCGAACATTAAAGGCAGCTAAGCAGACCGGTTTTCGGGGTTTGAAAACATATTTCGAAGTGTTTACGTTTGTCACTTAAGTCGGACAAGCTGCAGCTGAGCGTGATGAACATAGTGCTCATCCCCAGTGCTGGGACCTGCGGATTGAGTATTCCAACTTGTCTGGGGTAGAAGGAAAACGTGAAAGTATAAGGAAGGAAGCGTCAGCAGTAGCGTGTTTTTCCTTACCCACCCTGTTGGATGCAGCAAGTAAGGGACGAGGCTGGTGTAACCATTCGACAGCCGATGTGGCTCGAGATTATTGCTAGGTGTAAGTGACATGGCTGTACGCGAGCTGGGATACTACCCGGGCGTCCAGACCTAGATAGGTGGACGATAAGTGTTCTCGGCCAAAGCATTTGGTTCAAAAGCCTGACCGCAGGCAGCGGTGTTTGGCGGAAAGTGCAAGTCTCCACGCGTTCTAGCCCCCAATCTGGAGGGCCACGAGCCCGCATAGGTCAAAATTCTAACCATTGACCAACCTGGTGTGAGAGTGTCGCACGTGCACCACCCAGTATAGCGCAATAGGTCACGGACGCACACAAAAAACCGTCACACCGTTTAGTCTCTCTGTGAGTATGTGTTTGAGATAACTCCGTGTGAGTCTATGAGCTCCAGCCTGTTGAGGCTCTATTCTTTTTGCACCTCTCTGTACAAGTGAGCAACCCGTATTTTGCAGTATTAGTCACTAGATTACCGGTACATCATCAAAACAAATGACGCAGTCAACCATTTAACAACAGGATCCACGGACGCTATCCGTAACTCATGAATAATGTCTTCTGGTATTTTTCATGTCGCCTCCTGAGTTACTCAGCTTGGTGTTACTTTCAAGTTGGAAAAAACCAAGCATGATTGGTCTGTAATTATTTTCCGGGAAATAATTCGGCGGCAGGTTCTGGTAGATAACTTCGGAAACCCTGATTCATATTATCACAGTTGTATCCCCACGGGGCGGTTGACCCAAAGTGACAGAGTGGACTCACCGTAAACGCATGTTCGATTAAAATAGTCATCTTGCGGAAAAAAAGAATGGATGACAGCCAAGTTTGGTCGGTCCGTTTTATGTAGTTCGCGAGTTTGACAGGTAATAGACAGGCCGTCCGCCGTTGGTCTCGGTAAATAAAAATATCCGCTTGGTCGTTCTTTTGTTCGCTGAGCTGGGCAATTTGATTGTAAACGTTTCATCACCAATCGAGGTGACATCGTCAGTGCGTTATAAAGGAGCGTAGTGATGGGTAGGTGGTTGTGCGTTGAGTAGTATTGCGGATGTGTTACTATGCGTGCTGCTAGCCGGGGCTGACCTTCGATCACGATTGGTTGTTCGGTCGGGCGGTTCTATTGGTTGATCTGTTATCCTGTGTCCTGATTGATCGATGACCACATGACCTTTGAGCTTGGCCTACCCTGCTGTCGTACTCTGGTGGATGCTGAAGTGGCCTCTGTCCTTGACTCCTTCGGGTTCCGGCTTGTGACCTTTGTTGATCCGACTTCAAGGAGTTCCTTGTCTCTTGGTTTGTTAGTCCGATATTCGGCCCTCATTGAGTATTCCGGTTGAGATTGGTCATTTGCCCCTGGTGGTGCGTACAATGGATCTGGTCCACTGCATCGGCTGATCGAATCTGCCATGGAGTACCATGCTTCCAGAACGAGACACGGAAACTGCAAGCAGCATATGAGGTAGCCAGGAATGATGGACAACGAAAGCCGATTACACCAACATTTCTTTATTCCACGGACTACCAAAGGTGAATACAGTGAAGTCTGGCTAATTCGACGCTTCTGATAGTTCTTTTGAGTAGAAACTGCAGGAAGTCACCGAGCAGTTACTTAGGAAGATTATTAATTTTGATGCAGCACCAAGCTTACAAGCTGGTGTACACCAGAGGAAATACTAAGAACGAAGTTTCGCACCATTCCTTTGTAACACACTAGAGCGCAGCCTGTGAACTTTAATAAAAACCACATGCTGAATGGCTGGTGTGCGAATACGAGGATCCCTTTTGTTAACTAAGGACAACTAGAGTAGCTTAATCACTAAGACGGGCTACCAGATAAAGCATTCTTTGTTTTGAACGCGCATCTGATTGTCATTTGCCCCCCCTTGGATTTTAGGAATCTGAGAGTTACCGAACCCTCATGCTTCTTTCAGATGTCGTGACACCTATGTACTGAAAAGTGCCGCAGAAGAAATGATGACTGAACTCAAGAAAGCGTACCATGCGTTTTGCACCATGATTCGCCGCTTTCGTAAAAACAATAAGGTAACCACGAATATCCAGTCGGGCCACGAAAAATTGCTTGAGCTTTTCGTGTTTTGACCATACGTTGCTAACACCGTCCGTCGCTCAAGCGTCATCGTGCTGCTGGTCCAGACGAGCTTCCATGCACTCTTCTACGCACGGGGGTGAAGTTATTGGTGGCAACTTGTAGGGTCTGTTTGTTTTAATATGGTCAGTCGGGGCTAATTGAAATTAATGCGCATTTTTACGAATGTTGCTTATGGCAATCATATGGCATCAACCTGATTCCAATTGTAATAGGATTTTGGCATCATTTACTCTTCACACAACCAAATCATAAACTAGTCGGTGTGCACGGTTCTCCGCATCAAAGGCAGTTCAATAAATTAAGGGAACCGAAAGGTGCCTAAAGCTCAGAGAAATTCCTACACTGGGTCCACATACGGAGTTTTTCGTCTCTGCTTTAAACAACCGCAAACACGTACCGTATTCCTATACAATATGTGGTGGACCATGCTGAACGCACTCCAACCGAAGGAAAGACGAAACATAGGCAAGCAAATTATCGCCTCTGGTACGTGAATGTGGCCGAATGTAGTCCACAACCGTCACTTCTGTAGAGACAGCCTTTGAGTTTACAAGCGACCTTTTGTATGACCGGCAGTCTGCCCACCAAGTTGGTCGCAAACGTTCCATTGCTAGCCGAGGTGACATCATCAGTGCGTTGTGAGTGATGGTTTGAGTTTGGAAGTGTCTGGTGGTTGCGCGTACGTAGGTCACTTTAGGGTCTACTCACCCAGGTTGATCAGCGGACCAAGAAACGGGACTCCTCGTGGGGGCAAACGAGCAAAGTGGGGATACCGAGCTGGTTAAATCTGCTTGGACGTCTACCGACCAGAGGGCAAGTCGACCAAACATCCAAAAGAAATGCCCGCGTAAACGACCAACAATTGGCCAAGGTCGACCTGGGTAAGTAGATTCCGTATTAATCCATTCACGCGCAATAAACACGCACTTCAAACCTAAATGCAATTCCACTAACGACGCACCGATTTTGTAACTTCCGCTGGTAGTAAAACCAAATTATCTACCACAGCGAACAAACCAACGACTGTCATTACAACATGTTAGAATTCGGAATTCCCTGCCAATACCGCTTGCAGCTAGGCGCTGCCACTACCAAGACGCCTAGTCCGCACGCGATTGACCAAAAGACCCAGTCGCTTGGAGGCCCAGCACCAAGGCGAGCGCTGATTGGTCGAAAGTCTGGGCTGAACAGCCAATCATGAACTTGTACCTGTCGAACGCAGGTTGTCAATGAAGCGTCCAGAAAGCTTCGGAATCTCCAGAATGTTGTCGTCGCATACACTTTGTAATCTACGCACTGTAGACGCATTTTTGACCTGGTTTTGGGCGTTGACGTAAGTTGTGCATCTATGGTAGTTACTTTGACAGGAACGCTAGCTTGGAAGGTCCAGATCGAGAACTAAGCTGAGAAAATACCGTTATTCTACAACCTGAGGTACCAATATTCACCTCGAAGTTATGCATCTCACCAGAACCCAGAATGGCCGCTAGAGTAGTAATGATACCTTAGCAATCGCATTCGACCCTCAGCAATGTCATCTTGGGTGTAAGAAAGTGCTCATGCATTCCTACCAGTAAAACACGATAAGCCAGTGTTTGTGCTCTGAACGTATCAGATTTCTCCAGCCCTTCTACAAAAGTCTGCGCTTGTTTGTTACAGAAGTAAATTGGTGGGTTCCTTTAGTCCGTTTAACCACTGCAGCAAGAAGACAAAGTCCGCAGAATGTCAACTTTTCGTTTTTATCTCGGCAGTCATCTATTAAAAACGATCGATTTACAGGATAAAAAGGAATGAAGTGATGAACGGAGCACAATCAGATCCATTATTCTATGGTCAAGCAAGCTAATGGCGCAGGTCAGGATCATCTGTTTGCATAGGCTTGGTTGGTATTGATTAATAAGCATGCCCCCAGTAAACGCCAGCAGTAAACTATGAAAGGTGTTCTAGCCGGAAGTTTGGATGTGCTCCACGATTGATGGAGGCGGATTTTCGAGGTTGGACCTGCCTTGCCCCTATCGATTGAATAATCACCTGACTCATTTAGCGAAGCACACGCCCCAAAGCACGTTCACTTAGGTCCCGCCGTGTTCCCATACCAGATAAAGGCTCAACTACTGTTACGACGAAAAAAATGGATGGTTGGTTAAAACAAATCCCGGAAACACAACAATTCGGATATTGACAGACTGATACAGAAGAAAATGGGCGGAAGAACTACGCACTTGTGCCCTAAGGTTTTGCCTTTCGTGGCTTACATAACTAACTTAAACTTACCAGACCTCAAGTCCCACACCTACGTGAGCAACCAAAGAAACACAGGGGGAAACCCTGTCAAGTCAGTTCTATGCATGCTGCATTCCTCTTAGGAGGGTTACCAGTGAATATTTCAAATCCAGTTAATGAAATGCTTGCCTCTAGTTGGGTAAACGTTACGTTAATCTCCTTACAACGTCCGGACCGCTCATTAGCGGGTGCTCAGAACATATATTACATTGATACTAACTCCTTATTCACAGACGTTCCACTTCATGAAACAATGAACTATTTATGTGATTTTATCATGGCTCGTAGGCTCGTTAGATTGGTCCAAGAAAATGCTATTCTCGTGTGCGGGAACTGACAGTTGATTTTGAAAAGCAAATGAGACTCAACATTGCCATGGCGGGGCGCTTGAGTTTGTTTTAACTGGGTTTCACTACCTGACCATACTTCTCTCGTAACCTTTACAAACGGCATGTAGACTATATTTGAGGCGCCACGGATTCTACCAATTTTTAGACACTTATTATCAGACTCTTAGACAGTACTCTGAGACCGGGAGCCAACGTAGACAAGACAATACCTCCAATTTTCGTGTTTGGTGTACACCATTCCAGCGTGCCAAGACATAGGTGAAATCCCGATTCCCTTCATGAAGTCTTGACACAGATGAAGGAATCTAGTGACGTCCGCAACAGAACATGAAAGCAGCACCACCCAACCCACAGCTATAGAGATTGTTTTGTTAGACAACAATTTAAAGGCGATCGTGCTGACACATTACGGACTATGGTTAGTCATACTTATCCATCCATAAAAATGTTCTATCAGCAACGAGGCAAGTTAACTTAAGCATTTGAGCAAATAATGCGCCCGATGTCTACGCCTCACATGTCGCACAGCAGTTCATCCGCATCTGCAGTGACATCTACGTCGGCAGAACAGACAGAAGCTCGTTCGAGCGCGTCTCGCGAACTGAATCAAGGGACGGACCACTCGATAGAAGCCAGGTAAGCCGAAGCCCGGAAACTGGTATCCTTAAGCACGAGACATCCGACCTACCGATCACCAGGTTGAACCTAGAACACCTTTCAGAGTGTTACGTCAAACTGTCAACCTGAGAATGCTGGCCTTCAGAGAGGCCATTCTGATCAATCAGTGCCAACGGAGTCCATAAGCACAAACCATGACATGCGCCATTAGCTTTCCTTGGCGGTAGAATAATGGGACTAACTGGTTCTGTTTAACATGCATTCCTACCTTTATGCTAGAAACTTATTAGAAAGCGGCTGACGAGGGCAAAACGAAATATTGACAGTCCGCGAACCTAGTCTCTTTGCTGCAAAATATATCTTGCATTTTACCTGGGGCATCAATGTGGCACCGATAAAGCATGGTGGAAACTAAGCAACTTGCGTTCCTTACCTTTTTCACACAATGGCAGCTACCACAGTGCAGATGCAGAGGATCCGAAAACGCATCCCTAGAGGAATTGCGCGTTTTATCCGTAGTGTACCGAACAAATATACCAGTGGTGTGATGAACTCCTTCAGGCCTATCAAATGTGGATCTACGGTCCACCTAAATAGTATGATCAGTGCAATCACTTATAAATACTTCGTCCTGAAGCAGCTACCTGAGAAACCAATAATGTCATACGACTACCGGGACATGACTAGTACTTTGTTGTCAGACCACCGGGCCTAGGTCCTACGAAATTTTCAGTACAACCCAGAAATAACCGTAGAATCATCAATTTGGCTCACCCGGACATAGCGGTTGTGAAACTTTTGTGTGAATTTTGTAAAAACTGACAATCCCAGTCGCAATGATAAGGGTCTGTGTAATTTTTATCGCCTTCTAACTTCGACATCCAAATGTGCCCAACCAGCTTTACAACTGGGACTTCCGCAAGCAATAAGGGATTAACTTCCATACAGAACACTCTATGATTGTTGCACGTTTCCAACAGACAGTCACAACCTAATCGAATTACTAGCCACAATGTGGAAGTCGACCCATGAGTTTGGGATTTCGTATCGTGTTGCTGATCCCTATTTCAAAGAACAGGCAGTCCGATCTTATAAGATCACAGAAGGCCTTCAATAAAAACGCGGCAGCGTGTTCGAAATTTCGTAAGAACGTACAACCCACCTTCCGTGGACAATGATGAACTGCCTATTCGCATTTTGACAAAGAGACAGGTGGTCCGGATGACCAGCTCAAGGGGCATCTGCCAACGGATAAAACTACACTGCGATGTCCCCAGTCATGAATTACTCGCGAAGTTGTTGAAGTCACTTTTCAGTTAGAGATAATGTCCAGTATCAACCAGCCATTAGATTCGGAAACAGAGAAAAAGGCAGAAAACAAACTACTTCAAAAGAAATTCATAAGCAGAACGATCAAAAGTGTCCTCAATTTCTTCTTGTAAAGCCAGTCTTGCGCGAGGAGTACGTCGGAGCAAACGGCGTTGCCTTTCCTCAGGTGAGCACTCATCCAGATCGAGTGGGATCTGAAGCGAAATGTGAAAAAAGATGAGAGATTGCGTCGAGTACCAGGTGCCTAAAAGTTAGTAAGAAAGCGTACTACTGTTGAACTTCGAGTAGTATAATAAAAATAAAGACAGCACGCATGAAGCACATGTGCTCTACCGACTACAGCCTCTACAAGGCGAATTCGAAACCTCAGCTGAGATTGTGTCTCTCAAATGAGGTATTTTCAACGTACCCCTCAAATCCAAAAAAGGAAAATACGTTCCGCGATGCGAGGCCATAGACTTAAACAGAACAGCAGACTCAAGCAACCAACGGGTTCACGACAGTACCGAGTTATGAACGAAATGGATTTGGTGAACGGTTAGTGTTTACAGCATAACGTAGCAAGGGTGTTGGGCGATGGATGCTAAAGGCTGCTCAGGTCTCAGATACAGGAGACAAGTTTCGCCGTTTCAGCATTCTGAAATGAATTATGCTCAGCTAATAAGGTGCGAAAAATCGGGATGGAGATTGTGTTCCCCAAGTGAACGCCCCTCTAGAAGAAATACCCTACACTATACCACCTAACAAAGGGTTTTATTGTATCAGGGTCAGGAAAACTGATAAACTAGGCCTTCTTCGGCGAAAGTACCCGTGATAGACTCGCCCTTACATCTCAATAGGACTGCTTTGATTGCTCCAAGCTGACGTAGACTTCGCGTTGCCCCTGGAAAAGCCCATCTCTAAGTATCTCACGAGTTCTGATGGAACACAGAATTTCAGTCATGAAAGGTATCCGAAGGTATTTCGCTAAAATGCTACGAACGCAATCGACAACTGATGTTAGTGTTGTCGGACTGGGCGCTTGGAGGTGTAGGCGCCAAAATGATCTTATGGTAGGTTAATACCAGATATCTTCCTTATCCATTTTTTTCTAAGCTGTCGACTTTAAAAACAAAATTCCTATGGTTGAGCAGCCATTGTCTGCGCCGCTGGTGATGATGGAGAATGTGGATTTTCTCAGGTGAATAAAGCTAATAGGACGGACGAGTGTTTCTCAGCCTGGAGCTGTTCGAACTCAGACCGTTATGTAACCCACTTAAGCAAAGCATCACAAATGTGGAACCGATCAAGAAGAGTGCTACTGAATGAGTATCAACAACAGGAGCCTGGACCGACGGACTGACGCGCATTAGGGATAAGTAGTAAGGGACGGCAGAGACTTGTTTACCACAGCTAATAATTGTAGTCGGTTACCACGGCTATCCTCGTCATAGGAAATTCGACTCGACTTGTCATGCGCACAGCATCCAATGATCGCTATTTCATTATCGTGCAAGACACCAACCACGAGCATCTTTGCTGACTGCAACGAGTGAAGGTCATTGAATCTGTAGACTAATCGGGACGATAGAAGCCAATTCATCATTGATGGGACTATTCTGCAGGCACATCGATACTAGTCAGTAGTGGCTCGTTTGTCGAGGGTAGGCGTTGAGGCCTTTACGATTGGTTTGTGTCCGTTAAAGTGGAAACTCACCAACAATAACCTACCAAGTTTGCGTGGCGTTAACAACACATCAGTACGGACGTCTTTGATTCAGACACCCGTATCAAGAATTTTGGTAGCAGGTAATATAAAACAAGAACTAATCGTTGAACTGTAACACCCTCTCGATGCATAGTTGCCATGCCACCAAAAGAAAGCACAAGGACTCAGATACTGTCTTTTGCCCAAGCCTAGATAGCAGCAGTCGAGATGCAGAGGTTGGGTTTGAACCAGGGAACTTCTAAACCGATAATTTCGCGCTTGCACTACTGAGTCATCTCCAGCTGTTCGGTAACATAAAAAATGTGAATACTGTTCTCAACTTGGAGAGGAGTCGAGCTTTGCCTGTCGTGTTTCCAACACTACACCTAGCACGGAACGTTTCCCGTACAATCGACACGATTGTTTCTGAATTCCTATAGATAGTGTTTATTTCGGAATCTGGGACCATGTAATTTTTTCGGATGAGAACCATAGCATGGACGTTAGGATTTGCTGATATGCCCGATGATATCCACTAGGAACAATCGGAATACCACTGATCAATACGAATACATTAAGATCCGAGCAAGATACAATGAACTTTTGAAGGTATGTTTGATTATTTAGCCAGTTGCTTTGAGCCTGTACGGACATTCTAATCTACCTGTTTGATCCCAGGATTTTGTTTCCAGCAGTAGAATTTTTTACCAGAGTGCAGGCTAATCACACTGCTGCTCAGGCACCCATGGCTGAGTGGTAGTCCTATGCTGAAGATTGTGCGGTCGAATTACCCTACAGGTTCGCATGATGCAGAACGCTGACTATTTCCAGGAAGGTTATAGGAAAGACTGATTTCCAGTGCAGGATAAAATCCAAATATAAAAGGTCTAAGAATGTTTTCGAATGTTCTCCGAAACAGCATTACGCGCTTGTCACATATCTGAAGATGTTCAGGTTTGACATGAAAATACAACCTGACGGAGTGGAGATTAGCAGAGGGTTGCCCATTCCTTGATCGAGTTAAGGAAAAATGGTCGGTTTGCTGTGGCTCAATGTCACTAAGCTATTCTATCATGCGAAAGAAATGTTACTATCACCTCCGGAAACAATCAGTTTCCAGGGTGGAGGCTGAGCATACACGTTAAATGCCTGAATTAATAACTTGTCAAGTACCCTTATTTGCATACTAATTTGGTTTTGATGGGAGACTGTATCCCACTAAATCTCCCGCTTATGACGGTTTTCTGTCAGAGTTTTCAGCAACCTTATGAGCAGTGTGCTACGCCCATACAATGCATTGCGATACCTCGAAGATCGTACGAACTGAGACATAAGGCGCCTTGTGTAACATATTCAGTTGAAGATAACCATTATAAACGAGAGATTCAGCTGAATTCAGCTGAGCCACCTATCAAAACCGAATTCGTGGGTAAATGAGGGCAGTTGGTGAACTCCGTCCAATTTGGGTTCAAGTAGAACATTGGGTTGACGGGAACTCGATGACTGCGCCTAAATGATGAGCCCCAAGAAGGGCAAAACCAGTTGTGGGCTTTCGAGGAGTTTTCAGCTACCTTATGAGTGTGTTAGGTCGGCGAATAACTTGGTTGTTTGTCTGTTCGCCAAGCTTGGCAGTTGGATTGCAGACGTTTCATCACCAATCTGGGTGAAATCGTCAGTGCGGAACTGAATGAAAATAACTGGCGAAACACATGTACATTCACGAACATAACGGGTTTGCAGAATGTTTTGTACCAAGAAAACAGGAGTAGTACCGAACCAGGCATAATTACCTGTAACAAATATCGTGGTTCCGCATACCGAATGCGAATAGAAGCACCGTTTGGAAGCGCGACAGTGACTGGATACATTCGTGGATAAGTTTTTCGCTTTATGTGTGTGACCATGGCACGGTTTGCATTCATCCGTGTTATGAGGCTAGGTCGAAGAATAGGTAAAATGGTCTGGACGAAAATTACTTTAGCGGACCCCGAACGATTCGGTCACAAAGCAAGGACTGCATCATGTTGACGTTCACAAGAAAAAAAACAAAGTCAAAAGGAGCTGAAATTGAGCAAAAAATGACCTATTTGAAGCGTGGAAACAAGAGGTGAAAGAAACCATCGTGTGGAGGGTAATGGACTCAAACTGGATGTGACCTATAATTGGGTGGGTCACAGGTTAGGCCGTCTCCGTGGGAACTCCCCAGAGAAGTGGCTCGCCTTTAGAAAGTTCTTCTTCAAGGCTACAGTCATGTAAAATGCGTACACAACATCCAACACACTGTGTAAGCGTACCTGAAAAAATACCAGACTTATGACTGGTATGTCTTCGTTGATAAAGAGCTTGAGGGCTGTCTGGGAGGGAGAAGGCTTAAAATGACTCAATTTTGAGGTAGACGGCAAGAGTGTGGCCGGACAAGTGTGCATCTATATGAACCTAAGAATAATAAATAGGCAAGAATACTCCAAATAAACTGACTTACGTGAGAACGGGAAATGCTGTGAAAAATCTTTAAAAAAGGTCGCGTCACAGTATAAATAGAAAACGATTATCCCCGAAACATTCCTTGGGACTAGGATAAATCACAAAATTCTCGAGAGAACCACCCCACCCTAACGTATGGACTACACGTGTATGAGCGGTGTTCTGTGCACACCGAAGGACAATCTGTCTGGTCGTGATGGTCCGAAACGATCCTATCATCTCAAACGGGATATAAAACACGAGATAAGAAAGATTCGCTGGCATGGGTACTAGTGCTTCCGCCTCCCTGTTTTCATAGGAAGGTTAGTAAAGTTCCCCCTGAAAGACTGCATTCCAAAATCGAAGCGGCAAATTTATCAGCATTTTAACATGAGAATTGGCAAGCTATCGTACCAAAAAAGTGATCGTGCATTCCTTATTCTCTCGACTATCAGTGTCCATATTACTGAGTATAACTAAGAAAATGGACTGGATTAAATCAGAATTCGGGTTAAAACCATGTTACGTTAGTTATTCATTCACTCCCTTCTTCTAATGGTCTTTGCGGAGATAGTCCATCATTTACGACTGAACTTATGGCTGGCCTATTAAAATTAAAACGACGGAGTTGAGGACTGCGTTTATATTATGAATTCAACTGGAATTCTTTGCGGGGCACGGACAGACTCTACGCCCCTTCAGCTTATGGTCAAGGGACATGCATGAAACATCGATGTATAGTAGAGGAAGATTTAACAAATCGTAAAATGTGAAGTTCACTTACACATAGAACGGTGGCATATTTTTTTACATAGTTTCTCATTCGATATAACAGTCTCCACTCCGCCCATTAGTCCCTATCCATCCAATCCAATGAAACCAATGGTATTTGGTACACGATACGAAGATTTTTATGCAGTATGCCGACCTCGCGCGTATACCACTTAGTAAGCGATATGAAGTTTTCTGTGAGGCACGGTTGTCGAGCCAACCATCCTGAACAGAAACAGAAGCTTGGGTTCGGAAAGGTAACGTTGACCATGGAAAACCCAGCCGAGTTAGCTTCGTTTGCATAAGCGGAATATAGTGTTCATCTCAGTCAGCTAAAATATACTCTACCTACGTTGTTCTGTACTGTTGTGATAGTATGTACTGGGTTTGCAGTACAATGATAATAGCGAATCGTGCTGTGCGGGCGTCAGAAGAAAGCGAGCACACCCGCTCGAACGAAATCGAAAGGAATATGAACCGTCTTGTTCTCATAGTTGGTTCCGAAGCCCGAACAATCACAGGAGACAGTACGAACCGGAACAAATCATCTACCGGTGATAGTCTAATGCGGAAGCAATGGAAATTGCATCACAGTCAACTGTCCACTACAGGTTTACTGCTGCCACGTATAGTTAATGGATGTTGGATATGGACCGTGAGATAAACGGATTTGCGCCCTGAAAACAGCCAAATGGTTGCACAGAACAGCACAGTAACTAGGATCGCACACTTAGACCGGCAACTTCGACACCAATGACAAAGTGAAAATAAGCCCAAAACACAATATATGACTTAACATCTAGAATTTACAATGAATCCGGAGGAAGAACACAGTTGTATTGACGTTTGGCTTTATTTTTTCTCACTAATCGGTTGGGCCTTCTGTGAAGGCAATCGCCAAGCTATAAAAAAGGTTTTATCTGGGGGATGACACCAACCATTTCCACTGTTCGATCAAAACCCAGCATTTTATCTGAGTGTTTTGGCAACGGACTCTTTCGCCTTCGTTTTGTGGTCACAGTTGTCGTATTGGAAGAAAGTACTAACCACGATGATCGTTTAATCGGACGACGGGAGCTGTTGGGTGGAGTCCATTTTATCCCCGGTTGCGGTTTTGGTAGTATGGGTTTATAATTCTGAAGAGCAAATACAGTCTCATCTGCAGAAGCCGAGTTCGGTACAGACCCGGTGCCTGTTTGTTCATGACCAGGAGATGTAGTTCCTACATTAGGTGTTTCTGGTGCGGACTTCTCAGGGGGGCACATGTGTCCAAGAATCTGCTTGAACAACGCATGGTAATGGTCGAACCAAGTGGAATCCAAGCGAATAAGTGCGTGGAATATCTCGAAAGTGAGTTGTGCAGCTATATCCCGCCTATCTTTTGCGCTTGATACTGCACTGCTCACTGTTAAACTGTGGTTCTCAGACCCGGCAACATTAGAATCAGTGTCGCAGAACGCGGGCAAGTGAGATGAAGTGCGTGGCAAAGATGCATTATGCTTTGTCAGTTGTGTGGTTTCGGATGCAACAAGTTGTTGTCCCAGACATGCAATCCTTTTTCTCAGCTGTCTGACGTCATCGCGTGTCAAAGTTATCCCATAGTTGGTCTGAACATAATTACGGATAACCATATATGAAGGACAAGAAGGCAAGATCGATAGCAAAGTGCGCTCCTGTTCTTCGGAAAGTTTCCTGTTGCTGGGGTAGATTTGCCAATTATTTGAAGACAAATCATGATTATGGCACATGTTGAAACGGATGATCTGCAGGCACTTATCGCGGTATACAATGCGGAAGTAAGAGGCACAGTTGTAATCCTTGTAACTGGAACAAGCGAAAATGGGTTAGTTAATATCATTACGTAACACTTACAGACGACCACGTATGTCTGCATTCCGACGCACACTAGTGTGTACGCATTTATAGAGAAGCATTGAATAGCCTATTTCCATCGGGATTACCTGTTGACTCCTCTTCTTCCAGGTTGAGGCAGTAACACTGCTGCAACGAGTGTAGCTAGTGCCTGTGAGACGTTGGAATCGGGCCAACTTTGTTTGTAATTCAGCCAACGTTCTACACTCCCGACCTGGGAAACACTCCAGGAATTGTTTTGTTACGTCACGGCACGCTGATACTTGTTGCATCCTACTACCGAAATCGACTCTGACGAGGCTGAATAGGGTCCGAATCAAAATGTTGTGTTTCCGGATTCCGAAGGGGTCTTCAAGAATAGTCTAAGAAAAGTGGTCTGCAAACTAAAATCCCAATGACAGCTAGGAACAGAAAGAAAAGACATTTCAGAGTGCGAAGATTCGATTTCGCATAAAGGTTTAATCGAAGTTGGAGAAAGATCCGACAATGCGTTTCTTATTTGTCGGATGACCTACGAATCGGACATCAGCAGCGAAAAATCATTCCCTAGGAACTGCACAGAGAACAAGTACATGCGAACTGACACCATCCACTGCTCAACACAGGCGCCATCTGTAATTCGACAACCGAGCCCCAGGTTATGAGACCAATGTAAGAAAACAAAATAGGACAAATCGGACTGGTGTGCTGTTTCCACAAATTACTGTTACTTATGTATTCGCTGCACACCAAAGCACGTAAAACAATTGTACTTCAAGAATAGCACTTTGCCTCCTTATGCTTCACTGTGACCGGAATTTTTTTTCCTGAGGAGTGGATAAGGTACCTCTTACAATACAACATCTGCTCAGGAAGTCCGGTTGACTAGCGAAATACACTCAATTGCAAACCAATTTGGTTTTGCGGGAGACTCACCTGGAACCCAGCTGAATCCCTCGTTAATGATGCATTTCGCTAATTTCGTGCAATTTGGGTTCAAGTAGAACATAAGGTTGACGGAAACTCGGGGACTGCGCCTACCTGATGAGCCCCAGGAAGGGCGAAACCGGTCGTGGGCTGTCGAAGAATTTTCAGAAACCTTGAGTAGTGTAATACACCTGTTGACTACCTTCTTGTGTTTCCGCAGAAGTGAAAGGTCGAAGACGAATGTTCCGTACCACACCGGTTCTGACGACCCACTGGTGGTCCGATTTTTAGCCGACGATGGGAGCACACGAACACAGTTCTGAAGGACCGGAAAGATGAGGTTAACTCTGGGTCCAGCGACCAGGAGAACAGTTGGGTTCGATGGCTCTGCAGCCTTACAGATCCAGCTGGGTTGTGCGGGATCCGGAAGGTTACGCAAAGGTTACCTGAAACATAACCCAAGAAACCTGACCACATATTATTTATCAGCGATCCTTTTCATGCTATGTCATCCCCGGTAGCAACTTCGGTTATCAGTAGCCGGACTGGCCGAAAAACAATTCGCGAAACCTAATATTTGGAAACGCGTCTATGTCGATATTTAAACGTAAGGACGATTTTGTATGTTGGGAATCATCCCTCTACTACGCGAAACTCTTCGCCACTATAGAGTCGATACAACCTGGTTGTCAGTGGAAGGGACAGCTGGACACAGTTCATGTTTACTTGAAGTGCGGGCAGCTCCATTTCAGTAATCCGCCCTCAACAGTAGCGCTAAAAGTGCCCTCTATGGCACTTAAGCACCAGTATGTACTACTGATGAAAGGAACAGCACCCTTGAGTGCGGAGTGGTTTACTGACCAACCCAAACTAAGTAATTATAAACTATTAGACACGAAAGCAAAAAAATCACTTGCAGAGTTCTTGAAAAGTGAACATTCTCAAGCGTCCCCTTGAACTTCCCTTGAATATCAAACAATAATGGACAAACATTGCAAAGCGGTTCAGTAGTTTCCGCACCAAACTTCCATCAGATGCGGGGACGGTGCTTTGACACTTGGCCAGCCACCACTAGCATGCTTCATCAGTAGTATACACCGTCACCTTCCCGTTTAGAAGTTCGCACGCATGACACCGATGTTCCATTAGTCTCAGTTGGGTCGGCTTCGGCAACTGATCCGTTCGGTACCTCTTCGGGCGTATCGTGCCACTTTCGAAGCCGGTTACTGTTTAGTCTCCTCAACCATCCTGAGTTTTTTTAACGTCCCCTTGACAGTCACCAACAAAAAATGGCCCTTGCCACCGACTGCCTAACTTCCGCGAGCACAGTCCAACTCTTTTCGGGATTCTGATGATCTTTCCATTTGAACTTAGCGCTTAAGGGGAACAGTCTTGTCTTCCTACCTGCCATTTTCTGTTTAGTCCGTTCTTGAATGGTGGTCGGACTTACTCGCACTCTCTCCCTTCCACTCCTAACTATTCCGGAGACAGGCGTGTTGTAGGCCACAGCCCAATCTCCTGATCAATTATGAGGTGTGGATGCCTACATGAATGGGAACTTGCACGTAGTTGACTGCATTGACGCACGATGTGCTAACACCATCGACAGGTTCACCTTCCAATCACCTCCTTTGGCCGCCAACCATTTCTTGATCGTTCGGTTATTGCGTTCCGTTAGGCCATATGGTGAGATGGCTGTGATTAGACCGTGAATTTACTGACTGAAAGGTACGTGGTTCGAAACCGGCCTCTGCCTCTCGACTTTCCCTGTCTAGGCTTGGGCAATCTGGAAGTATCTCATCCCCCGTGCTTCCGTCTGGTATCATGGCAGTTATGCACCGAAAGGGTGCTACAGCTGAACGACATACTTCTCATCCCTGGCCAGTAGGCCCTCGGTCGAAGTAAGCCATATGTTTTGGTGCATCCTGTGTGTGCCATCTCGTGGCATTTGACGATCAGCTTCAGTGCCACCAACTTATCCCGGTCGGCCTTCAGCCCAGTCACCTCAGCCTGGTCCTCGAAATCCGCCGGGAAAGTCTGGACATCCCCGCCCTCAAAAGCCTGTGGCAACAAAACCCTCATTTGCAACCTGATCACGGCACCAAATGAAAGAACGTCCTTGAGTGCGGAGTTGTTTACTGACCAATCCGAACTAAGCGGTTACGAGCCATCAGGCACGAAGTTATAAATCTCATTTACAGATATCTTGAAAAAGGAACATTTTCAGGCGTCTTCTAGAACCATCTGGACATTCTTTGAATGTTAAAAAATAACGACCAAACACTACAGAGCGATCCCATAATTTCCGCACCAGCCTTCCATCAGACGCAGGGACGGCGCGTTGACACACGATCAGACACTACTCCCATGTTTCATCAGCAGTAAATACCGTTACACCAGCGTATTTTTGTTAATGATGATGATACACAATAACACCGAACCAAACGATTCCAGAACAGCACTGGAAATCCTTAAGGGCCCACGATTCAAAATCACCACCGCAGCTCGAGTCAGCTTGGAGGTTAGGGCGCCAGCTTGAGTACAGGAAGCACCGTGGCCCGAACCCAACTTCTCGACTGCTCCAGACTTAACGCTGCAACCTTGACGTGGTGGTCGGGCTTGAGCGCTGCAATGATTCCGCGGGCTACACCGGCCACAACTTCGTTCCACAAGGTGCAACCATGCCAGGAAGGCCAAAGGGAAGCAATCACACCAACAGCAGCGAGACCTCGTACTACGGGTAATCCTGCTACGAGGTGGTCTGGGGGTAAAGTCGTACTGTCCTCTGCGATAGGAGTGTGAAGGCAGTAAGTTGTTCCCCCCAGGCGACTAGCATGTTCATACTCATGGAAGCAGCGATGCTGCCTTCCCCCGAGGAAGGACGGGTTAGAAAAGGTCGGACCTAAAAACCGCACACTCCGATCGCCCAACGGTTGACCGTGACCGCCGGCGCATTATTCAATAATTTTGAAACCAAAGAGTCCGGTGCTGCTCAAAAGGCACCTGCTGTGCGCGGCCGCATCAGGGATGAGACAGCAATGCCCTACTCCCCGCGCCCTCGGGTTAGGTCAACCCCCTGCAACCGACCAGGTTAAACTACTGAATCATCGGCTCCGGGCAGGGTCCCCAAAGAAAACCCCACTGTCCGCTGCCTCGCGGGTCAGACTTTTGAGTCAGAGGCTAGGGGAAGGGTCCCAGAACACAACCCTACATCTTCCCACTGCTTTGTGGGTCAGACTTTTGAGTCAAAGGCTCAAGGTGGGGTACCTCAACCAACCCCCTTCCTCGGCCTGGGCAACCGGGAAGTACCATTCTCCCGCACAGTTCTGTATCCACCGATGTCCCTCCTCAACCCCGTCCCACCACACAAGCAAACGTCGCTGGGTCATTTGACCATCCGTTATCTGACCGAAGGGCCTTATGCTCCCCGCTGCCTATTAACAATAGACAAAATAACACCTTTCTAAATCCACGAGATCCTCTTCACACAGGAGCTTTTGACGTTCGTACTCTATGTCAAATTGGCAAACAGGTAATGCCCGCTGAAACCGTGTACTCCCTTAAAATTGATGCATGTTGTGTCTCAGAAATACGCATACAAGACCCAAGCGTGGTTATACATCTCAGAACGCCAAGGACGAACTCAGGTCTTTCACATTTCTACCTCCGTGTATCCGGTGGTCCAGGAGCGATGACTCGTGGAATATATGATGTGGAAGTTGCACTCAGTCCCAGAGCTGAACGCGCTTTCCTGGATTGGATCCCAGTGAACAGTCATCTTTGAGGAGAGCAACTCCTCCAATTGTGTGCTGATCATCAACTGTTTCTGGCCAGTAAGAACTTTCAGCATAAACGCTCGTATCGCGTAACCTGGTGGCCACCAACTGCAAATCAACCGTGGACCTAGTTGGATCACGTGGACATTAGCCACCGGTCGAGAGCTACAATTCAAGACTGTCGTTCCTTCTGGAGCACACAACTTGATTCCGATCACGCCATGGTGCGTGCACGCCTGACAGTCCGTTTTCCCTCAGGCCCTCGCAAGTCAGCAAGAAGCATGCCAATCCACATCTTCGAAAAACTACCATACCTCAACAGTATCGATCTGAGCTAGCCCAACAACTCTCCTCCGTAAGCCAATACTGTACTGGTAGTGAGCACGTGGATGAAGCGTGGCGAAATGTTAAAGGAGCTATGCTAGCGGCGTTCAGTGCTGTTTGTCCGACTTGTTCGACCACAATATTACCAATATCAAATAATCTAAATAATCCTGCATCCGCTTCAAACTTGCAAGGTGTAAATTGCTACTGTAAGACTGGGTAGGCTGGAACCCTGGCCTCATGCTTGCAGATGAGCCGCTTGTAGTAGATAAATTTGTCCAACTGGGCAGTACGGGTCCCGGTGGCCTAGCGAAAGATTATATTTCCGTCCGGATTGGGAAGGCCAGAGAAGCTTTTGTGAACCTGCGTCACCTGTGGCGTAGGCGTGACAGCGAGATAGCTCAATGGTTAGAGCGGGAATGTACTGACTGGAAGGTCCGTGGCTCGAATCCGATCTCTGCCTCTCGACTTGCTCTGTCGAGGCGTGGGCAACCTGGCAGATCCCAGCCCTCATGCTTCCTTCTGGTGGCACGGCAGTTAGGCACCGAAAGGGTGCTACAGCTGAACGTACCTGCCTACCAAGGGTCGAGTTTACAATGCTGCGGTGCGATCCTGTTGTATCTACTGCTGACCCCGCTCCAGTGCCTAGTGCCGGAAAAAGACTCACAGAAGGGAACACAACAGCTTTATTCCGAACAAGCGAGTGCGAAGAAGTACAACGGCTTCAAGCTATTTATTGGAGGGACACTGTCTGAACTTGGTCCAATGCTGACGCACGCTGTCTGGCCTTGGTACGAGGCTGTGACGCGCTGCATATTGAGTGGGCGTTCTCTGACGTTAGCATCTAGTGAAGCTGAGGGTTTCAGTAGATTTCGGGCATTCAGTGGTTGCTTTCAGGAATCTGACCTTCCTGATACCTCCCCCTTTTGGTCGTTCATCGCAAGATTGTCGACACGGATCAAGTTGTAAGGGTTCCACCAGTTTTCTAGCGCGAATGGTACGACGTCTCGGTTGCAGCAATGGATCTGTCTTGGGTGGTACATGTGGAGCAGTGGCCATTGGTGCTGGTCTTGGGAGATCAAAGGTTTCAAGCAGCAGGTTGAGGTCTAGTAAATGTTCTTCCGCCTTTGGGATCGGGCACTCAGTTGGCCGTAATTGATTGACATGTCGTTTCCATACCAATGATCCCACCTGGACGCTGTAAATCACCTGACCGATTCTTTTGAGGACGACTCCAACAGTCCATCTTCGGTGCCCGGGGCGATAGTCCCTGACAAGCACACGTTTTCCAGGCCGGAATGTTGGCTTCCCTCCTGTCGGTGTTGATGAACATAAGTTTTCGATCGGCAGTGTTGAAAGATGCAAGCGATCGATCCAGTCTATGCCCAGGAGATTAAGCTCACAAGCAGCAAGATAGACAATACCACAATCACGGTGGCCTGCTATCTCCATCTCACATTCGAATTCACCAAGTAAGTGAAGCTTACCACCTGAAGCATTTCTGGCAGTGTTCATTGTTTGTCTGAGTTTCGGTGATCCGATCTTTCTCCAGGTGCGCCGGGAAACAATCGTAATATCGGAAGCCGTATCGAGCTGCAGTCAAATCGTTCTTCCGTTTGCTCTGATTGTAACGTACTTGCGATGGGCATCAAGCTGGTTATCAAACGTTGCAAGTATTGCGTTAAAACGGGGTTCTGACTGGCTCCGTTTGCTTCGTGACCTCCGGGTTTGGCCGCGTCTTTGGCTAGCTTTCCGCGTCCGGCACTGGCTTTCCTTGTGCCCACGTCGATTGCACACTGAACATTTGTGCTTTTTATACGGACACAATCGCACAAAATGCCATTCGCCGCATTGCCAGCATGCTGAAGGGGGTTTTGCTCCGTTCGAATTTGTCACCACGGGAGGTTGCCTCGATGTCGTCTTGGCAATGTTGAAGGCGGGGTTGGATAAGGGTTTCTCCAACATGGCCGTGTCGTGTTTAAGATTCAAAAGGCGCTGGCACTCATGGGTAATGGACTGCAGCGTTATCTCGGGAGTTTGTTCAATCTTGTTCAATAGTCTCGCTCTGATATCACTGTCTGAATGTGACTGAAGACCACATATGAAAATAAGACACTTGAACTGGTCTTCCGTCATGGTAGATAACTTGAATTGTTCGCATTCAAGGTTGACTCTACCGGCATAAGTGATGTAGTCTTCGGATTCCTTTTTCACCAGTTTCATACATTGGTAGCGAATATTAAACAAGGACGAACGCTCACCGAAAATTGTTGATAGTTGCTGCACGGTTTTATCAAAACTGAGGTCTCGCGTGTTCTTAGGCAGGATAAAGTTGGAATACCTTGTGTGTTCCGTTGTGCCAAGCTTTCTGAGCAATAAGCGTACTTTCCAGGCATCATCTTTGTGCTTCAGTTCGACTGTGAAAACATCTTCGTAACGTTTGAACCACGAATCGAAGGTTAGGCCGGCATCAGGGTCATAATGGAACTCCATGATGCTGTTGGCGATCGAGTCGACTGAATGTGTATCTGGAGCGGAATTTGGTGGTTGAATTTTGAGTTGCTGCGTCAAAGTTTCCACCAAGCGTAATTGCGCCGCTTCAAACTGATTTTGTTGTTGCAGCAGAATTTCTTTCAACGCTTCAGCAGTTATTGTCATGATTCCGTGGGTTCGGGCGTCGCCAATCTGTTATATCTACTGCTGACCCCGCTCCAGTGCCTAGTGCCGGAAAAAGACTCACAGAAGGGAACACAACAGCTTTATTCCGAACAAGCGAGTGCGAGTGCAAGTGCGTGCGAGTGCAGTGAAAGTGCGAAAAGTACAACGGCTTCAAGCTATTTATTGGAGGGACACTGTCTGAACTTGGTCCAATGCTGACGCACGCTGTCTGGCCTTGGTACGAGGCTGTGACGCGCTGCATATTGAGTGGGCGTTCTCTGACGTTAGCATCTAGTGAAGCTGAGGGTTTCAGTAGATTTCGGGCATTCAGTGGTTGCTTTCAGGAATCTGACCTTCATGATAGGTCCATATTGCTGTACGGGTCAGAAACCTGGCCGCTGCGCGCCGAGGACATCAAAATACTTTCAGTGTTTGACCATCGATGTCTTCTGAGCATTGCCTGAGTCTGGTGGGAACACCGGATCAGTAATGCTGAAGTTCGTCGAATAGTTTTCGGAAGAAATAACTCGCCCACGATAGATGAACTGATCACTCTCCATAGGTTGCGCTGGCTTGGCCACATGCTCCGTATGCCAGTCGACCGACTTCCTCGAGGGGTTCTTTTTGCGGAACCACGCGAAGGGTGGAAACGAGCCAAGGGAGATCGAACAATGACTTGGAGCTAAGTGTGAAAGCTAGATGGCTCAGGGAGAGGTGGCTCACTGGTTAGAGCGCGAATTTACTGACCGGAAGGTCCGTGGTTCGAACACGACCTCTGCCTCTCGGCTTCCCTGTCTAGGCTTGGGCAACCTGGCAGTATTCCATCACTCGTGTTTCTTTCTGGTGGTATGGCAGTTAGACACCGAAAGGGTGCTGCAGCTGAACGAGTATCTTTATTTTTATATACTAAGAAACAACGATAAATTTGACACCAAAACGATGGTTAGAAAGCTCACCAGATTGGCTACATCATAATGAGGTCGACACGAGGCTCGCGCGTTGAAGATCTCCGTTCATTCACGAGGTTAATGGAAGGATCTGGCCTAAATCTCATAGACTCTACCTGATAGCTTGTCCTTTGAGGAACTATAATCAGACCCCCCTAATGACCTAAAAATTGTCACTCAGTCTAATCATATCCATGAAAAATTCGAAGTGTTCTATTGTGCCTGTGTCATGGCTATCCTTTGTGTTCACACTGTCGTTTCGTATCAACCATGCTTTTGCCTTCACTTTCAGCTTATGTAAGTCTATCCTTAAACAAGTAAAGCGTCATTCATTCTACGCTATTCAGTCTTGTTCTCGCGCTCAACCAGGATCGACACTCCATCCGTCTAAGAATACAATGGAACCGTTGCTGCGAGCCAAGTGTTTCGACACAGATCCAAATTCTCCAGACACCACAACGCGTTGGAATCATTGGTTCCGAACCTTCCAAACGTTTCTGGGCACTGTCGAGTCGCCTAATCTATAAAAAAAACTCGAAACCTTGATTCATTTTGTGGATGCACCTATATAAGTTTACATCGCTGACTGTCCCGATTACGAATCCGCTATCAGTACACTTGAAAAGTTGTACGTTCGTCCTGAGAATATAATTTATGCTCGTCATCCTCTACAAACTTACAAACAAGACACCAGTCAAGATGTTGATCAGTTTGTTCACAGGCTTAAATCCTTGGCCAAAAATTGTGATTTCAAGCCGTTATCCGCCACTGACCATCAAAACGAAAGTGTACGCGATGCTCTGATCAACGGACTTCAGTCTGCTACAATCAGAGAAAGACTTCTGGCTCAAAATGAACTCACTCTCGATGAAGCACATGAATTGGCTAGGTCATTAGAATTGGCTCACAAACAAGCTCAGTCATACTCGCATAACCAACAGATATCATTTTCTGCGGCTGCAGCACCTTTACGGATATCTACGGTTACCCCTTCACACTTAAGCTCCCCTAATTCAACATCTTATCTCTCGGCAATCACTTCTCAGATGTTATTTTTGCGGTCGTCCCAGGCATCGACGATCCAAATGCTCCGCAAGAGAAGCAGTTTGTAAATCATGTGGCAAAACAGGCCATTTTCGGCGTGTTTGTCGATCCAAATCCACCAAAAGCACTCTAATTGCACGAAGGATTCTGCCTTATCTTCCCTGTTGACTGCTTCAGCCCCGAACTGCTTGTTCCGCACGGTGACCAGCATTAAGGTAAACGGAATATCGCCTCAGGCCCTCATGGACACAGGAAGTTCGGGCAGTTATATATCTCCTTTGGTAGTTCGTACACATGGCTGGAAGATATACGCTAGCGATTCTGTGATTACCATGGCATCTACTTCTCTGACGTGTTCAACTAGCAGCTACTGCTACGCAGCCATCGATAACAGGGGTACTGCTTACAAAAAAATCAAACTATTGTTGTTACCCAATCTATGTGCTGACGTACTGCTAGGTCACGACTTCCTTGGTCTACATAACAAAGTTGAAATCACATTCGGTGGGAACCGAGGTCCATTCACCCTCTGCCGTCTAACTGATGCTACGGTTGAATCACCTCCTCTTTTTGCTAAACTCTCAGCCGATTGCAAGCCTATCGCCACGAAATCACGGCGTTATAACCCTGACGATGAACAGTTCACCGCTCTGAAGTTAACCGACTATTAGATGAAGGTATAATTGAACCTTCGAATTCTCCCTGGAGGGCTCAAGTACTGTTCAGGAAAAGTTCAAACCACAAAAGACACATGGTAGTGGACTACAGTCAAACCATTAATCGGTTCGCCTACCTAGACACTTATCCATTGCCGAGACAGGATAAAATGAGTGAAGAAATTTCACGCCATGCTGTCTTTAACACCTTAGACCTATTGAGTGCTTACCATCAAGATCCAATCAGTGAGAAAGACAAACTGTATGGGGCTTTTGAAGCGTGCGGAGAACTGTTTCAGTGTAGTCGTATTCCTTTCGGTGTTACCAACGGAGTAGCATGCTTCCAGCGTACTACTGACCAAATAATCAAGTCTGAGAACTTAAGCGGCACTTACGCTTACATCGACAACGTCACTATTTGTGGGACTACCCAAAGTGAGCATGACCAGAACCTCAAATCCTTCTATGAAGTAATAAACAAATATAGATTACGCTTAACTGCAGGAAAAGCATCATAGCAGCCAAACAAATACGCCTTCTCGGCTATGAAGTCTCTGAAGGAATTATCAAACCAGATCCTGAACGAATGAGCCCTATTCGTCAACTCCCTCATCCACATGACGCTAAATCCCAACAAGGAGTTGTTGGTATGTTTGCTTATTATTCGCAATGGATACCATACTTCTCTGACAAAATCGGTGTGCTTATCAGAAATAGGACTGTCCCCTTACCGGAGCGTGTACAACAGTCCTTCGAAAATTTAAGGGAGTTAGAGAACGCTATGGTTGTGACAGTCGACTACAACGCACCCTTGCTTGTCGAGACGGACGCCTCAGACATAGCCATTGCTGCATCTCTGACTCAGAACGGCTGACCGGTGGCCTTTTCTAGAACACTGACACCGAGCGAAAAGAAGCATTCCGCTGTTGAGAAAGAAGCATACGCCATCGTTGAATCTATCCGTAAATGGAAGCATTATCTCTTCGGGAAACACTTCAAGCTTATCACTGACCACCGGTCGGTTTCTTTTATGTACGGTGTCGCAGAAAAATAAGATAAAAAACGATAAAATCCAGCTACGGAAATGGAACTCTCCACTTTTAGCTACGATATCAGCTACAGACCTGGAAAAGACAATCTGGTGGTTGACACCTTACCGCGTAACTTATGCGCCAATGTGATCGGCAATGATAAATTAAAAGAGATTTATAATTCCTTGGGGCGAGATGGCCGAAGTGGTTAGCGGGCGAGATGGCCGAAGTGGTTAGAGCTCGAATTTACTGACCGCAAGGTTCGTGGTTCGAACCCGACCTCTGCCTCTCGACTTCCCCTGTCTAGGCTTGGGCAACCTGGCAGTATCCCAGCCCTCGTGCTACCTTCTGGTAGCATGGCAGTTAGGCACCGAAAGGGTGCTACAGCTGAACGATTATAATTCCTTGTGCCACGCCGGAATCACTCGCATGCATCACTTTGTTCTTTCCAAAAACTTGCCGTTTTCTTTCCAAAATGTCTTCTGCCTTCTCTGCCTTCTGTTACTGGAATCTGATATCTTCTTACTATCGTTGACGAGTTTCCCCGTTTTCCATTTGCCTTTCCCTGCGCAGATACATGTGCATCTACCGTTATTAAATATCTATGTGAATTATTCTCTTTGTTTGGTATGCCTGCATATGTACATTCGGATCGTGGCTCCTCATTCATATCCGACGAACTGTCCACATTCCTACATGACAAAGGAGTTTGCACCAGCCGAACAACTGCTTATAATCCCCAGGGGAACGGGCAAGTCGAACGCCTCAACGGGACACTATGGAAAGCAATGCAATTCAGACTCAAGACGAAAGGCCTCCAATCTGTCACTGGGAGTCAGCTCTATCAAATACCCTCCATTCGATACGGTCCATCCTCTGCGTCTCCACGAATGCCACTCCACATGAACGAATGTTTCGGTTTAGACATCAGTCATCCTGTGGTTTGTCTATACCAACTTGGCTAACTACTCCAGGACCTGTTTTACTGAAAAGATTTGACCGTGCTTCAAAGTATGAACCAATCGTTGAGGAAGTCGAACTTATAAATTGCAATCCACATTACGCCCATGTTCGTTTCCCGGTGGAAAAGAAGACACTGTATCCGTCCGCCACCCCGCTCTTTGTGGTGATAGCACACATTTCAACGAGGTCACGCGTACTTCATCCAGTGAAGACAATGGCGTTCATACACTCCCTCTGTCTGTCTTGCACGCACCTCCGCTCAGTAACGTTGAAGATAATGCCGATCATACTTCAGTCTCCCCCCCCCCCGTGTCTGGGCGATGCACCTGCATCTTCAAATACATATAACCCTGACATCTCTGATTTAGCCAGGCTCCAGAAACGCACACGACCCTACATTTTAAGAAACTGAGAAGCCTGAACACATCATTACCCCTTAGTAGATTTTTACAATCAATCATTCAGTCCTTGTCTGAGTTACCCCTCACTACATACAACCCAACGGCCCGGGTGAATGTCATGGCTATCGTTTGTGCTCACATTGTCGTTTCGTATTAACCATGCTTTCGCCTTCACTTTCAGCTTATGTACGTCTATTCTTCGACAAGTAAAGTGCCATTCATTCTGCGCCATTCAGTCTTATTCTCGCGCCCAATACGCCATCCGTAACAGCCTGACAACCACACTGCGCAGCAGTGCGTGCAATAAGGGTTATCCACGCTGCTGCTACTAGTCACTTGAGGGCTAAACAACGCTGTCAGAAGGACTGAATCTAAAAGCGCACTACGCAGTTATCAAATCAAGCCGAGGGTACGGGTGTCAAGAGCACTAAACTATCAAACAACACGTTCCCAAGCAGACCTGCCTGTCCCTCTCGATCCTTCCCCTCCCTTCCATCTTCTACTGAAACCCTCCTCCTCATGACTATATGGCAGTTGAATATGTTTCCGCTACTGGTGTGTCATTGTCCACGATGATGAACCCAGTCCGTCAGGAGACACCGGGATTTTGCCAGAACGGAAGACGACGGAGACATACTGGGCAAGCGCCAAACGGTGGTGAACATGCGGCGCTATTGTCTCCTATGGCAAACCTTCAGAAGACGAATACTCGTTCAAGCCATCTTCGTGGTACACCTGGCGACACCAACGGGTAACTACCCTTGACGACCGAACATTTCGATCGAGTATTCAACTGTATGCATCATCATACGTCTCCCCTTAATAACGAGCCCCCACGTATTCGTGCGACAAACTGTTGCCCTCTGAAAAATAAATAAAATCATCCATTCTTTGAAAGACTCCGCGTACAGACTGTATACATGCAGAGGTCTGCATATCATGCACTACCAAAACGGATGACAAGAGATGTGATAATTCAACATGTAACAACTATCGCGGTGTACTCCTAACGAACGTAGCTGCCGCAACCGTTGTCTCCTGTCCAAGAAACCGCTGTGCAAGCGGGAAAAAACACTTACATACCACACCATCCTCGTCATCATCATCAGCGGCAGCATGAACATAACATCACCATCATCACCATTAGCATCGATAGCACAACATGTGTTCAGCGGTGACGCTTCACTTCTGTATAACCATAATTTACTCGAAAGCCTTATCGTGAAGAAAAGAATAAAAGTGGACGGTGAAAGGAATTATTACTGGTCCATCACAATCGCCCTGAGGTGCCTACACCCCCAAACATTCATCCAATCTGGATAGAAACTGACAAGAAGAACGCCATTGGTATCGGCCAGCAGCCAGAAATGCACAGGGAGTGTCATGGAAGGAGTATGCTAGAGGGAGAGTCACGCCGTGGTACCCAGACTTTCCGTAATCGCTTTCATACCCCTCTACCAGTTCAGAGACTGACTACCTCTCTGATTGCGCCACACTGAATTGGGTAGGGAAAAACAAGTTTTGGACCAAACCACCACGGCCTTCGGTAGTGGACACGTTCTTCGATTGGAGTTCCTGGTGCGCTCACGCTTTTGGGCAAAGACCTTGGTTAAGAAGCACAACTGTCCTCCTGTCTGTATATGGAAGCCTTAGCAATATCCCAGCCCACGTACAACCATGATTCTTGCAACAATAATTACTGTCACGCCACGTCGGCCGTAGCGTAGTGTCGCCAGTCGGGTCGCCTTGCATGCTATATACAGCAGGGTAGCTAAGTGGTGACACCACCCTTCTTCCTTTTTCGCATGATTTTTCCACACTCTCCACCCCACCGACAATGTTCTCCTTGTAAATTTGTCCATTGGAACTGACGACCCCATTCGTGTCACATCGGTCTTATCTGCGATATCTGCTGCCAGTTGGCGCCGACAGCGCCAGGCATCTCAAAATCAATCTTCATATCTTGACACTTGGTTTATCTGGCTGCTTATAATGGTCGCACTTTGATGCAAGCAGGATAGCAGGTTGCTCTCGCTCGGACACTGGACTCGCTTGAAATTGATGTGTACCGCGTAGTAGAAACAAGAGTACAAGGTACAAGTACAGCACCGTTCTTGCTCAACCACGTGGTTGAGCTAACTACCCCCATCACTGACCACTCGCTTACAGCTGCCCACCTCTGGAGATCCAGAGGTCGCTGCGGCTGGCTAAGCAAGAGTCATCATCGGTCTAAGTCACCGAAAGTAAGGATCCTTGCTTCACTGAATACCCGTTGAGAGTCGCTTTCGTGGGGTCCGTGTGGTGATGTCTGCAAAGGAATCCCACAAATTAGAAGCTGAGCTGTTAGTTTATCGTGTCTGGTTGCGTCCTGACCGACTGTGACTCTCACACTATCAGAGGCGACTTTACGACGCTCTGTGTAAACTGTTACGGCTAAAGGGTCAGCTGGATGAGAGTTGATCAATGGTTTGTGTGAAGAACGAATCGTCATCCAGAGGACTTGAGGGGTAACGGCAAACAACTCCGAGACGAAAAGCCAGTCTGAACCTCCCAAACTAGCGTGTTCAGTAGAACCCGAACACAGGTCAAAAACCCACCTACAGATTGTATGTAGTGTATGTAGTGACAACATTATGTAAATTCAGGCGCCTTCTGGGCGCTGCAATGTATAGTATGCGCGCTATGGAAGCACCAGGGGGAAATGATTCTCCGAAGGCAGGGGTTCACAACAATCTCTGTGGACAGAAGACAGAAAGAAAGCTCATGAACCGAGATGGCTCAGTGGCTGGAGCGCGAACCTACTGACCGGAAGGTCCGTGGTTCGAAACCGGCCTCTGCACCTCGACTTTTCCTGTCTAGGCTTGGGCAACCTGGTAGTATCCCAGCCCTCATGCTTTCTTCGGGTGGCATGGCAGGTAGGCACCGATAGGGTGTTACAGCTGAACGCCTTTTATATATTTCAGGAACCGAAGCCCAGTAAGCTAGGTTGTACATCACCAATACTTATATATAAGTCAATCAAATTGGCATGCACCGTATACTACACTGGCTCCCTTTTGGAAGAACACCGTCCCCGGTGTACCATGGCCTACGTGAACCGGCCGGTGCTAGTGGTGTGGTGCGAGGTGTGTGCAGAGGTTGCCGTGTCTGGGGATGCGTCCGCCGTGTGACTGAGCAACGTGCTGGCTCTGAGGCTTTTATGCACACGTGTAGAGCCAGGGTTTTTGTGGTAGGTCCACCAACGTGTTGTAACCATCCTGGCGTGGTCGACAAATATGCAGTGTGCACGCTATGGAAGCACCAGGGGACAGTGATTCTCCGAAGGTAGGGGTTCACAACTATTTCTGTGGATAGAAGAGAGAAAGAAAGCTCATGAGCCGAAGCTCAGTAAGCTAGGTTGTACATCACCAAGTTGGCAGACACCGTATGCTACAAATGGCAACCAGCCCTCAGTGGCTACTGAAATGTGATTGGCCACTGTGTACACATTTTTTACCAATCAGAGCTCGCCTTGATGCCCGACCGCCAAGCGGCCAGTGACGTGCGAGTTAGCCTTATTGGTCATGGCAGCACCTGGTTGTGAGCAGTAAGGTGCGTTGGGTGTATGATTCCGCGTGATACAGACTGCAATAGGGCCACTTTACCCACACCGGCCATGGACATGTGCTCTTATGAGACCTAAATTGAATCGGGCCGTGGACTCCTTTTCGAGCGCACACGTTTAAGCGCTGAATTCATATCGTCTTGGATTTCGAACTAGTCATCAGTTGGCTGGCTGGTATCCTCGTTCACAATTTGTCTACGTAGCTGCCGCTTCTGATGGACCTCTTGGAAGACTGAACCCTGAAGGCGGTGAATAGCATAGCGGCGGAAGGTTGCTATAGTTGCTGGAAGATGAGCTGCAACAGGGACGCAAAACAAGTCAAGATTAATGCGTGTTCTGCATCATCCATCAAAATGGACAGAGACATCTGCAAGTCCTGAAGCCTCAGCAGAGTCCATGTATGCACTTGCACGTAATCACCAATTGGACATGCAGCTGCCCAACTCGATTCGGCTCGTCGGCACCCAGCATTAAGTGGAACTCAGGGCAAGGTCACACCTCCAGACCAGTCCCGAAGTCTGGTTTTCACTGGGAGACCCGCAAAAAACCAGCTTCCGTCATTGCTTGATTGTCGGATTCTCACAGTCCTGACCCTTCGGGTTGCTCATGAAATTCGCCAACGTGCAAGCTCGAGAATTTGGATCTTCTACAACACACCAATTGTGTTGATACGAAAGGAGTTGGTTTCCGTAATACTCATTACCGGAACTAACAGCGGTCCGCAGTTTGCTCAGGCATGGCGGTTGATCGCCGACGCTCAGTAGTGTCTTTCCGGGACGTTTCTGGATCCCACCAGTTGGACGCGTCGGGGTAATCGCATCAGAGAAAGGTGAACCGTAGTTGATGCTCGTTATGGCGCTTGCTTTTGCACCCCGCGATGCGTTACTCGCACTGGGCACCAGGACGACCTAATCTACAAAACCCAGTTTTTTCGTTTTCGCTGTTCAAAGCGCAGTTTCCAAATGGTCACTAATATTCCCTTTTAGATTGCATCGGAACACCAAAGGATACGTTGTTGAACATATCCACAAATTCGGTCCTCTGCACAAATTCTTTGTCCGAGGATGAACCGCCACTACAGGACCGTTGGGCGTTCGTCCTCCAACCTCTACAAGACAACCATTGCAACTCGGCACTCCTGCTTTTTTGCTTCAACTAACCTCAGACACTTTAGTGATAAGTTAAAGCCCTCGCGCAGACTCCCCGGTCTCAGAGGCAACTCCACCCTGCACAGAAACTGTCGTTCCGGGTCCCCGTAGGTGTTGAATATAATATTGAACTGTTGTGGTGGATTGGCTGTCTCTTATTGGAGTCGTGTAGTCTGGGTCCAGATAGGCAACTTGCGTTGGCTTCAAAGTTATGCTTTTAGTGAGTAAATTGTGCTCAGTGGTCATAAAATTGATGTGGATTAGCTGCCGTGTGAAATAACAAGCTGTCTTCTCCAACCCTTGAACCCCAGCCGCCCAAGCACAACGCCCAACGTTGATCCAACAATGTTTTCAATGATTTTGGTCATGGGTAGTCTGCAGGCTTACACGGCCGACATCATTCTTAACGGTGTTGATTCGGGTTGTTAGCTGAAATCAACGGCACGCCAATCATGTCACGGCTTTGGAGCAAGGATGGTAGCAAAAATTTCGAAACCATCGGACTCGACTATATCAGATTGATATCGACGGTGGATTGATGAAGGATTTATTCATTCGAGGACCTATTCCAAGGTTTCTGCCCAAACACCGGAGATCAGAAACCCATACTGTGATAGTGTCGGCGGGTGACCCAGCCAGATACCTCAGATAAAATGGCAAAACAAGTTGAGAGATTCATACGCTGGTCTTCACCCTACTTTCCTTTCTGCTCCAAGTCCGGCAATTTAGATGCTATAGCGCTTCTTTGACGTTACCCAGGTGGGAAGTAATTTCGTCTTCTACCCTTCGGAGGGGCGACTGACTGGAAGTACTTGAACTCGCACACGCTGTAGCACCGCTCCATTCATCACAGCTGAAGGAAAAAGAACAATATATTAGTTTTTGATCCAGAAACAGCGCCACTTAGCACAATGGTTAAGCAGGAGTATTGGCTGGAAGATCCGTGGTTCGAATTCAACCTCCAGACTGCTTCTGTTCAGGTTAGAGTATCCTGAGAGTACCTTAAGTCTAGTTCATCCTTCGGGTTGCATGGCAGGTGGGCCCCGAAAGAGCGTTGCAGCTGAACGATTGTCTATTTAGTAATGTTGGATTTGGAGGCGTCTACTCGTTGGCCACCTGAAGAAAAATATTGTCAGATTATACGGGGGAATATCCTTGGTTTCAACTGGGGTCCGAGGTTAGTGATCAGCGCTGGTAAGCAGCTTGGTACATCGCTCAGTCAACTGTGAAGCTAAACGGCACTAGAGAAAACAGACATGCCTTTTGAAATCACCACGGGCAAAGTTTAAAGATGCTTCTTTGTATTTAGGAACTGTGTCGTTGTAATACTGTAGTGCCACCTCAACTTTGTTGAGGGTAACATACGATTCCATCGTATTTAACGGTGCTGGGTACCCTGGATTGAACGCGGCAGCTAGACAGATGATGTAGACAAAAGTTGGTTGTTCGTGTTTGTGGCACTGTTCCAGAGTATGATATAGCGTAAAACCCCTTCAAGAAGGCAACGGAATTGCAGTGGTCACTCCCCTGTTCCTTCAAACAACTTTGTCTAGCACAACTGCGCTCAATAAAGCATGCGTTTAAATTGCTTTACCGACACGCAAACCACGTGACAACTATCCCGTCACACTTGGTGCCTTAACGGACAAAAGTGCAAAACAGTTGTCTATCCATTTTGCCTACGTGGCAGCAACCTGCATCTCACCTATCGTTGGTGCCCATATTGTGGCGTGTGGCGTTTTGTACCTTTCTTTTGCTTTCATTATAACGTTACTTATTTCATCAATTTCATAAACGATTTTTTTTTGAATACGCAAAGCCACAAAAACGCGCATTTGCACAAAATTACATACAATACAGGCGTGGTCGCATTCTCCGATTTTCTCTTTTCATTTCACTCGCGCTTACAGCGGTTATTCGCGAGCTTCATGTGCTAACCCTGGTATCAAAACATTTCGGCCTGTCTTCGGAGTTTATTGTATATGAAAGCTTCCCGGATAGAAGACCCCTGGACATCCACGACCGGATTATTATTTATTCACTGACCTGGGCCAACGACGAACTATTTTAAAAAGAACAATTCTTAGTGAGTCTGTTCCATTCGACCCTTGTTATTATTGTCTACTCAATCCAGAGTAATTATATTTATTTCTTTGCCACACTCTTCCTAAAGTAGCTTTTTTGGGTACCCAGACCATTGCAAGCGAAATAACTCAATAAATAGGAGATGACAAGGATTAACAATGTCGGTTTTGAAGAATGATGAGTACAACGTGTAGGCGCACCTCACTGAAATAAATACGATGTGCAAATGTAATAAATCAAAGGTTACTTAACGTCTGAGCATGGCTGGTATGAGTTCCTGAGTAAAGGTCCGGAAGCACGATGTGTTTTCTTTGCAATGCTGCTGTTGAATGTGTTCCCTAATTATCCGTGATCTTGTGGAGTTCGGTTATCTTTGTGCCCTGAGTGCGAGCTTCTGTGTACTGGGCCGAGTCGCATGCCTGCCTATTATGCGTAATATGGAAACTAGGAGGCGGTTCCTTTTTCGCAGTTGCGCAAAGTTGAAAAGAGGCTAAGTAGGTCTGCTGGCATTTGGTAAGATGCAAAACCGCTGTAAATCCTAACTTCACCTGATTAGCCAACAAAAAAGGGACACAATGCTTGGCCACATCCAAAAAAGCATACATATACTGTTTTAGTATGTGTGATACCATCGAAACAACATGCCAGGGGCTTTCTTTTCGGGGGGGCAGAAATGGGGAACCCAGGAGTAACACAGTAGCCGCATCTCAAACCTACAGAAACCATGTACACGTTCTGTCCTAGCGAATTCATCACACCCAGGCTTGAGACTGCGTATGGCTTCTAACGAACCTGGATTCCATGGTGGAGGATGGTTGTGAACTTGTGCTCGAGACCAATTTCTCCCACACGGTAAGCCCGATGAAGTCCCTCCAAGGATCCTGAAGGAGATATCCGTCAGCTTGGCAAAATATTTCCACTGATATTTCGTCATTCCCTCGGCGAAGGTAGCCTTCGTTCTGCTTGGAAGGGAGCGGTTGTCACACCAATCTGGAAGTCTAGCGGCCGCTTGTCGGCCCACCAAATTTATTACCATGCGATACAAGTTGGTGGAACGTATTGTGGAGAGGGCCATTCTATATCAACTCAACATCACGAACTTGTTATTCTCAGCGCAACTCGGATTCGTTCTAAACCTCTCGTGCGTGTAGAACCTGCTCGCATTCGTAGAAAGCTTAACGCAGGCCAAAGCGAAAACACCCACATCGGACGCCATGTTTTCCAACTTTTCAAAAGCGCTCGAGCAAGTCCTATAAATTCCAATGGTCCACGAATTTGAGGCTTCCTATGGAAGTTGTGGAGAAATGTTGCGCTTAGTGAAAACAGAACTTTCCACACAGACTGTTTGGGCGACGTGCGTTTTTTGCACCGGACTCAGTTGGAATTGCTCGGGGCACCTTGGTCCTCCTAATCTACGACAGCGAGTTTTGCGATTCGCTCCGAAGTCCTTGTCAATTTTTGTGGACAAACTGAAATGTTAGAATTACAACGCCAGCGACTTTAGGGTGGAATTCGACTTGCAATGCGGTAGTCACTATACTAGCAGCTCCCTCTGAACACTGGGAAGCGCGCCCACTTGCCAATCAACGGACATGTGGGAAACGTTTATGTCGTTCACGGCGCAGGCGCACGGGGCAACATTCCAGAAACGTTGTGCGTGTGACATTCTCCTTGCGTGTTCTTTTCGTCTGATCACCAAAAGCCGGTTCGGTGGGCATTCTTCTTTCTTTGGATGATTCAGCGCACCTTTCCCCTTATTATCTGACTGGACTTCTAGATTATTCACGAAGCCCACGTCAGACCAGACTATGAACCCACAAACCAGGTTGTTTACTCAGGATTCGAGAAAACTGCAGCCTTCTTTAGGAGCCTCCAAAGAGCTGTTACGATGTTTGCAGGCTGCAAATACAATTACGAAACGCGTATGGAGATCTTTGAGCTCTTTCCCTAATTCGTCATTTCCCCCAGGGGCCTGATGCTTACTTACTCCCTGCTTGAATAACATTTGGTCGGCGAGTTTTTTCACCACTGACCCCACCAAAGCAACGCAGGAGAGGGTAAGGATTTTTTCAACGCTAGAAAGCATACTTCAATTGGACGAATGTTCTTCTCATTTAATTATGTTTTTGTGTGTAACAGCCTTTCATAGCTACATCTAGAAACCAGTTCAAATCACTTTTTGACGCTTCTTTTGTCATCGCTCCGGCAAGGTTACTACCAAGCGCTGATAAATTGAAGAGGGTTGCTGCACAATTTTCCCCTTGCCCCTCTCAGATAAACGGGAGTGATCAAACGAAAAGCCCAAGCCGAACCCGAGAAGCTTGGGAGAAAACATCGATCACGTGTATCAATTCGTAGTCAGAGACTAAGCGGAGACACAACCCTAAGTGCAATTAAAAGCGAGAGCCCAATTATATGTCAAATTGCATACTCCCCGAGAATTGTCCCGGCAGCAATAAAAGCAGTCTAAAGAAATAACGTCAAATTACCGACCGAACACACCGAGATTCAAGCAGTGACTGTGCCGTTTGTTTCTTTGTTTGACACAAACACGGCCTAAATAACAAAGTTCAAACTTGCCCTTTTTCGGTTACAATTTAGCTTGGAACTCCTCCTAACCGGATTCTCCTAGTCCGATGCCAAATAGAACGCAATTTTACGGCTAACAATCCCAGCATTTTGGAGCATCAAAGAGTGACCCTCATTCCCGAATCGTCCTGTTACCGCAGTCTTGATGGATGAACACTTTGATGATGAACACTTGCAGTTTGCTGGTGATCAAACACCGCTGTTCAGTATTCTTCACCAGTGCCCAAGGCTGATCGGGTAATGCGGCTACGCTTTCCGGTGTTTTCGTTTGGCACTAGGACCTTTTGGATGTCAGTCAGACGGAAAAAAGTTCGGGTGCTTCCTTTTCATGCCAATTGTCCCAAGATGCAGATACCAGGACCGTGTTGCTGCACAGAATCGAACGGGATGCTCGTTGATTCTTCATGCAAATCAACGGCAAATGGTGGTTTTTCTATTCGTTTTGAATAGTCATGAATAACGTGACTTATTCCCGATTATTATAATTCCGTTTTGCTGCCCGGCGCTCGTTTCCCCGTGTTTTACACTAGGTCAAGGCTTGCTTGTCTTCTACTTATCAGTTTCGATATTTTGTCACCCATCCTACTCTGCCTGCAACTCTGCTTCATCTGGAGTGTCGTGTCGGAAAGCTGGGTTCGAAAAGGCTAGTCGTCTCGGGGGTCGAAATTTGACCGCAGGATGGCTGGTATGCGCGCTAACTATTGCAAAACTCAGCTTCCTCAGCAGTTCTATTTTTTCATCTTACCTAATACTGTTTGCTGAGATTTAGTTTTAAACGGGCTTGGGAACAATTTTCAATTCTGACACGTCTGGCCCCCGGGCGGGCATTCTTGCTTTAAAAGTGACGCTCGAAACCTCAGACAAGGATGGAAAGGCAACAAAATCTCAACTCCAGTATACAGAAATACGTGGAGCAGAACCAGGAAGCCAAGGAGACCGGAAATGAATGGCAGGAAAGCAGAACGCCCTTATGATATGCAGGCGTAAACCACACCACCATTTGTTAACGCCTCATGGACATGGAACACGACAAGTGAATGCTCGGTCGGTCACCTGTCATCCCCGGCAGTTGAGTGCATGCAATTCCACCTTTTCCAGGAAGATGAATGGCAAGTCAGAGTCACAGGTCTCTCAAAGATTGATGACACTGCAGTGAATGATGCACTTACGCTGCTGTCGGGTGTAGTTGTCGGGACCTCAAAGTTGTGTCAACCTCAGGAGCATCAGCCATCAGCAACCATCGCAAAGCTCAGAACTAGCGGTTTAACTCGGCGACGTCGATGTTTGAATTTTACTCTCCCTACTGAAAGACGCTTGTGACGTTGTGTATCAACAACAACAAACCAATCCAGTTGCGGCTCGGTATGAGTCCGTGAAATCAGGCCGCTCAATGAGCACACTCCCTGTAACCCACGTGTGCGAAATTTTGCTGCAGTATACTCCACTTTGTAGGTATCTTACCGGGGTCGGGTTTAATAGTTTAGTAAAAACGTTCAGCCGAGGCAGGGTCCTTTTTCGTTTGCGAAATTCCTTCCCACGAAGGCTAAAACGTTTAAAAAATTACCCTCACAAATAATGTGAGCCCCCGAAGCCATAGTGTCTTCATCTTTAGATCCTTGCTCCGATAATGGTGATAGTTGCTTCCCCTTTCCCACAACACTCTTTGTGGTGTTTTGACCCGAGAACTTCCAAAGACAGGCGCTTTTCCTGATCGCTCTCTGCGGTACCATTCATTCGACGTGGTTCACTCTACTTCCCCCGGAATTTTGAACCTCAAATTCAGCGCATCCCCTCCAAAATTATCCTCCAAGCCCTGGTCTCAGGCGCGGTTGGCTTGAACAACTTTCCAAAAAGGGGTCTGCCACCAAACCGGACAAGTCTGACGTCGCCTATCTCTTTTGTTATCACCACGTCTTAGCTACTACCACTTTCATTTTGTTGTCATTTTAATTGTTGGTAACATGTTTGCATATACCCCTAGGACTAAGACAAATTGCTGAAGCATGGTTCTTCTACCCATCCTAAGCCTCCCCGATCGGGACTCCGATAACGGCATCAAACTAAGCCGCTTCGACGGGCCCTGGTTTCCTTCTTATGGATGAAGGCATTGGGTCTGAAGAACACTCCGGTTGATCACTCCGGAAAATTCATGAATAAGTTCAGTTCACTGGGTATGTACTCAGGCAGAAAGCCGAAGTTTCTGATTGGCTAGCATCGCATATGTTTAACTTTATGCATACCGGCTCAAGTAAAACGGTTGAGTCAAACCACACAAGATGTTTAAGGCAGTGCACGTAAATTAAACAAACAAGCACAAATTTCAATTGCGTATGTATAAATGGGGGCTTACATGTGAAATGGAGACAAATGATGAAAATCGGGATGGCAGTCTGGTAAAGATGGACAGTCGTGAGTGATGGATAGCCTATAGTGGTGAGGGAATTTACGCCATGGTATTGTTCATCAAGTAAATGCCATGGGGGCTGAGGTGGTGTATTCTGGGAGTGTATTCCGCAAAGTATCAAACGCTGGAGAAAAAGAAGCTTTGTATCCAAGGGTTGAGAACCGTTGGGAGAATGGGTTACAGAAGCGGTTCCACAGATATCTGCCAAAACGGGAGGTAAAAAATTGAAGGCTAGGCCGAAAGAATATAAACGTGTGTATAAAACATTCACGGTGGCAGTGTACGTGGGAAGTGATTCATGTGAGAAAAATTGTCCTAATTAATTTTGCCAAGCGTTGTTTACTAATTGTAAGATCCGGACAGTTAAGGATTTCACACGACGATTGAGGCCACCGGACTATACGCAGTTCGGATCCGGTAGGCAGCGGGAACTGACGGATGAGGGCTTTAGTTGATGTATTGTAACTGTCAAGAACTGGTTATTCAATAATATCGCAGTCTGCAGGAGCAGAAAAATGGTCAGTGAGGCAGCAGGGCTTTAGATACGGGAGCTCAGTCGTTGTAAGTAGTCCGTATAGAGGGATAAAGGCGCAGAAAACAATCGTTACTTTCGGGAGGTAAGGATCTGTCTTTGGCTGACGACGCGATGAGGTAGCTCGTGTCACGTGGCAGATTGGACCTCTCGCTTAGGTCTGTTCTTCCGTCAGAGCGGGCGGTCGAAAATAGGTAGAGCTGACGCCTACTTGCAAGCAAGGACGGACGGACGACAAAATATTGACATCAGTTATTAGAGAACAAACGGACCTTAAGTAGGAACAAAAACCCGGGGAATGAAACGGCGTTATAGTAAGCGGATGTAAATCACGCTACTCATGAGCAGTCAGAGTAGAAAAGAAAATAACCGCTGATCACCGTGGAGTCACAGAAGGAATTAGCAGTAATTATTAATTTTCTCTAACCCATGATACGATGCAACGCTCTAAGAGATGGCAGAAAAAAGATAAAAGCAGGCAAGGATTGAACTGTGTTGATCAGTAAAAGGTAATGTTGGTCAGTAGCAACTTGTGAGTAAAATGGTAATTGTAGATAAACAGGACAAACATATTGGGGCCGATGGCTGATCCATGGAGGGGCAGTTCGTTCAGGGGGGATGTGGCGATAAAAGAAATCAGGTAGCAAGGCAGAGGGCCAGTGATGGCAACGCTCTGCCAACGCCCTGCAACAAGGTTATAAGATGGTATGAGGGGCCTCGGAAAAAATTATTTCTGCGCTTAGGTTTGGCAGCGGTGAGAGCAAAGAAAAAAGAGGCTTTGACGTACGAGTTGGGACAAAACCAGGCCGGGCTTGATTAGGGAGTTTGTGCGATACAAATCCCGGTTAGTCATTTCCGTATACCTTTCCATATGTTTACGCGATGAGCAGAGGCGCGTCTCATAGGCCACTAATTAACAATGCTGTGGATTTTTATGTCCTTGTAGGTTTTCTAAATGATCGGCATTGCTCGGGGCGATGGGGTGCTTTCGGATGAATACTATGAGGAATTAAGATGGGAGAGGGTCACCTGCAGTGCAGCGGCTCATTCTTCAAGGCTATGGAGGTGCACATCAACTGGTCTTGGGGAACGACTAGGATGGCAGCTCAATAGGTTTTTGGCCACACTGGGAGGAATGAAACCAGTTCAAATGGTGCTAAGGAAAAGACAGAATAGAGGCACGGAACTGACCATGTGGGCAACGTCTTAGAAATGTGCATCATAGGGGGTGAAGAGAGTTGTTGCCACCAATTTGAGTAGAAAATTTGGGTCACCTCTGGGGTTGGTAGAAAGAACGTCAGGGGTATAAGCTTCCTCCGGGACAGGACGAATTAGAGAAGAAACATCGGGGAATTGCATGCTCCGGTTTTCAAATGCCGCTTGGTGTTTCCTTTTTAGTGAGAAACTGCCGTGCCCCACATGGGAGGAAGCTCATGAAAGTTAGCATGTGTGGCCTCCTATTAGGCGTGAGAATAACAAGCACGCGGCAGGCGCCTCCGGTTTGGGATCCGGCGCAAGTGGCCGGGGTGTTGGTGACGTTTCGACAAATACGAACGCGCCCAGCATCGTGCCTTATTCCGAAGATCTCAGGTAGTATGTCATGTTTTTGACGGCGGAAAACGAATCTTCGGAGGGAGGAGAGGTTGGTGAGCTCCCGATAGCGCAACGTTTCCAAGGAAAAAGCGAAACATTTTCAACTCAGTGGGCCAAGAACGTCTATCACTAGGTTCAAACCAGGGTTAATTTTCCTCACATTATGTTATTTATGATGCCCCCGCATTTTACGGGGAATTGGTACGTGTGCGTAGGATACTTCGTGAGACGTTACCCACCACAGCGCGTTATTAAAACGAGCCCTGATGTGGGGTACTTGTTGGCAGCGGCCGGAGGTAATCCACGAGGAAAACTGCCGCATCCTCAGGGAACGTGCACGAACATAGCCATCATTGTCACAAATAAAAGCGATTACAGCGTTACCGGATATCCAGTGCGAAAGACTTGATTTGTTTTTTTACCAAAAATATCCTTATACAAACTGAAGAATTTACACTTAGCCGTGAAATGTTAGCCTCCAACGGAGATTTAGATGACCGGTTGTCCTATCTCCATGACGTCCGCCGCAGGGAAGCTGTACGGCTATCACCTGTATATCAAAACCATACCATACTTGAGACGATCAATGGCGTTTGTGGTAGTGCCCGGAAGATATCGAAACAAATAAACTCGTTGTGTTCGAGCAAAACAAACGTGGCTAAATAGGCCACTGTCAGGTCCCTCAAAAATAGACTTTGAATACGTTTAAACCCACTTTGGATTTGAGGTAGATACGGTCAAATGCTACAATGACATGCAGAGGTTTCTTTGACATCAGTGACGGTCACGGAGAAATTTTGGGCTTAGGTATGAGGTTCAGTAGTATGAACCGTGGATTCATTGGAGATGATTTGACCCAGCACTGAGGGGGCCTTGCATGATGACCCTCTGTTGGGGTGTGGATGTAATTCAATGGAGGTGACGGTATTCAAGAAGACGAAGTCAGGGCCCTGGGACAGAATGTTTATGCTACTTGACTGCAAAGACATCGAAATGACCTGCGAGCTGAAAATGGGAGTGCAGGAGTGAAGGGAAGACGAAGGAACAGGTTAGATGGAAACACATCACATTCTGCTGTAGCTGAGCGGAGTGACAAACGAGGCTTACTGACAAGCTAGCTTTATCTTGAAGTCTCAGAACGAGCCACACTTAGCGTGAATGTTGGGAGAGAAACGGGTGGTGAGGCAAGTGCTGCCGGGATTCAGAGCAAACGTACGCACACTTACGGATTTCCGGCATCACTGGGACTGGGGAAGGGTGAGAGGAGACTCAAATGGCCGCTGAACAACTGTTTGCAGCTTCCTGTCGTATCTCATAACCCAAGTGCTGGACAGAAGGCTCAATGATGCACGGATTTCCGGATCGATACACAGGATCCTAGCTTTTCATCCAAGCTTCTCGGGTCGTGTTTGTTCACGGATTCACGGATTCACGGATTGATACACAGGATCGAGGCTTTTGCCCAAGTTTCCCGGGTCGGTTTTGTTCTTGTCGTTCTGCGGTTGTCGTTCACCTGAAAGGCACAAGCGAAAAAAGGGTGTAGCACTGCTCTTTAAGTTCTCAGCCTGAGGCAGTATGTTTGCCAGCACGAGGACTCACATAGAAAAGTGTCTAGTAGTGCTTTGAAATGGGTTCTAGAAGGAGCGTGGACAACTGTCGGAGGAAGGTTATTCCACGCAGCTTCTACACGAAATGAGAAAAAATTTTGCC
>SJOL01006443.1:505801-696890 GCA_004794785.1 Opisthorchis felineus
CGTCGCCACACATGTTCCAACCCCCAACCTGGAGGGCCAGGAGACTGTGTTCGTCAGACCTCTACCCATTGACCAACCTGGTATGAGAGACTCTGCGAGTGTCACGGGACACCCCCCAGTGTAGCCCAATGGGTCGCTGAGGTGCGCAAACCGCCACACCACGGTAAGGTCCAGTCTCTTCGTGACGGGCAAAACCGAAGCAAGACGAACGGAATCCATTCAATCAGGTTCAAACCACTTGACTGTGGATGGCTATTCCAGTCCAGCTGCCGTTTCGAACACTAGATGTGTCTGCAGCTGCGCATGGCTATTTGTGAGATCTTTCGATCGTACTGGTTGACTTGCTGGCGGTCATGGTTTGTCGTTGGATAATCGTAGTGCACGGTTTTAGTGTCCATCTTAGTAAAACATCCCTCTCCAGGAAAGGCAGATACGAACGTACTGGTTGCAGGTGTGAAGCGCATGCCAAACCGTGTGGCGGAATTATTTAGACTATTTAATATTGTTTACATTACCATGGGGTCAGATCCAAGAAGAGCTATGTCGTCTGCGTACTCGATGTCTGTGAGCGGACGCCCCGGGAGCACTTCGACACCACAGGCTTTAGAGGCTGAAAGTGAGTCTTCCGTGATCGTATCAATGACGAAGTTGAAGAGGAATGGTAAAAGAGGACAGCTCTGTCTGACACCACTTGATGTGGTGAACTCAGGCGAGAGCTTCCCGTAGCCCTTCACACGACTGCGGGAATTGGTGTACAGCGCCTTAAGGAGGGTCAAGAATTTATGGGGACACCTTTGTTTTTTGAAGATAGGAATAACTGTCGACATGCCCCATTCTGCGGGCACCTTCTCCTCCCTCCATATAGCACCATTACGATTTGTCAGATGGGTCACCAGAGATTCTCCGCTTTCTGGGCTGGATACAGACAGTCCACTGCTGGTGCTTTCTCACGTTTCAGTACCGATGTTTCATACTTAATTTCTTCTTCCGACGGGCGAATAGGGTTTACATTCCATTTCGCCCGTATGCACTGTCTCCACAGGCTGAGTTGCAGGAGGCCAGCTAAACTGTTCTGCGAAGTGTTCGGCCCATCTTTCCAGTTTACGTTTTGGCGAGTGAATTAATGAGCCGCCTTTTTCACTTATCGTTCCACTGACCGCTGCTCTCCTAGGGCCATTCGATCGTATCAGTTAGTATAGGGCACGGCTGTTTCCGGTAGCAAAAGCCTTCTCAATCTCCCGAGCCTTCGATGTCCACCAGAGCTCTCGGTCTTTCCTTAATCTCTTCACTATCTGGCGTTTGAGGGATTTGCGCGCGCCGTCGTACTCGTTGCCCATTGGTATCCATTTCCTGGCATCAGTTATGGATAGCGATCTCGACGACATCCAGTGGTGTTTTGGTCGAATCGGAGAAGTCGGACAAACAGCACTGAACGCCGCTAGCATAGCTCCTTTAACATTTCGCCACGCTTCATCCACGTGCTCACTACCAGTACAGTATTGGCTTACGGAGGAGAGTTGTTGGGCTAGCTCAGATCGATACTGTTGAGGTATGGTAGTTTTTCGAAGATGTGGATTGGCATGCTTCTTGCTGACTTGCGAGGGCCTGAGGGAAAACGGACTGTCAGGCGTGCACGCACCATGGCGTGATCGGAATCAAGTTGTGTGCTCCAGAAGGAACGACAGTCTTGAATTGTAGCTCTCGACCGGTGGCTAATGTCCACGTGATCCAACTAGGTCCACGGTTGATTTGCAGTTGGTGGCCACCAGGTTACGCGATACGAGCGTTTATGCTGAAAGTTCTTACTGGCCAGAAACAGTTGATGATCAGCACACAATTGGAGGAGTTGCTCTCCTCAAAGATGACTGTTCACTGGGATCCAATCCAGGAAAGCGCGTTCAGCTCTGGGACTGAGTGCAACTTCCACATCATATATTCCACGAGTCATCGCTCCTGGACCACCGGATACACGGAGGTAGAAATGTGAAAGACCTGAGTTCGTCCTTGGCGTTCTGAGATGTATAACCACGCTTGGGTCTTGTATGCGTATTTCTGAGACACAACATGCATCAATTTTAAGGGAGTACACGGTTTCAGCGGGCATTACCTGTTTGCCAATTTGACATAGAGTACGAACGTCAAAAGCTCCTGTGTGAAGAGGATCTCGTGGATTTAGAAAGGTGTTATTTTGTCTATTGTTAATAGGCAGCGGGGAGCATAAGGCCCTTCGGTCAGATAACGGATGGTCAAATGACCCAGCGACGTTTGCTTGTGTGGTGGGACGGGGTTGAGGAGGGACATCGGTGGATACAGAACTGTGCGGGAGAATGGTACTTCCCGGTTGCCCAGGCCGAGGAAGGGGGTTGGTTGAGGTACCCCACCTTGAGCCTTTGACTCAAAAGTCTGACCCACAAAGCAGTGGGAAGATGTAGGGTTGTGTTCTGGGACCCTTCCCCTAGCCTCTGACTCAAAAGTCTGACCCGCGAGGCAGCGGACAGTGAGGTTTTCTTTGGGGACCCTGCCCGGAGCCGATGATTCAGTAGTTTAACCTGGTCGGTTGCAGGGGGTTGACCTAACCCGAGGGCGCGGGGAGTAGGGCATTGCTGTCTCATCCCTGATGCGGCCGCGCACAGCAGGTGCCTTTTGAGCAGCACCGGACTCTTTGGTTTCAAAATTATTGAATAATGCGCCGGCGGTCACGGTCAACCGTTGGGCGATCGGAGTGTGCGGATTTTAGGACCGACCTTTTCTAACCCGTCCTTCCTCGGGGGAAGGCAGCATCGCTGCTTCCATGAGTATGAACATGCTAGTCGCCTGGGGGGAACAACTTACTGCCTTCACACTCCTATCGCAGAGGACAGTACGACTTTACCCCCAGACCACCTCGTAGCAGGATTACCCGTAGTACGAGGTCTCGCTGCTGTTGGTGTGATTGCTTCCCTTTGGCCTTCCTGGCATGGTTGCACCTTGTGGAACGAAGTTGTGGCCGGTGTAGCCCGCGGAATCATTGCAGCGCTCAAGCCCGACCACCACGTCAAGGTTGCAGCTTTAGGTCCGGATCAAACTCAAACCTCAGGCTTACAGACCAGACAATCAATGTGGTGGATAATTTTTTCCCCAGGGCAGTCATAATCTCCGGTGGACTGGGTGGAAACGAGATTACTTCTCAAATCGGGAAGGCTAAGGTAGCTCTTGCCGACCTCCAACGCCGATGGCGCCGGCGTGACGTTTGTCTGTTAAGTGCAGAATATACTCTGCTGCAGCTGAGTACCATACTGTTTTATGAATCAAAAACAGCCTCCACGCACGAAGGTTGTGAGTGTTTCACCATCGCTGTCTCCGAAGTATCGTTTGGGTCTGGTGGGGACATCAGACTAGCGGTGTTGAGATACGCCAGATGGTTTTAGAAAAAAAAAACTCTCTCAAGATGAAAGAGCCACTCTTACTCCGTAGATTGCGCTGGTTAGGATGTGCACTTCATATGTGGAGGATCGTCTGCCCCGGAGAGTTCTTTCCGACACTGGTATGCATGGTGCAATCACGCAGTCAGTGGCGCTCATGCATCGAAGCTGTCGACTTCAGTGCGTAGCTGCCCAGTTTTCCGAACTGACTGATGATGCCTTTGACTCTGTGGAGCGCCATGCTCTATGGCAGTGTCTGTGGAACAAAGGTATCCCCCATAAATTCCTGACCCTCCTTAAGGTGCTGTACGCCGACTCTCGCGGCCGCGTGAAGGTCTACGGTAAGCTTTCGCCTGAGTTCACCACATCAAGTGGTGTCAGACAGAGCTGTCCTCTTTCACCATTCCTCTTCAACTTCGTCATTGATACGATCACGGAAGACTCACTTTCAGCCTCTAAAGCCTGTGGTGTCGAAGTGCTCCCGGGGCGTCCGCTCACAGACATCGTGTACGCAGACGACATAGCTCTTCTTGGATCTGACCCCATGGTAATGTAAACAATATTAAATAGTCTAAATAATTCCGCCACACGGTTTGGCATGCGCTTCACACCAGCAAAGTGCAAAGTGCTACTGCAAGACTGGGTGGGTTCGGAACCTAACCTCATGCTTGTGGACGAGCCGATTGAGGTAGTAGACAGGTTTACCTACCTAGGCAGCTGTGTCAGTCCCCGTGGTTTCGCGAAAGACGATATTTCCATCCGGATTGGGAAGGCTAGAGCAGCTTTTGTGAACCTGCGTCACCTGTGGCGTAGGCGTGACATCAGTTTCTCCGTCAAGGGTCGAGTTTACTATGCTGCGGTGCGCCCCATATTACTGTATGGATGAGAAGCCTGCTGCTGCGCGCCGTGGACGTCAAAAGACTTTCAGTGTTCGACCATCGATGTCTTCGGAGCATTGCCCGAGTCTGGTGGGAACACCGGATCAGTACTGCTGAAGTTCGTCGAATAGTTTTCGGAAGAAATAACTCGCCCACGATAGATGAACTGATCACTCCACAGGTTGCGCTGGCTTGGCCACATGCTCCGTATGTCAGTCGACCGACTTCCTCGTAGGGTTCTTTTCGCACAACCAAGTGGAGAGTGGAAACGAGCCAGGGGAGGTCAAACAATGACTTGGCAGCGAAGTATGAAAGCCATTACCAGCAAACTCACCTGCGCTGGTCATTGGCGTCTTCCTGGGTGGAGACATTGTCAGACATGGCTCAGTCAAGCCCTTAATGGTGCTCGTGCATCCAAGCTATTGCCTTCAATGCATAGCTCCCTTCCCAATCCCCCCACTTGACAGTCCACTGACAGTGCTGTATTTACGCACCAATTTATCAGCTCCCGCCTCCAATGCGCAGCTACCTACCCTCCCCAAATCATCGGTGAACGAAACTGTGGCAGCTACAACCACTGTACGCGGTTCCTTACAGCTGATAACGATGATGTTGATGGCGGTGATGATGATGCCATCGCTTCCAGTATTTCGCTATGTCTCATCTGCTCTTCCATCTTCCGCTAACCGAAACTACATGAGCTGCTAAAATGTACCTGTTGTGTGAGTCGAGTAGTTCCAGGTTGAGATTAGAAGGAAGACAGAATATAAGGGCGTAATGTACGCTTTAATCGTCTCATAACGACAGTACATGAGCTGAAAATATAGAGTGAGAATTACGAGTTAATGGTGTATGCAAAGGTATGGTTTATATAGTCGTCACATTCTCCCCGCCTTGAAATAAGTGTGGCGAACGAGTGTAAAAAAAAATAAAACTATGGTAATTACGTAGATTTGTTTACGCCTCTCTGTTGCGCAGATTATATGGGTGAGTGCGCTGTTGTCGGATAAGAAGGTCCAAGTGATTTCCTGGGTCTGCACTAGAATGTGATGATGAGGCTTCGTTAATAGGCAAGAGTTCAGTTTCTTAGCAATCACAGTGGACTGATGGTGTTGCATGAGGCTCATCTTGTTCGGCGATATGTACTGGTTCCAGTTCTGTGTCGGATATCATGTCGTTGCCTTTAGGGGCCAAGCGGCGTAAGGAGACGGTTTCGTGTCTGCCATCTGGACGAACTACGTGGACGTACTGTGGATTACAAGAGACGAGTTCCACTTCCTCTACCAGAGGGTCATATTAAGAGACTCGATCATTGCGTTTTAAAAGGATCGACCCAGGGACAGTAAGCCAGGTAGGTAGGGAGACACCGTTGGCTGATCGTCGTGTGAATGGCATTAAACGTTCGTGTGGGGTACAGTTGATACTAGTACATAATAGGGATCTGATACAGTGGAGCGCATCAAGAAGGACAACCTCCCAATGTGTGGTAGGCAAGCCGCGTGATTTTAAACCCAGGCAAATGGTCTTCCAAAGGGTACCATTAAGTCGTTCAACCTGACCATTACATTAGGGATTATATGCAGCCGCGTGACTAGTGGCAACGCCTTTATCGAACAAAAATTGTTTGAGTTCAATTGATATGAACGCAGAACCGCGATCTGAGTGAATATAAGCAGGCATACCAAATAGTGAAAACAGTTGACTTAAACAACGAATCACAGTGGAAGAGGACATATCGGTGCAAGGATAAGCAAAAGGGAATCGAGAATACTCGTCAACGATTGTTAGAAGGTACTTGTTGCGAGTGTTTGAGGGAAGTGGGCCTTTAAAGTCGACACTAAGATGTTCAAAAGGTTGTGTGGCTTTGATAAGCTGGCCACAAAAAGTGTCACAAAATTTTGGTTTGAGTTCGGAGCATGTGGAACAGTTAGACACCACACGTCGGATATCGCTGACTGAAAGGGGAAGGTTCTTAGAACGAACAATGTGCAAATCTCGTGACACCGGGATGGCATAATATGTTGTGAAGCTCTTCAAGTTTTTACGTCCCGGCAATATTGGCACAGAGGTTACGAGATAGGGTATCAGCAACGCGGTTATCCGTTCCTGGTCTATAGGCAACGTCGTAGCTGTACCCTGCCAATTCGATTTTCCACCGTTCGATCTTGTCATTCTTTATTTTACTCTTCTGTTGGTTCCCGTGCATAAACACCGAACGTTGATCCGTAATCAGTTTAAAATGTCTCCCGAGGAGATAGTGGCGCCATTTGCGGATCGCTTCGACGGTAGTATATGCTTCTTTTTCGACAGCAGAATGATTTTTCTCGCTTGCAGTCAGGGTCCTGGAGAAAAAGGCAACCGGCCGGTTATCCTGGCTCAGGGATGCACCAATAGCTATGTCGGACGCATCGGTTTCGACGACGAGAGGGATATTGTAGTCGACAGTAACGACCATCGCATTCTCTAATTCGTGCTTAAGGTTCTCAAATGCTGTTCAGACATTCTCCGGAAGAGGAAATATTTTGTTTTTAACCAACGGATGGATTTTGTCAGAAAACGCCGGTATCCACTGCGAATAGTAGGCGAACAGACCAACGGCTCTTTGCTGCGACTTCCCGTTCCGTGGAATTGGGAGTTCTCTTATAGGGCGCATGCGTTCTGGGTCAGGTTTTATAATACCTTTGGAGACCTTGTAATCCAAGAGAGTAATCTCTTCAGTTGCGAAGCTGCTTTTTGTGTGGTTCAGAGTAATGTATGTTTTAGCGATATCGGGAAAATGCCTAAGATTACGGTCATGCTCATCTTTCGTTTTGCCGCATACCGTAACGTTATCAATATAAGCGAATGTGTCTTTCACTTGTTCGGCTTTGATGATGTTGTTTAACGTTCGTTGGAAACACGCAACCCCGTTTGTCACTCCGAAGGGAATGCGCCGAAACTGGTATAGGTTCCCGCCGGCTTCGAATGCTGTGAACGGTTTATCTGACTCGATTATCGGAACCTGATTATCGGAACCAGTCTTGGTAAAGGATAAACATCAAGGTAGGTGAAGCGATTGATGGTCTGGCTGTAGTCTATCACCGTACGTCTTTTGTGATTCGTATAGCGTGTCACGAGCACTTGTGCTCTCCATGGAGAATTCGATGCTTCGATTATACCATCGGTGAGCATTCGGTCTACTTCGGTTAGTATGACTTGTTCGTCTTCCGGTGTATGACGACGAGATTTCGTGGCGATCGGTTTGTAATTCGCAGCAAGATTAGTGAATAACGATGGAGATTCCAGTTTCGCGGATGTTACGCCACATACAGTTAGGGTGCCCCGTTGGCCGCCGAATGGAATTTCAATTTTATCGTGTAAACCCAGGAAGTCATGTCCGAGAAGGACGTCTGCACAGAGGTTCGGTAATACACAAATTTTGAACCGTTCGTATGTAGCATCCTTGTACTGAATGGACACGAGGCAATAACGTTTGGTAGAACATCAATGTACCGTCGACGCCATTGTTATCACAGAATCGTACGGAAATAGTTTCCAGTTATAAGTTTGTGGGACTGATGAAGAAACGAAGCTTCTGGAGCTGCCGGTATCAATAAGAGCTCGGACAACAACGCCGTAGACCAAAATATCTGTTGTAGTTTTAGATAGGCAATTGGGAGCAGCTGCACAAAATAACGAAGAGATTGAGGAGACTTGAGCTGAACCTACGCGATATTTCGAGGTTTTTTGAACCTACAGACGCGTTGAAAATGCTCAATTTTCCCACAACTTTTGCACACTGATTCTTTAGCGGGACACCTATAACGAGGATGCTTGGGGTTCCCACAAAAGTAACGTGTTTGTTGTGTAGCGGCAGAAACTGTTGTTTCAGGAGTAACAATGGACGAAGGATTAGACACGAAACAAGTAACGGGTTGTCTGTATACGTATGATTGTGATTGTTTTTGTGCAAGTTCGAGAGCTCGTGCGGCTTCGTGGGCTTTGTCAACGTCCAATTCATGCCACATTAGTAGTTTCTCCCGAATGGTATTCGACTGCAGTCCGGTTATCAAGTCATCCCGGACTGCTTCGTTTGTATGCTCCACAGCAGATACTGCTTTAAATTCACAGTCTTTAGCAAGTGACTTCACTTTTTGAACGAACTGGTCGACATCTTGACCAGGTTCTTGTTTGTGTGTAGCTAAAAGGTGGCGTGCATACACGATATTTTTCGGACGGATATAAAGTTTTTCCAGCAGGGTTATCGCAGAATCGTAGTCATACACTTATGGTCAATGTGACGTATGAGAGTTTCTAATTTATTTAAACCTTCAGGTTTGATTGAGTTAACGTAAGCTTTGAAGGTACGGAACCAATGAGCCCATCGTTTCGTGCCATCTGATGAGTGAGGATCAGCATCAAAAACCGTGGGTCGAAGAATATGATCCATTTCTTTATTAGACGATTAAATTGTTGCGTGAGTCGAGTAGTCCCAGGTTGAGATTAGAAGGAAAACAGAATAAAAGGACGTAATGTATGCTTTAATCGTCTAATAACGATAGTACATGAGCTGAAAAATATAGAGTCAGGATTGCGAGTTAATGGTGTGTGTAAAGGTATGGTTTATATAGTCATGACAGTACCCCCCGTACATTGTTTATGGCTGGTAAACTGTCTCACTGACTCTTGTTGGAGCAAAGAACAAAGGCTCACTGCCCTCTCCAAACAGCGCTGGTAGGAGCACATCCGGCCTAGCGACCCAATGTGCTTTAAACCCCAAAAGGACGGACTAGTGAATCAGAGGGCCGGTTAACTCACAGTTCATGGCTGGAGTTGAGCGGATCCAATGGAAGACATGGGTACAGAGGCAGATAGCCATCCGGACCTTTCTGTTGCGTAAGAACTACAGTCGTGTCCTCTGTTGTTGTACAACCAACGGGTGTTCAGAACAATTCGACAGACAATTCGGAGCCAGATAGTTCCGACTTAATAAACAAATCATTATTCGGCTGCGATTGCTGCTATTCGGATGCTGGAGCGCATTCAAAATCTGTGGAAGGCGTTAGGTGACGTAGGAAGACCGTTCCTTCCATGCCGTTAGGTTGTTGGACATACATGTACTTAGGGTTATACTCCAGGAGCTCAATCTCTTCGAAGATCGTGTGTTTCGCCGCATCAGAACTGGTCCTGGCGAAGCAACCACTGGGACAATGATTGCAGACTTTCGGTTATGGTGAAAACTTCACTCGTGTGGAGTGGTATTGGTGGCGGTGCACAACAAAGAACGAATCGAACGGAGCACCTCTTTTAAAACAGTTTCCCAATTACTGATTTGAAGACCTTTTGATCGTAATGAAAGCCTAATAGCTTTTCACAAAGTTTCCATTTAATCGTTCCACCTGACCGTTGACCCTTGAGTTGTATGGCTGGAGTGGTCCGACTGGTGGTAACGGCTTTTTCATGAAGAAATCGCTTAGTCCCATCCGAAATGAATGATGGATTGCGATCCGAATGCGCGAAACTGGGCAGGCTAAATATAGGAAACAGGTGCACAAGGCAAGCAATCACCGTAGACGAACTTATATCTGGACAAAGGTAGGTGGACAAGAAACGGGAATACTCGTCTACGACCGTCCGTAGATATTTATTTTGACTCGTCGAAGAAAGCGATCCTTTTAAGTCAATGCTTAAACGTTCGAACGTTTTTGTGGCTTTAATGAGTGTACCACCAGATGGCTTGAAGAAACGTGGTTTTAATTCCACACATTGACATTGCTTAATGACAAGTGGGATGTCCTCTAGGGAGAATGGGAGGTTCTTGGCACGAACCAAATGCATCGTGCGTGTTGTTGCAGGATGGCAAAAAGTTGTGTGTATTGGGGTTAGATCCAGCTGAGTAAAGTGTTCGCACAGACACTCCGATAGAGCGTGTCAGCGGCTTTGTTTCCGATGCCCGGTCAGTCAAAAGAAAAAGGCGATAACTCCATCCGCCAACGTTCGATTTTTTCGTTTTTTATCTTTCCTTTTAGTTGTGCTGAATACATGAACGCAACGGACTGCTGATCGCTTACAATCTTGAAATGCTTCCATTTGCGCACTGCTTCGACAATTACGCACGATTCTTTCTCAATAGCAGAATAATGTTTTCCACTGGCAGACTGTACTTGAGAAGAATGCCACCGGCCTGCCATCTTGATTGAGTGTAGCGGAAGTCGCAACATCGGACGCATCAGTTTCGAGCAACAGAGGTATTTTCGGATCGATAGGGACCACGGCTGCATCCATCAACTTTTTTGAGGCCTTCAAACGCCTTTATGACAGACTCAGGATCTGGGAAGGTTGTATTGTGAGTGATTGGGTAATAATACGTGAACAGGCCAACTACACGTTGTTGAGACTTCATGTCCTTTGGAACAGACAGCCCTTGCAAGACTGAAGCATTCAGGGTCTGGTTTGGTGATACCTTCAGTAATTTCATAGCCAAGGAATCTGAGTTTAGCGGTGGAAATTGTGCTTTTATCGTGATCTAACCGAAGACCGTTCTTTTGTGCTACGGCGGGAAAACGCTGAAGATTTTGATCGTGTTCTTGATTCTTTCCACAAATGGCGACATCCACAAAGGCCTATGTCCCAGGAAGCTTTTCCGCTCTTATTATATCGTCCATTACCTTTTGAAGGCACGCTACTACATTCTTTACTTCGACATAACTGATAAAGATTGTTGCAAACCTCAAAAGCCGTGTAGATTCTGTCACTTTCCTCAATATGCATTTGATGATACGCACTTTCAAGATCAAGCTTGCTAAAAACACGATGTTGAGCCATTTTACTACTCATATCCTCAAGTCTAGGGAGCGCATAAGCGTCCAGTTGCGTAAATCAGTTTATAGTTTAACTATAGTCAACAACCATTCGTTTCTTCTGTCACTCATTTGTCGTGACGAGCACTTGCGCTATCCATGGAGACTTCGAGGGTTCAGGGATTCGTTGATCGAATAAACGCTTTACTTCAGAAGCAGTGAAAGCCTTGTCTGCAGAATGTCTGGACTTTATGGCAATGGGCTTACACCTTGGATCAAGGTGCGCAAACAAAGTGAGAGGTTCTATTTTGGCAGCGACTAGACTACAAAGCGAGAAAGAAGATTTATCACCGTTGAATGAAATTTTCAGGGATTTGTGAAGCTTAAGAAAATCATGTCCTAGTGAAATATCTGCACAGAGATCACGTAATACTGAAAACTTGAAAGAGAGATGCATGTTTCGTTTATGTTGCAATGTTAAAAAACAATGTCCAAGAGTGAATTTTTTGTGCTGGTTGAATGCCAAAGTGATCTCAGATGACGACGGTAGTACAGGCCACTGCTTACGACGGACTACATTTTCAGAAATGAAATGAAATGAAAGTACCAGAATCAACAAGAGCTCGAAGTGGAATGCCATTGGATTTTACATCGGTGACTGGTTCTTTGCAACACTCGGGGGCCGGAGCCCTGATGCAAGATAGTGCTTTTAAAACGGATGAGGTGTTCCTCGGACCAGTAGTAAATTTGCAAACTTTTTGAAAATGCCCTGTTTTTGCAGGTCGCGTCTCTAGCATCATCATCATCAAAGACAGCAACATCAGTGTTGACACTGATGCTTCACTACCGTCACTGCGTCTCTAGCGGGGCATTTATAACGCGGGTGCCGAGCATAGCCACAAGAAACATGAAGATCCCATACTAGCAGCAGTCATCCCTTCATGCGATGATGTTTGAGAACGTGGAGACCTTGGTGGGTCGTCCGGTGCGGTAGTACAGGGGAGTTGACTGTTCGACAAAGACGACTGCGACTGTCTTTGCGCTAGTTCGAGGGATTTTGCATGATCGTAGGCGGTTTTACAATCCAGCGACTTGTGTTCCAATAGCCTCTGGTGAATAAAGTCCACTAATAAATGTGTCTCGTAATGCTTCATCGCTGTTGTTCTGAACTGATAGCCGTAAAGCGGCAATCTGGCAACAAACTGCGAAGCTTTTGCACAAATTTATCAAGGTTATGGTCTCCGTCTTGCTTACAAGCATTCAAAAAATGACGGGCGAAAACTTCATTCCTCAGTTGTACATCAATTTCTCGCAAGGTTTCAATAGCTGATTCATAGTCCTTGCACTCTTTGATGAAGCGGTAAACACTAGGAGCAACGTAGTTGAACAAGGTCTTCAGTTTATCTGGTGGCGTCAGAACGGTATGTTATCGGGTCTTGAGGGTCGTGCGTAGAAGCATACAGTAAGGGCTGTATTGTTTTGTGGTTTCGAGGCATGGTCTCTGCGGACAAAGGATGTGAGGTGCCTTCAGGTTTTTGACCACCGATGTCTCAAACGCTTTCGGTGTCGAATGTCGTCAGCGTGTTCGTGGCGAGGTAATCAGAAAACGTGCATATGATTATACAACAAGTATTTCAGTCGCGGGTAACATACAGCACCATTGACTGCAGTGGCTTGGCCATGTACTGCGCATTCCAACACCGTGCATCGAGACTAGTGTTGTTCCCGTGCCTCCTTCAGAATGGCGCAAACTGCGAGATGGACAACGTGTGACTTGGCAAAAGGGTGTGGAAAGGCTGAAAAGTATAGGTGTTAGTGGTGCGGTCCGGGTGGGGTAGCTGTGAACCCCTGCACTTGGCTGGAGACACTGCAAGAAATGTCAGTTGCGTTCATTTTATCAGTTTCTTTCCAGATTGTTCGCTTGAGCACTTGGAGGTGTAGACACCGCAGAACTCTTGTGATAAGCTAGCTTCAGGTCCCTCTTTCATCCAATTTTTCATCTTTTCTCTTTAAGGCTTTAAATATAGTTAAACGAACTTTGTGGTTTCAGGGCAACATTAGTGTCAGCACCGATGTTGCTGTCCCCGATGATGATGATGATGATGATGTGGACAGGAAATATAAGCGAGCCGTTTCATCAGTGATTGTTTCGCTCAACGGGAGCTGGAATAGTTTTCACACATTCCCAGAGCTTCTCGCCTACTTCCTCTTCTCTACTTTCTGGATCCGCAGGTTTCTCGATCTGAGCAGATGCTCCTTTTCACCTGACATCTGACAGCTTGTTGAGTTGCCTTACTCCCTGGACCAGGACGAGTATGTGTCCGAGCTTTGAACAACTGGAGTGTTGCTCGAGATCCAGTACATAGATCTGGTTGGTTTTGCCGTTCCAGACGCAAAGCACCGGGAATCTTACAGATTTTAGGGCAGCAACTTCCAGCGACAGTCAACGTCAGAGGACGAATTGACCGAAAGGTGCTTCAGCAGGTAGGTTTTGTAAGTCTGTCGCACATTACGGTCCGAGAGCTTCTCAAGGGGCAAGCGCGTGATCCGAATCCACGTGGGTGTTCCAGAACGGGTGACACTCATTAATTGACCCATGCTAATGGTGATGTAGTCTACTTGTATTCAAGGTTGGCTTGCATGCGGGTGGGCCCCATTAGGCCAAGTATCTTCGGTGCTGCATAGAAACAATCTGTGGTCGGCACATAAGTGCAGTCAGCATTCGTCTTCCGCGCGTCTCACTTGCAGTCCTAGACGACCACCCAGTTTAGCCTCGGCAGCCCCTAACGATTGCACTACTTAAATTTCTACCGAGTGAAACAAACCACAATGAATACCTAATAAATTCAGAGGATCTGCTTTGCACTGTGGCTAACAGTGTTTCGTTCAGTCTTTGCTCTCGCTGAACGTTGAAGAACCCATTTTTTGTCTCCGAAACACATACCAGACTTCAATTCGGTCATACGCCTGAAACCGTTCGGGCCGAACCCGGATTGCTCTCACTTTACACCGGATGTCTGATGGTCCTAATGAAGTGACTCGCGTTGCATGCAGTGTGGTACTTACGTATCAGCGTTTGGTGCACTCTATTGGGCCGGAATCCATCAGACGGTCCTCTTTGCGGCGTTCGACTCGATTGAAATGAACGCTTCTTGGTGCGGACGTGTATTCATTCAATCAGCATAGGCCTCGACAGATAGCAGCCCTGAGGCTGAGAAAGATGGCTTCTATCCGGCTGCTTCAGTCAGCAAGAAGTACGCATGTGGTTCTGGCAAGCTATGTGCATGCCTGTTATGTATCTGTACGGGTATGATCAACGACTACACGCGACTTGGGGACGAGCGCACAAATCCCCAACTATGACGCGAGCCCAACCATTCCTAGCGCAGAGGGAGAAGACCGGACCTTCAGAGGAGGGCTTTTACTGCCTCAACCAAAGGCAAGTACAGCGGAAGCACCGTCGAATACATATATTTTGAGCGACCTTGGGGAACAATAAATTCGTTAGCGCACACAAAGTCCAACTGGCCAATAGGAAAGAAGCGCGGTCTTTTTGGATTGAGGCGCAACATGGCGGAAAGGGCGCGAAATTGACAAATTCAAATTTTTAGAAAAAATTGGCAATAACTCGGAAAATAAACGGTTTTTGGGGATGCTGATATCCCCAAAAGCGCCCGAATTGGCTGACTGATTCCGGAGGACGCTCATCTTGGCGGTCATTTCTGGGTTGATGCTCACTGCACAGATAATGGACGACGACTTCAGTAATGTGCTGAACCTAGTTTGATTCTAAACAGTATAATAATAATAATAGTAATCGTTCAGCTGTAACAAGGAAGGAAGCACGAGGACTGAGATACTGCCAGGTTGCCTAAGCATAGACAGGAGAAGTCGAGATGCAGAGGTTGGGTTCGAACCACGGACCTTCCGTTCAGTAAATCCGCGCTCTAACCACTGAGCCATGTTGCTTCATTCCAGATAGTACAAATCCCCAGCACAAGTGCGCACACGGTGTTATCTGAAGGTCACCAAATTCAAACCATGGTTGAACCCTGTTCAATTATTTGGCTATCAGATACCGGTGGAGAGTTCCAATTCAGGATTGCCGTTCCTTTTGGGTTAAACAGATTGACTCTGACAATGGCACTGTGCGATTATGGTCATCAGTTGGCTTTCTGTCGGTTGTGCGTTGGTTGATGCAAGGCTTCTAACCCAGTAACATCGAGTTGATTCGGGTGAATTAAACGGATTGTACTAATTTTGATTCAGAATGCCACTAACAAAAGGTGAAAGAAGTCATGTGTACAACTTTCGGAACTGCCTGTTGTTAGTCGGCTGCACGTTAACCATTAGATATCGTCGCGATCTGCAGCTCATGCATGCCAGGAAAGCCATACCAGCAACATATGACTATGTTGCACACCAATCTTCCAGACGATCTGCATCCTGTACACTCCAAGGAAGGCAGTGAATCCCTTGTAGCGAGACCGACGGCATCAATAGGAAACAACTGGAACTAGATGGGGCGCTTCGAAGGCTATTCCAGTGTTCAAAGAAAGCGCAAGAATATTGTGGAAAGACCACTGACGACAATATAGTAACCAATTTGCCCTTTGGATTTTCTCCTGGCCGAGGTTGCTTCAATCGTACCTCCATTTTGGGACATGTGATCGAACTGTGCCACTCCTTCCGACGGCCGGCAATAACCTTTCTCCATGTCATGTTGCTCTTGACTCCGTTGTTTGTCAGAGAATGATTGTCTGGCGATGGAAACGTCCATTCTTGTCTCTTATAAAGACTTATATTTCTCCAGCGAACGCGCAGGTGTATACGGGCCACTCTCTTAAGTTCATCACATCCAGTGATGTGAGGCAAGGCTGCCCTCTGTCGTCCTTTCTCTTTCAATTCTTAGTTTGTGCGCTACTTGAGTCCTTTACCCGCTTCTAGCACTCCAGGATAGAAAACTCCCGGGCGTTCGCTCACGGACATTGAATCCGCTAACGATTTTGTTATTCTTCGGTTAGATCCTCTAGGGATGCAAACTGTTCAAAATAACCTAAATACCTATTCTGCATAGTTCGACATGCGCTTTGCGCCTGGCAGCTGTTACTTCAAGGGTGGCTGGATGCTACGAGACCCTAATCCCATGCTTGCAGATGGACTGATCGACGAGATACGTAAGTTCATCTATCTGCCCAGCTGAATTAGTCCCGGCGGACGGGCGAGACTTACCGAATCGGTAGGCTAGGCTTGACCCGACCTAAAGCTGTCACCTTGTCATGATGGTCGGGTTTCTTTGCTGCACTGATCCCGTGGGCCATATTGGCCGGAACGCAGTTCCTAAAGATTCACCCCATCACGAATGTTCTGCCTAAACCTTGTGGAGATTTCTGTGATCACTCTATCAGTACGGTGTTGGTAGTCTTGGTCTCCACTAAATGCTCTCTAGAGCTACCGTGTTTTTTGATATACCATAGGGGATGGAACTGCAGGCCGAAGACCAACATAGGAGTTGCAGTCCACACTATTCACCCACATTGTGGTGAAATAAGTGGTAACGTGATGGAATCATGGGCCAGATGAGTTGGCGAGTATGCATATGTGAATAAGGGGACCGGCAACGTTCTGGCCTCACAGCATCGTATTGTTCCATCATGTATTGGTTCACTGTCAGGATAAGTAAAACAGCAACAAAGAGGCGATTTGTTTGGATGCAACACACGTTCTAGAGATCAGTACGGCAAACGAATTCGGTTCATGCGTTCGTGACATCCTACAAGGCGGCAAACCCGTAGTGAGGGACCACTCAGCAAGAACCATACTTATGAACATCCGTTACCAACAATTAAAACACTGGTTGGCACCACACATTTGTTCGGAAAACTAATAAGTTAGCACGTCTCTAGGATTTTTAGTCCAATGACGGAAAGTCCGACTTATGTTTAAGTGGCTTGTCCGCTTCATCATCTTCATAACTCGGACTCTTCCGTTCATTTTGTCCTTCAGGTAGCTGTCATCCGGATCCACACCGTTGTCAAAAGCTTCGGAACGGCTGCAGCCGACACCGTTGTCTCTCTGGTTCTGCTCTACAGGGTCTGGTTCCCTCCACTGGTGCAGATGCTACGGAGATCCAGCGGGCTCTATTGCGATCTCAAATTGCTGAAACGAACAGCAAGGCTGCACTTTTCCGGTCGGTCCCTCTCTCCAGTGTGGTGCTGCAGCATTCTGTAACTAGGTACCCATCCGGTCGTCCAGTTAGCCATCTCTATCAACACTCCATTCATCCCACTAACCATCACCATAGTTTGGATCAAACAGCTGCCTGTCTATCGGGTCATTCGATTGGTGGAGCCCAATCCATTGTGCACCTCGGATTCCAACCATTTCCAGACCCAACATCCCACAGTCAGCGCTCGATTTTCACTACAGACTTGTTGCAACGTCACTGACTTCCATCAGTCTCCTGACTTTTACCATAACATCGGTTTCTGCTTTATTTTGCCCCTATGCTTTCCGTCCTGGTGTCTGAACGCGTCTATTTTTCCATTTTCTCCTCTGTTGGTTGCACGTGTTCCGCTTCCATTGCATTTATTGTCTATCTGAAGTATGCTTATCAAATGAGTTCCGCACCACGTCATGTGTTAACCCACACATGCTTTAATTCACTTCACTTGTAGAATTGAGCTCATTTTAGCCCTCATCCCAGTGCTTACTGAAGTGGCTTGTCCTACCCACTCCAATCGTCCATTCCGCCGATTTGATTTTTGACCAGCAACTGGACTTAACCCCTAACCTTGCTGCACCATTTTTATTGGTCCTCTAACGTGACAGTAAGACGTACCTTCATCTACCTGCCATTGATTTAATCTGTTTGAGCAATGTATGTGCCTTTTAGTCAAACTCACATGCGTAGCCAAATGCTGTCCATGTATTTGAATGTTATCCACGTTGATATGAGTGTTATTGTTTGTTGTATAACACTAGCTATGGTCTTTCTCTCTTCAGCGTGCTGACGGACAAAGAGCTCGTCTGCTTGCTGCTTGTTCTTCTCAACTCCAGTCTTCGTTCTGGCTGTGTGCATGCCTATTCGATCCTCTTAAAACCACGATGCAGACCTGCCAACCTACCTACCCCTACGTTCTGGTCGCGTGTTTTGTACTCATCGTGTATATGATTCAACCACTAGCACTTTTTGTTTTGTTGACGTGAAATGTAGGAAAATACACGATGCTTCCGCCCTCAGGAAGTGGTTTATGACGTAAAGTCCAGTTTTGATTTGATTCAGAAGGGTAGTTGACCTGATTATTGCTTACCGCGCTATTAAAGTTGAGTCGTTGATCAGAAATGGCTCTAAGAGTTTCTGTGTGCAGTTATGAATAATTACTTCCGGACTGTCCTGCTACCTCTGGAAGACCGCCTACCACTTCAGTAATCATTAAGTTCGAGATTTAGGTACCGACACTGTATTATTGATGTATATCTTCAGGTTACTGAAGATATAACGCCGTCTTACGTGCTGCATTTGATTACTTTGGTCTTTGCGGGCCAAGTAACTACGTACAAAAACGTCCATCCACAACATCGGATCTGGTTGTAATTTTCAGTATGCCGGATTACCATGTCAAGCATAACCTTTTGCCTTGATACACCTAGGGAATGTGGCAAAGCAGGGAATTTTTCGTCCGTAGGCGGACGCTGGTAGTAAATGTCACCTACCGTACGATTTGCAGTGTGTTCTTGTAAAGCCTGGGTAAGGTATATGGCTAACCTAGTTGTGGGACACACCCACGCCGATATAGCGCGCTCTCGAGAACGGATTTCTTATCCACCTACCCTGTGCAGAGTTGGCGGTATGCTTTTGAGTGTTCAGGCAGCATTAGGTGGGTGGTGTGAAAAGTCAGACAAAGTTCTTGTAGGTCCACATCAATTTACCCGTTCGCCAATAAACGTTTGTTATGGTCAGTCAGACAGAACCCGAAAGTTACTGCGGGCTAATCTCTCGCTATTTGCCTACCCGGAAGCAATGGAGTCGCGGTTCGATAAAAGACAATCACACCACTCCCGTTTGAACGGTCGTCCTGTTCTGGCGTAATTATTCCGGTGAGTCCACACCAAAGGGAAACACTGGACTCGAGTTTCGCTCTTATTAGGGCTCATCAGCAGTGCATATCCGCCAGTCAGATAGCGTCACAGACGCTTGAAACCCACTGGGCAACTTTTGGTTTTAGTGGGGTTTTGCAGAACAGGAGGACGACCGTTCAAACGAGAGTGGTGTGAATATGAACAAAATACCTATCCCGCGAAACCCCGCTAGTAGATGTGTTTAGCCGGAATCTCCCCCCGTCATTGCTCTTTGACCAGAGCAATTGCAAGCTTTTGAAAGCAGAATCTGAGTTTACGCATTACACACGGGTGATAACTAAGTACGGTTTTGGTGACAGCCTGGGTTGTAGATATTTCCTTCTATACGTCCACCTCATAAAACAATGTTCTTTTTGTCTCACTGATGCCTTTGCCATAAATGGTTGAAACCTTGATAGGGTTTAAATTGTTCTTTGGCCCAATCGGTGCATTACTGTCTGCGGGGACAATCAATCGGGGCAACAGTTTTAGTGACAAAGTTCTCGAAGAGCTTTCTTGTTTCCCGAAATGGCTGATTCAGTCCCTAAGAGGAAAGATCGTGTGAAATGTCCTATGCCGCCCACACACATTTACTAGGCGACTTTCACTCTGAATAGACTAACCTCATAAACACCGCTAAAGAAAGAAATAGATAATCGTTCAGCTGTAACGCCCCTTCGGTGCCTAGCTGCCATGCCACTCAAAGGAAGCACGAATGATAGGATACTGCCAAGTTGCCCAGGCCTAGACAGGGGAAGTCGAGAGGCGGAGGTCGGGTTCGAACCACGGACCTTCTAGTCAGTAAATTCGCACCGCTAGTACACGGTCAAGCCAAATCAGCAATATGTTTTTGGCTTGACTCAGTTCGGTCGATAATTTAGTCTGCGATGCTCACGCAGCACCGTTTTTTTGAAATATATCAAAGCTGCAATACGGATGAAACATAGGACAAAACAGCTCACAATAATTAGGTATTTATCGAGTCTTAAGATGGGAAAACCAAGTACGCAGCAAGAGCGGAAAGATGCCCCGGACCGGAATCCAGCCTCCTGCTGACTGGGTGAATGCTCGGCTAACTAGGCTGTCGGGGTCCGTCGCACTTGAAGTTCTCTCGTGACTCACCAAACCTCGTCTTAAATTGTCGACAGTGTGTCTACTTGGACTTCCCATCTGAATATCTGCTACATCCTCGCCTACCGTTCAAGAATTTAAAATTAAGAGTTTGCTTGTCTGGACGATATCAACGTATGGTTCATACTGGTGTTGACAGACGTCAGTCGCTAATTCAATAGGCAGAGGTGTGGCGAATCACTTAGGGAGTTCAAGACCACGGGTGTGGCGGCCAGCGCGCGTCCTCAGTAGATCATTTGACAGTTCCGTATGTGGAAGGTAGATAATTCGATTCCATCTCCGGACATTTTCGTTCTTTTTGTGTATACTTGAACTTTTCGTGAGTTATCCAATCCGCACCCACCTTTTGATAATTTATCGAGTTGCCAGTGGGCATCACTGTTTTCATCGTTGCACTCGCGAACAACTGTTTTGTTTCACGGTTCGACTTTCGTTGGGTAGCACAACTAGTTTTTCATACTGATGATTGAGCTGACTACCGTTGCACATGCTCATCACATTCACCAGTGTATCAAGACCGCGGATATGCATATTGCCGTGATACTCAAAGGTTTACTTCGGGGAACCGTTTCTTTATTAGTAGTTCTTTGGCTGCGGTTCTTAACCATTTCAAGTAAATCACCTTAAAGCTGGGTTCCCTACAAAGTTCAGCTGGACGACCGACAGTGATGGTGTGTGAAAACGGTTCTAAATTGTTCGCGTTGATGGGGTCGGTTGGCGATTACCGGAAGACTCAGCTGGTTTAATCTGCAAACATGGTGTGATGAGCCGTCTATCCGAACGTATATGTCTGTGAGCCATGTAATTATATGAATTTGAGCAACTCAGCTGTCTGTGTCGTCTTTCCTGCCCTGAATTTCAATATGGTCATCCGTAAATCTTACTTGATCTTGTCCTCACGATCAAGTTTGTGCTTACAGGGTTGCTGTCCAAGAGCTATCTGACAATCTGATTGGAGTCGGACCCGTCGCAATAAACTCATCTCAGCCATGAATAAGATTCGATTTAACGGGGTTTCCTTTGTGATACACAGTTATACAATTACACTTATAATTCATGGCTACCTACAGTTAAACACTGAACTACTGCCTGGCCTAGATTCGTAAGGTCTCTGTTTGTAATGAAGGAAATACTTTATTACCGAACTACACTAGTTTTCAAATTAAATTGGGGAAACAACTGAATCCCATCTTAACATCTTGTTTAATGATATTCCCCAGCTGAATGTGCTGCACAAAGGCCGCCTCATTATATGGTTGGTGCGATATTCAAAATATCGCAGTATATTTTCTTAGGTTGCTGGAAACCACTCGACAGCCCACTGCCGGCTTCGCCCTTCTTTAGGCTCATCAGCACGTCGAAGCTGGGATTCCGCTTAACCTCCCGTCAACATCAACGTGGTTTCCCAATGAATGTATTTCGCCAATAGCGTACAGTTCAGTGTTCAGGTAGAATATAATGTTGATCGAGACTCGGGGATTGTGCACACTTGACGAGTTTCAAGAAGGGCAAAACCGGCCGTGTGGTGTCCATGAGTTTTCAGCAACCTTAAAAATATTTTTCTTCATGAAAACTTGGCCTAGTTCCTCCAACCTACCACAGCCTAAAACCAAAAGATGGATTATTGACCACGGAATTTAGGTGAAAGAGGAACGCAATTTTCGATGACTAGAATGTTGAGAAAACCAGATATATATCCTAGGATGCAGTTGACAGAGTTCCCCCTACTTAGTTTCAGAGTAAAGTCTTCTGAAGTGCTACAGTTGTGGCCTACTTCACCTCCTTGACAGTCTCTGCAAAGCCAAGCAATTTTGAAGATATTAGGAGGACGCTTGTACCACAAAGGAAGGTAAAGCCTGACTCTTGTGCGTGACTTGAAAACACCAACAGTCCTAGAAAAGACAAAATACTGTACCATGAATTCAACCACTGCGTGCATGTTTTATGGAACTCTCTCTTTCTTGACAACGATACAATTGGTCAACTGTTTGATGCCCAGTTTCTCATTGCACAGCACGCTTTCAACGACGTTGTTGGAGGTTCTCAACTCCACTTAACTGGTTCAGCTTATCTGGCGACTAGTAGGAAACACTAAATGCTATCGAATGGCAAGCGGTAACCGTGGTGTCTGGCGTATCGTAAGAATTGAGACGTACAGAAGATAGATGCACCAGAACAAATGCGATGTGGACACTAATGGCCGAATCTTTGCGAAAATCCATAGGATTAGTAGACATCAACCACAACGCATTTGCGATGTTGTATTGGAGTTGGCCCCCGCCTCCACCAAAGCAACTGCTTGCTTGGTTTCGTTGCCATTCGTGATGGTCTCTTCAGCCGACGTCTTGCTGTTTCCGTCATCCATCAGCGTTAGCGGAATCTCATGCGTCACCAGGTCGAAACGACCGATTTTGAACACACAAGTTGGGCACTGGCACAGTCATCTTTCATTGGCCGAACGAACGTTGTAGTTACGTTCGTAACTAGCCGACGATGCTTGGCATGCCTAAGCTATCGCATATAATTTTATCGGACGGGATGGTTACGTATCAGTAAAAATAAGTGAAATTTCGACGAAGAATCCCAGAGGCATCTTCGGTGAAAATAACCCAACAAGACCCATACTTCGTGGCTCACAGTATTAGCCAATAATGAACGTATATCGTCAAGTTCACAGCTATGTAACCGCGCTACCTGAGCCCAGATCCGAATGTCAGAACACCAAATCGCATTGAATCATTCAGCTGTGGTATCTTTCGATCCATGTGATTGGAACCACGAGGGATTGGATACAGCCCGGTTACCCAAGCCTAGACACCGGCGATCGAAAAGCCAGGATTGGGGTCGATTCACGGACCTCCCGGTTAGTAGCCTCGCGCCTTAACCACTGAGCTTTGTTGATCTCAAACACTGAACTTCTACGGGTAATTATTATGGAATGTGGTTCAACTATGCCAAGAAAACAACTAAGTGTTTGGTTACGAATTCTGGAGGGCTGAGAGTTGTGATCGGGTTGTTTCGTGGAAGCCATGAGGTGGAGGGAGGTGAGAATGTTCTCATAGCGAGTGCTGGTATGATGGATTTCGAGTCCACTATGTTTATGTCCACACTATTTACACCGCTAAGTACGAATTGGTTTTACAAATCTAAGTAAGTTACTAGCTTCATTTTTGTCATGACTGTTCATATCACTACCAATGATACATCATAGTCCCTCAGGTACTTATCTAACAAACTTTATTACAGCCGCCACCAATATTTCCAATTCATGCGTTTCGCTTAAAGATAAGTATTTTTCTTCTAGGAAGGAATCGAAATCAGCCACCCTCGACTGATTACAGAGGCAGCACAAAAACACGTGTTAAATACGCCTGGAGCATTCATCCGTTGAGTATTATTATCACGAGACATTTACTGGAGAAAAACATTTATAGTTTACAGCTATAGCAATCCTCCTTGAGGAACTGACACGCAGAAGCGAACACTTTCCAAACGTGGCTGAGTTACCACCAAAGACCAGATGTCACAATAACAATACCCTTCTGTTAGTGTTTCAGATTTAACACTGGACAATCATTCGGAAACGGCTAATCCGTTTCATTCTGTGAAATTGGAGGGCTCCTATATAAGTAACTTTGATCGGTCGCTTGACACTTTCGGACGTACGAAATGAATTTATCCCACAACCTTGTTGTTCTCACTGCCTTGTTCAAAGTATGTGATGTGGCTTGAAGGTAGCGTAGATACCGAATAGTGCTGAACAGTGTACGATAACGTGCCGTTTGTCGAGTTTGCAGTATCCATGTCGTGTCTGCTTTCGTCCCTGAACACACGCTACTTGTTGTTGATAACCCACATAACGAAAGCTGTTGAACGCCTCTCAGACGAGGGTAGCTCCCTTCCATATTTGAAAAGGCATTGGAGGCTTTACTGATTAGTTGTTTACCCCCATGCGCGGACACCCGTTGAGGAGTCATCCATAGTGGTAAATACTGTATGATTATTATTGCTACTATCATTCTATCATCTTTATTATGAACAGACCATTGTGTCTCAGCTACGTTCGACGTACTTCAACAGAGTTTGAGACAACTCTCATATGGATTATGTGTGGAGCCTACTTTCGGTCAAACACAGATGTCAACTGGGCTTCTGAGTGGTTCGCGTTTTATCGGGCATAGTGAAGTTGCAACCATGTCTGGCAGCGATTCGGACAGATGAACAGACGCAATGGTCACGTATGCTTATTCACCGTAAAGTACGCAAGCGAGGGTGGTCACTTAATACCTAAACGGATGGTAAGGCTCGAACTTTTTAGGCTAGTGATATCAGCATGAAATATTTTGGACAGGGCCGGAATGCTTAGTCCCTGAAAATGAGTTGTCACCTCTGGACAGGTAATACAAGTCAGTTGGGGCACACCGAAAGAAACGAAATCGGTTTGGGCCGTGAAGAATAACAGGTGAACATATACTGCTGTGCTATTGTGTCAAAATTGTTTACATCCCGAATACGAGAGTAAGCGCAGGAAAGTGATAGACTTATTTTATTAGCTTGTCGCTCTGTTTTTCCAAGGTGGTCATGTACTTGTTTTCGAGGTCATTTGAGGCTTGGATTTCCCAGAGAACTTTTATTTGAATACCAACGAGCACCTTGTGTTTATTTCGTTCGGGTGAATCGTTTTTCACAGCGGTTCTCTTGATTGAAAATATGCATCAGGTTGGTCAGAAGATACTCCTTAAAGTGGATTTCGTTTTCTTCACAATGAAAAAAGCTTAAACGCTCGCTATCTTGCCAGGTTTCTAATCTATTATTCGACGATATCTGAACTTACAGTGAAACTCTAACTTTTTCACTTAGCCCACCAAAATGAACTGAGTGTGATCAGCTGCTCGTTTTGAATAAAACTGATTACTTTAGTCCGGACGGGCCAGTTCACCCAAAGTTTCATAGTGACTTTGTCGGACCCATTGCCATATGCTTTAAGCTGAACCGGTGGATTTGTATTCAAACGTTATCATCAGATTGTGCTAGTAGGACCAGAAGAATCCAATCATTTCCAAAATATAGACATTATTCATACGGATGCTGAAGTTTCTTCGACAACCCATCCTAAGCTGAGATTCAACTGGGTTCAGTTGAGTCGAAACAGTTATTTCCTGTTCCACTTTTTGTTTGCTGATTAGCGCTATCGGCAAATCGGGTAGCGGGGTGAACAGAGCTCACTAAAAGCAGAGCAATTTTGAAGCTATCTTTTTCTCACTCGATACCGGTATCTGAATGACAAAAAATTGAGGTTTACTACGATTTTGCTATTATTTTTCAGAATAAGGGATGAAACACTGGTCTGACACAAGTCAGTAAAACCGAGCCAGCTACGAATGCAATTCCATGTTCGTTACCCAGTGTGAGCAATCGAAGATCCCGGAGTCGCATCGGCTTAGTTGAGGAATAGGGTTACGGTTTAGTCAGACGATATTCGCCGGGCTTGAACAATACGTGTGACAAATCAATCCGTAGTAGGCATCATTCGCATAAGTTGATGTTTGGTCAACTGTACGGGTGCCCTCTCCAAACGGGTTCAATGGTAAAAGTGAGGAACTAAAGGATATAATTCTTCGGCGTAAGCGCTTCTCTGTGAAGAGTAATGACTATTTGTCAGCTGAAGTTTATGTAGTCAGAATTTGCAACCCAACAAGTTGACGCTCGATATTTGACGCTCATTGGTATGAAAGCATGCCAAAACAAAAGCTAGGTGAGCGGGATATTTGGAAGAGGAGGAATATCGATGTCTGTGGGCATAAAAACTGACGGTTGATCTGTGGAAACGGACTTTCAGACAGGCAGCGGTCCGCAACTTACAGTTCGGGAGAAGATGTATTAGGAAAGAAGTTCATGATAATAGATATTTACCTGGAAAACTAAGTTAATCGACTTAGTTCAGGTTCACTGCCCATCGGGCTTTTGTGTACGCAAGCTCAGCTGGCGTCGATCTTTTTAGGATCTCGATGGGTTCAGGTTTACGTTCGACCAAGTACTCCTGCTTGACATCAAAGTTGGTTTGTAGTGCTGGCAAATTCCGTTGGCTAGAGTGGTTGAAATTTCAGTCCTTAAGTTGTAACCCTCTTTATAGGGATACGAGGAAGCCAAACAGAGTGCTCGTACTACGAACAGTCATTCTGAGGTGGACGGCAAGTGAATTTGTGCTGTCCTCTGCAAGGAGCACGAATGCGGCGGGCCTTTTTGCTTTTGCAACCAGTACTTCCGTATCTGCCTTTCCTGGAGAGGGATGTTTTAGAAGGATAGACACTAAAACCGTGCACTACGATTATCCAACAACCAACCATGACCGTCAGCAAGTCAGCCAGTACGATCGAAAAAAAGAAAAGATCTCACTGCTGTTCGAAACAGCAGCTGGACTGGAATAGCCAACCACCGTCAAGTGGTTTAAACTTGATTGAATGGATTCCCTTAAGAAGACCCGCGTAACAAGTTGCTTTCATGTCACACTGTTGATACACAGGCAGTATTTCCGTAAAATTCATACACTACGTAGCTATCAGACTTTATAGTCAGAGTTTTAAGGTGACGCGGCAGACGGTAAGTATATTCTGCCACCTGTGTTCTTTACTTGACTGATTCCTTGTCCGGTTCGATGTTGCATTTCCCCGCGGAAAGTATGCAGTGTTGAGATGTGCATGATCAGAAGGGATGGAAAAATACAGAATTATGACCCGTCTATCCATCGTTGAAGACTGATCACATTCGATGTGGTCTCATTCGATAATTCAGAAGTCAATAGACGTTGGTCGCGAACATGCTGATATCTGTAGGTGCTACTATCTTCAGTAATAATGAGCTGACAATGTTCTAATTGAGGTAAGTTGCGGAAAAACAAACTGCCCCACCTAGGACACTCTTATTGCTTCCTTGCTGGTACTTCTATGAAAACGACCTTTTATATTGCTGATGACAGTTCTTCGATGTCTTCTGCAACTCCCATTTCATGCTTCTGTTCTATTCGACATTCAGAATCAAATGCTAGTGGCTGTAACCACGCGAACTGTATCGTCCGACCCGGAAGATCTTGGCTCACATTACTGTGGATCGAAATGTTCCCTAATAACCATGGTAAACATATTAACGCTTTTGCACAAGCATTAATAAATTAAATATCACAAATACAGAACATCACATCTATGACTGACTAGAGGGCAGAGTAAAATGCCTGCCAATCGGGCTATTTCTATGTGATCTGGTATAGTTGGAAGTTCACGCCAGTTTGAGGATGCTGGAAACCGACTAGTGAAACCGGTTGGAATGTGGGTGAGTCGCTCCGTAATGCTCATTTGACTAGACATAATCGATTTTCGAATCCGGATGGGCAGACGGTTTGATGGATCCGCTGATAAACTTCACCGCAGCAGCTGGTTCTTCAGGTTGACATAATGCGGCTGGATTGACTTGCACTGTTAGTTTGGATAGCTCAGTCAGTTCGGTTGGCTTCGATTGTTGTTGTTCCGAAAACATTAAATTTATCAGGCTGGATTCGCTCTTGTCCACATCTAGTGTTGGTGGGTTGATTCCGACCAGTTTTATCAATTCCTGACGTGCCTTGTCACGTGCTTGAAGGTATGGAGCACCTGAAGAAGTACGGAAGAGTGTAAGTGAACGTGTTCTTGAGAGGCATGTGCAGAATACCAAAAATCTACAAAAAAGATGAAAGTGAAATTTATCTCTCACCTGATCCGTAGAGCGAAGTAGCTATGGCTGCAGCCGCCGCTGGCCCAACAGATGTCCGCAGCTCATCACTGCTGAAGGATTCAATGCTTTCCGTGTCTAACAACCATCCAGGTGAATCTGACATCCCGAGTTTTGTTTGTCCTGTAACCAACTTTTCTCCGCGTGTATCGCAGGTAGATGAAGGTCTGGAATTACAAATTATCAACATACGGAAAATAACATCAGGATTTGTCCATACCATCTTGCATGGCGTTTTGCTCCAATCTCATATCGAATTCACACCCATAAACTCCTAATACCAGCATAGATATGGGGTCTTAGGAAGTCACTGGTGCAGCTTGTAGCATAAAATACAAAACCATAGAGGTATACCAAATAACTCGAGATGAAAATTGACTCCAGCGCTAAGGTTGACAATCAGCAGGTGTGCACCCACGTGGTGTAGGCATTGTACATATATTATCTTAATTTCTGGATGCACACTTGAACACCACTCCTGACAAATATCACCTGACATATCGTAAATCAACACTTAAAGTTCAAAATCCTACTTCATAAAGCTCAGGTGCTTTGATGAGAAATTTCAATTATTTTCCATACTGGTTGCAGTCAGATTTAGTGGATGGACCGGCTTCCTCGTCAACCCGTTTTGGTGTACACTTGAGTGTGGAAAGCGCGCCATTCAACAGCATACCCCTGAGCCCATGTAAAAGTCACAAAAAATCCCAGAACCAGAGAACTTGTTTTGATTTACAAACGTCAAACATCCTAAATCACAGCAAGAAATGCAATATGGTATGACACATGGTAGTATAGCCTGTTACAATAAATGTATACTCTAGTACTTTGTAGTATGGCTTAGTATAGTGTAGTATAGTATAGTACAGCATAGTCTGGTATAGTAAAGAATAGTATAGTATAGTATAGTGTAGTACTGTACGGCATAGTGCGGTGTAGTAGGGTTTGGTACGGTACAGCGAAGTATGATGTAGCGTAATGTCGGCGAGCTGAACCACCTCCTCGTGGTGCCGACTGGGGAGCCTGGACGCCAGTCTGGGTGGGCTAAGAGTTCAGCAACTCCAGACAGGGCTAACCACCCTGTTTGGTTTCAATGTGCTGGTTACTTTCGACAATGTACACTACGAATCATCTGGCGCCTCCACACCAGTTCCAACCAGTACACAGGAGAGACTCGTGGGGCTCACGTGTGAGGAATGTGGCAAGTGCTGCAAATCGAAAGCTGGCTTGGTAGCCCACCATCGAGTTCACAACAATGAAAGTGTTGGTACGAACATGGTCGCCCAATTGGCCTGCGCTGATTGTTCCCGCCTTTTTCCGACGAAGATTGGCCTGAGTCAACATCGCCGGCACGTACACCCCACCCAGCATAATGCAGATAAGCTTGGCCGAGTGAAGTATTCCGGGGCCCGTTGGTCCCAACAAGAGTCACAATCGCTCTTGCGCCTGGCTAACAATTTATATCCGTCTTGTGGCACGCAAACCGCGCTGTTCGCGAGATTGGAGCAGTATTTTCCTGGTCGATCGGCTATCAGCATCAAAACCAGGTTGCGGGTGCTTAACTGGCAAGCACAACAGGACGAATCATCATCTGGTGGCCCTGACCAAACTATCGGTCAAACAACGGCCTACTCGTCAGAAGCTGATGACTATAGCGTCTGGTTTAAACAAACCGTGGATTGCGCCGTGTCACTCTTGGAATCCCATGCTGACAGTTCGCTTGCTAGTGTTGACCTTCTGGCATTTGCCCGAGGGTTGCAGTCTGGCATCATGACACCGGAGCAAGTCCTGTCGCTTCTGGACCTCCACGCCTCCAGGACATTTCCACACATCTGGAAAACTGTATCCCGACGCCGTCGTCAGTTAGCCCATCGAATGCCGGTCAACCGAAAGCAGATCCGCTGAGACAACTACGCCGCCATCCAGACCCTATACCACCAAAGATGGAAAGATGCAGCGTCTGCTGTGCTCGATGGGCCACGGAAGGATGTATACGAAGGTAACTGAGGCCTACCTCTGAACGCCGAGCAGTACTGGAAACAGGTGCTCTCAGCTCCAAAACACGTGGATAGCCGGCCAAGTTGCGTAGTAGTACCATCCGATTGGAGCTTGATCGAGCCAATTACAGGAGAGGAAGTCGGTCGTACGATCCGTTTAATGGGCAATTCGTCCTCAGGCCTGGACAAGCTCATGCTCAGGATGCTCCGCCAGTTCAATGCCAACGCGCTTGCTGGGTGTTTCAACTTACTCTTATTATCTGGGGGTTGTCCCCCACATCTGTGTCGTGCCCGTATTACTCTAGTTCCGAAGGTCCCAAATCCGACTTCACCGGATCAACTGAGACCGATCTCCGTGTCATCCATTCTTGTCCGATGCTTTCATAAGGTGCTTGCTGATCGCTGGAGTCGTAGATTGCAACTGCCCTCACTCCAGTTTGCATTTCTACATCGAGACGGTTGTTTGGAAGCTACATCGCTGTTACATGCCCTGCTTCGTCACTCTTCAGCGACTGCTTCTAACCTCAGCTTGGCGTTTGTTGATATCTCGAAAGCGTTTGATTCGGTTTCGCATGACACAATCGTCAGATCTGCCAAGGCGTTTGGAGCACCGTCACCTCTAGTTCGATATATCGCACAGTCCTATGAGAATGCTGTAGCAGTTTTCCCCAATTCCGAGGTCCACTGCCACAGAGGTGTGAGGCAAGGAGATCCACTCTCCCCATTATTGTTCATCATGGCAATGGATGAGGTTCTTGGATTGTCGATGCCGCAACTGGGATATCAGTTCCATGACACCCTAGTAGATGGTTTTGCCTTCGCTGACGACTGGGTCGTGTGTGCAGAAAGTCAGGCTCGCCTTAAAGAGAAGCTTGAAGCTGCTGCGGTCGAGTTGGGAAGAGCTGGTATGAAGATAAACGCCCGAAAGACGAAAGCGTTGGTGATTTGTGGGGACAGGAAACATCGGGCGACAGCAGTCTCAGTCGAACCATTTTGCTTCGCCGAGGAACTCATCACTCCTCTGGGTCCGACAGACACCGTAACATATTTGGGCATTCCCTTTACATTCAAGGGGAAAGGGGTCTTCAACCACCGACAGCATCTGCTCAAACTGCTCGATGAGGTGACGCGTGCCCCGTTGAAGCCGCATCAAAGAATGGAGATCACGAGGAACTACCTGATACCGAGGCTGACATATTCGCTCGTGCTCGGCCAAGTCCACCGAAACACGCTCAAAAGGTTGGACAACTACATCAGGCAATCTATTCGTGGCTGGCTACGTCTACCGAAGGACACCCCGATCAGCTACATCCACGCCGGTAAACAACATGGGGGACTTGGTATCCCAAGTCTGAGTGCAACAATCCCGATGCAGCGGAGAGCGCGTATGGAAAAGCTCTTTTCTACCCAGTGCCGAGTACTACGCAATGTAGTCAACGATTCCGCATTTGGCAAGATTGTTCGGGATCTCAGCCTTCCGATCCGAGTCCATGGTGCATGCGCAAACATCAAGGAAGAGCTGGTGGCTGTTTGGGGTGATAGTCTGCACAACAGCGTTGACGGTCGCGGTTTACGAGAGTTGGTCGCTTCACTCCTTTCAAATTGATTTTTTGTATTTCCAGAACGAGTGTTTCCTCGGATATTTATCCGCAGTATCCAGCTCCAATGCAACCTGCTCAGAACGAGAGTTAGAAGTCCTCGGCATGGTCATGGTGGCCAGACGATCTTATGTCGTGGAAACTGTGGCCAACCGGAGAGTTTGGTGCATATTTTGCAGTCCTGCTGGATCACGCATGATGCCAGATGTGCTCGTCATAATCGGGTTGCAAGGGAACTCGCAAAGCGTCTCCGTCGCCTGGGATACACCGTCTTCGAGGAGTTGAGAGCACCTACTTCGACGTCCTTCATCAAGCCTGACCTAATCGCTGTTCGGGAGCGCCGAGCAACTGTGATAGACGTCAGCATAGTCTCGGATGGGCGCGGAGTGACTGTGTGGAATGAGAAGAAGCAGAAGTATGGTGCTGATGAATATTCCCTCGCCATAATCTCAGCCCTACGTGCAATTGGTTGTGATGTCGACTTTTTGGTCCACCAACCGATGATCATCTCTTATCGAGGTATCTGCTTTCCTCAATCCGCCAAGGCTGTTATCGGACTGGGACTTCCTAAGTTCACAGTCAGTGACTTGTGTTTGCTTGCCATTGTGGGCTCCCTGCGTACGTACGACACTTTTATGAGTGTACATGGCGTTGAGTGCACATTCTTGCCATTGAATCTCACACCAGACTCAGTATGACGGACATTTTGTGCCTGATGTACGAGCCTTGACTGTGCTAGCGCTTACCGCGCCTTGAAGAGCATTCAGCATTGTTTGTCCTTTCTTCGGCTGTTGATCATTACACGCGTGTTTCCATACCAAAATTCTTACATACGTTGGGATTATCTGACTGAAACTCTTGGTGGTCTGACTTCGAAAGAGACGTTTCTCTCTTTTACCTCATATTCTCCTTTAACACTTTCACATTCATCGTTTGCATTTACTTTTTATGTCTGTGAACATGCTCTTCAAAAATAAACGATAAAAATGTGGTATAGAATAGTCTGATATAGCGCAATATAGTACAATATGATATACAGTACACTATAGTCCATCGTAGTATAGTAGTAGTCAAAATTTCCACTTCCTGTGCAACCTCATTGAGTAGTGCTGATCGATCTTTCCAGAGGTGACTCAGGGGAGCGAGATGGCTCAGTGGTTAGAGCGCGAATTTACTGACCAGAAAGTCCGTGGTTCGAACCCGGTCTCTACACCTCGACTTCCCGTCTAGGCTTGCGTAACCTGGCAGTATCCGAGCCCTCACGCTTCCTTCTGGTGGCATGGCAGTTAGGCACCCAAAGGGTGCTACAGCTGAACGATTTCGACTTCTTTCGGTCTTTCCAGAATAAGAATGCTCTCCACATACAGCTAACAAACAATCTACGAACATTGTTGAAGTCACATGGGACTTGAGTTACTTTTTCCGACTGCTATATCTATAAGGCTCCGGAAAATGTCCAACATGGCGAACTGAATTCTGACAAGCTTACGTACATGGTCCTTGGAGGGGCGAACAAGTCAAGTAGGTGAGAAGAAACCATGTCATAAATAAATAATTTTTAATCCATGCCTTTTTATTGACTTTAACTTGGTAACATTCGTATTTGAACATCTTGGTTTCCTGAATTCATCTATAATCAGGAATGATAGCCATTCCCCACGCAAGCTGCAGCAAAGCAATGTGTTGATCACCAATCTTGTCGTTCTTATGTAGGATTTACCTTTTCGCACAGAACTTCTTGTAGGTTGTGAGCGTAAGAATAAAACATTTTCGTTGAGACCGAATATGCTTGCCGGTCTATGTCCTTCGCAAATAACTGGAATGCTGTCAAACCAAGCAGAAACTGTGCTGGTAGGAACTCCCACAGATTCTCCCCTCTGGAGCGCTGAACTGGTGTTATTCCGCTGGTAAACTTCTTAAAGCAACTCGCATTTCGTTGAGAAGCCAAATACTCGAACTATAGTTTAGAATGTAGCCAATTACTGACTCGTCCTTTCTCCGTGCTGGTAAAACTAAGCACGAGTAGCCTAAATGGTTGTGCTGTATATATCCAAAACGAGTCTGACAGTTAGCTGTCACCTTGACGTCCCGCTTAGACTTAAGTGCACTAGTGTCTTCACGAGCCAAACCGGCTACAACTTCATCCTTCAACGCGCAACCGTGAAAGTAATGCCAAAGAACAAAACCTACCCTCCTCCAGTTGCATTTGGGGTCAGAATTTTGAGTCAAAGGTTTACTATGAAATACTTACAATAAGTCTTCTTCAGTCTGTGCAACCGGAAAGTAAGGTTTACTGCCCCTTCAGGAGCAGCGGCTAGACACTTTAGTCTATAAACCCCATGTCCATAAGGCTTGGAACCCCGACAGCTTTGGAAGTAAGTGAATGCCTTTTGTCCCTGAAGTGTCACCCATCTACTGACCCTTAAGAGCTTCCAAGCACTCTGTTCAAAGATGGAGATGTAATCCTTAGTCGGCGTTTGTTTAAATTGTTTGTCTCTATCTGGGTAAAAGAGATCGTCCCTGTCAACTGGGGTGAGACAGTAGTAGTGCCTATTGTCAAAAATGTGCTCGCAGTGAGTGTGGTAATCACACAGGAATTAGCTTGACACCAACAGTAACCAGACCCTTTGTGTTTGCTGCATCAGCGGTGTGGTAATGCAGTGAACTTTGAAAGGTCTCTGGAGGGTGTTCAGATCTCTCCAAGCGTGAACCTTGTCAACCTGGAATATGCAGGCGACATTCTTCTCAATTTTTTGAAGGAGCAAGCATTACTAGAGAAGTAATCAAGTCCTTCGACATTGGCTTCGCAACTCCAAAGTGTAAATCCATACTGCGGGGCGCACAGTTTTTGAACATCCCTTTAAGGGTTTAGGGTGACATTGGAAGTTCTGGAACACGATAGGTATCTCAGAGATTGCATTACCCTGTCGGTAGTGACAGACGAAGTGAACGCACGGATCTGAATGGCCAGAATTACGTTTGCCAATTGGCGTCACTTGTGGTATCAAGAAGAAATGTCACTGAGTCTCAAAGAACGCGTCTCTCATATTACCATGCAGGCTGTATTGTTGTCCTACTGAGAGACTTGGCCACTTCGGGCGGAGGATCCGAGACTTCTTCAGGACTTTGACAACCGACGTCCCAGAATCACAGGTGCAATCGGCTGGAACCAGTGAATTCGAAATGTGATCACGAGAAGAGCTTTTGATGACGCAGAGGGTACATCACTTCCAGAGTGCTAAGGCAGTTGGGCTATGCGTTACGAATGCCGAGGTACCTCCCGCTGGAACGAGCGATGTTTTCCATACCTAATCCGGAGTTCCAGGAACCTAGAGGTCGACAGAATTTGACAAGGCAGAAGGGAATGAAGGATAGTAGGAAAAGTTTGGGCAATGTTGGTGCTGTTTGCCTTCCAGGATGGGGTCTACGTTACCCTCCCTGTGCTTGGCTGCAGAGGCTAAACGATGTGACGGCTAACCGATGTCAGTGGTGTTCATGCTATCAATTTCTATTTAGATTGCCTGACAGTGTTGTAGGTGTCAGCACCGCAGATATTTTCGATAGGCTAATCCTAGGACCCCATCGTGTTCCATTTCCTTCTTCTTTTCACTGTAAGGCTTTATTCAAATAAACTGATGTGGTTCTACGGCAGTGAAGCACCAGTTTTCTCATCCGATTCTACCATCAATGATGACTATGATGATGATGATAGCCGGATTTGCCTATCATGATGATTGGCGCACCATCATCTTCACAAGTGCACATATTTTATTCGGCGGAAGAGAAGCTGAAGTCAAAAGCGAAATCAATCTTCTAAAACGAAAGTAATCACCTGGTCCTGGATGTATCTGTCCTAACTCGTTTAAAGATGGAGAAGAATGACTCGTTCACAGTCTCACACAACCCAGGCGGAACAATTGGATGGCGAATAATGTGCCAGATGAATGGCAGATATCTGATATTAGGTGGGAATGTGAGAATCATCAAGGTATCAGTTTAGTCTCCATCGCACCTGTATCATTCTACTCGGGCTAACTGGCACATCGTATTGGCAAAAATGTGGAAACCAGGAAGCGTTCCGTGCAGGTCATGGATGCAGTGACCACATCTTAGCCATGTGACCGTTCCTCGAACACCGCCACACAGACAAAAAGCTGACAATTTTTATATCCTTACGCCTAAAAGCAGTGTTTGGCTCGACAATAGTGGTGCTTTACGGCACTGGCTGTCCTTTAAAGGTGTGGCGACCACTTAAGTTGAGTTCCTCCATTCCTTTAACACTCCTATATGTGTAGAGTCTTCTGAGTTAATCGCCCGAGTTCATCAGAAGAAGTAGTGTTATTCAGCGCTGTCATTTTTTCCATTGCGTTTCAACTTGTTACGCAAGTGATCTGTCGAAGAAGCCCTCACCCTGTATTATGTCTGGCTAGTACCTTTGTCTTTTGATTTTGATTTTTTCAAAATCCGACAGTCACCTCTGAGTATTACGGTTGAGATGCAGGCACTTCGCACGCAGTGATGCATAAACTGAATCCATTTAAATTTCCCGATCGATCGGATCGGCTGTGCCACCAGAAAATTACCCCCGTGTCCAGTGTCTCCGCATGCCAAGCTTTTCACTTTTTCCAAATTGAACTTGTGTTCTTCTTGGTCTTCAGGTATGGAAAACAAAGAATGGTCACATTCTGATGACCATGAAACAGGTATCTCCTTGGTTCCACATCGACGTAAGTACCAGCCTGGAACCCATAGAGGTCAGGGATGGAGCTCACTCGAGCATCGACCGACGAACGAGAGCAGGGGAGACCGGGATAGGAAATCACGTGGTCACTGACAAGTAAGGTCACACGGCAATAGACCAGTCAATAGAATCTTCCGGTCAAACAGCCAATCATAATCTAATACCAGCTCCGGCTGACAGCATGTCCATTACCACACATGCACAACCGCTCAACGCACAACCACTGACACACCTCTACGCCCCGCGCCCTAACAACGCACTGATGTTGCCACCTCTGCTCTTGATGAACGTTTGAAATTGAGTTGCATAACTGAACGAACTAACCAATAGCTATCTACGATACCTGGGTTACCAAAGTCCCCTCAATAGCAAATGCGCCTCACATTTTTAAAGAAAACGGGGAAATTGGAGAACTATATGAGTACACGATCAAGGCTAGTCCTACCATCAGAACGACTGGAGAAATTGGATCAGTTGACTTAGGTGGTAGCTGCGTCGAGTCGGATGGCAGTATTGCTGACAAAGTAGATGAAAGAATCACTTAAGCAAACCAAACGTTTTTTCAGCCTGAACACCACTGGGGTCGACGTAACACTAGCCAGATGACGAAATGCAGGGTCCAAAACGCGGCAGCGGGCCTAGTGTTGTTGTACTGTTGTGAAGCCCGGCCCTAGTGCACTGAGAACAAGAAAAAATGCAGAAGTTTGACCACAAGTATGTGCTGTCAAATCATTCGCCAACTAGAGCGCTTCGGTCGTTGGTCATTAACTGGATTGCTCACGTTGGGAACCTGTTTACCACCTGCTGTAACTGTCCATAGAAATCTTCCTTTGTGGTTGGATCCGATGCAGACGTGAGGGCATTAAAGGGAACCAAACGTTTTCATGAAGGTCTCTTTAAAATCAGCCCCAACGAGCCCTGGAGAAATCCGTTCGTAGGAACCCCATCTAACGGGGATCGGTTCAATCAGTCTCGCAACCAACACATGAGTTAGCAGCAACAGATTCCATGACGTTGCAATTTCATACATAGCCAGCTATTCTGTCTCAGAAAGTATGCCTACGTCGACGACAAACTAAGCGTGTTAACAAGGACCTTCTCTACAAATTTCAGGGATTCAAAATTACGATACGGAATCTGATTAGGTAGACCCATTACCAGGGTTCTTCCTTTCGGGGTCACACCTGCAACTGCTGTCAGTCTACAGTGATGTCAGTGAGGTCAGTATTCTCCACAGGTTCGCGTATTAGACAATATGTTAATTAGAAAATTAGTTACCTCTGAGGTGGTACTCAACCTAGGGAGAGAAAATTGTGTATATACATGCATATTGGCCCTAGCCGACGAAGTAAACACTGATAGAGGAACTCACAAATTACGAACAGATTTTCTGTGCGCAACGGGCTGACTTCCACGAAGTATGCTTTCGGCCGAAGCTGGAAAAAACAATCGTGACAATTGGATAAAATTCTCAAAGTCAAACGATACTTCTTGAATCTGCTTACAAGACTAAATGGGTTTTTGACAATGATATGCGGATCCCCATAGAAAGAAGGAGAAATGTCCTAGATACTAATGATTCCTTCTCCAGAAAATCTTCGCGGAACCACTTTTCCTTATACAGTCAGTATTTTCTTTCCGGACGTGCTTTTCCTTCTGAACGTGCCTAGCTAGACCCTTTTTGTTCTGACGTGTGATTAATCTACTGAAGGGGAATGCGACTTTTAGACCTTACTTACTTAAGGTTGATTGACTTCTAAATCAACACCTAAATCTGTTGCTGGTGGCCATGTTTAGTAAAGTGCCATCGTTCAAGGCACGAACGAAGACACAAGATAAACAAGGCAGCAACTCACGCTTGTGCGTGAAGGGATCATTCCAATCCTTTACACCTTTTGTCACACGGGGTCAAACTCAATCTCACCAAGTAAGTGATGATTATTCAAAGAAGTAAAATTTTAGCACAATAATTTATTTATCCAGCTCATATCATATGATAGTTTCGGTGGTGAAGTCATCAAACGGATATTCTTCTGACAAAGAAACCGCTGTTTTTTACATTAACTATTCGGGCGGATTCTTTCAAATCCGAACGCTTCGTTTGTTCTATCTCATCTAATCTGTTTTCATGGGCTCAGCGAGTTTGTGTGCTGGCTGATTCAGTTCCAAGATAAGTCATCTTTTCAATGCTCTGTACCACCTCTGTGACCTTTCTAACTATTGCTAACGGTTGCCAGAACCGAAACAGTTGGTTTCTACTGTGTTTGACGTGAGCCATCGACTGTTTACTCATGCGAGCGTACGTGACATGAATGTATACGCCTTTGCCAGTTTCTGTGTGAAATATTCTGCTCGTATATGCGCGTATGTGACTACCGACACTTATTCAGACAGTCAGGCGATCTGATGTATTGATGTCATCAGTCACAGGAATTTTTTTCGGCATCCATTGGATAGTAGTGTCCAGCATATTTTCCGCACTTCTTTTCGAGGACACTTTTGGCTACGTATCTGCCAGGATCGGGCATCGTATGGCCTTCTTGGATGCTTTTCTCAGTTTTGCGCCATGTGGCCGCAAAAAGGGTTTAGTGCCTACCGCTGGTGATCATGGTAGATGGATATGTAATTAAGATTGTCCTCAAAGGAGGAGAGGCAAATAGGGAAGATTTTGCTATCCACCGGATACCCAGAAAAGTTTATTGATACGCATGATTAGCTAAAGACACCTACTTCTATCTTTCCGAATAGAACGAGCAAGAATGTTCTCCTTTACCTACTTTCCGGAGTGGACCGCTTGTATAAGCCTATGAAACAGATGTTAGGAGCTGCAGTCAACAGGATGCCCTGCCGAACATTCCAGTTTGATGTCAGCAACACGAAGCCTCCCATGTAGTCCGCCAGTTCATTTACAGTTTCAGTAATCAGCAGAACTAAAAACAGCTTACGTGGGCTGACTTTCGAACATCTACCAAAAGCTTGATTCGAAAAATATCGAAACCAACTCGACAGAATGTAGGTACACCATCTCTGTCCATCGCATGGCACAACAAGGTTAGGGTAGCCGATTTGACGGAGAACCGTCATCCAAACACTAGTTGTGTAACAACACTCCGAAGGCGTCCGCGTCCAGCGATTTCATGCTGACCCGAACAGTGTGCCCGAAAGTAACAGAGACAAGCGCCTGAATTTGATCGATTGCCAAGCTTGTATCGATTCGTTAAATTATTCCCATGTTCGAATGTGCATTTAACGTCGCGTGAATTTTGTCTTTTTACTTCCTGGGTCAGATGGATCCAAAGCTACGGCAGTGAAGCATCAGTGTCAACACTGATGTTGCTGTCTTTGATGATGATGATGATGATGACGATGGATCCAAAGGATTCAATGTTTCAAATCACTGGTTATCGATCATCGTGGGGGATCTTGGAACTTTCTGAATGTTTACAGTAAAGGTGTGATGCAGGGCCGAAAAATTCGACGGTCTTTTGCTTATTCATCAGACGGACGTAGAGTGATCCCGCTGGTTAGCAGTTTCAACCTGTTCCTTTGCAGACCATGTGTTTTCCGAGGAGTTTGAGCAACTAGTGAACACACTCTAAAGGGAAGCCTCGTAGCACCACGCATAAGATTGGACGAAAACCGAAAATTTTGAAAAGTGTGAACTCTTTAAACTGAAAATATCAAGGACGAAACCATTGGACAACATTAGCAGTGTTGCCAATTTCGAAACCTTACAGAATACTATCATATAGCATGATTCGTGATACGCTCCTTGGATTTTCCCTAACTAGATATTACAGTGACTAGTAACGGGGACTAGTTTCTTTTCCACTCTGAATATCTTCCTCTGTGAGAGCAGCCTCCAATGCATATGGAATTTTTATTGTGCAAAGTAATGTCTGCACTTTTCGTCAGTTACTATTGATGCGCTCTGGGCTGTTCTGAAACTGGACAGGAAAACCACCAGAAACCAGAAACCAGGTGTTCTAGAGTGGTTCAGACAATTGCCTTGCAAAGGTCAAGTGACGTATGTATTGGAAACGGTAAATTGTCAAGTAACTGATTTGTCCAACAGTTCCGCGAAGGCGTTGGCAGATTTAATGTGCAGCTGAACCGCCCTGCTTTAGAATTAAGTCCACCTCATTTCAAACTTTTTCACGCATCAGCACTTACCGGTTAGGATGGGGTCAGTTTGCTTTATAGTCGGATTTTGTGTCAGCAATCGGCTACCTTCTTGTGCACCTATTCGTTTCCGTGTATCACGTGTCAAGAACGACTGCCTGAAGGTCTGCACCATTGTGCGGTTCCCTCGTGTGGATCGGCTAAGAGCTGGAACGATCGGAGAAGACAGGCATAAAGCTATTTGTTACCGAAAAAAAACAGAAGAAGCTGGGGTATTCGCTACTTCCCACACCCATTACCATCTGAAAGACCACGCAGTTGTTACACATCACAACGGACACTCACGATCCACAGAAGATTACCATTACAAAGTGGTGAAGAGCATTTGGGAAAAAAGTTACTGGAGAAAGAAATAGGTCATCGTCGTGGGACAGATTCACTTTGAAATACATGTAGTTAAGAAAATCGCTTAACAATGATACATACAAATTGCCGGCTGATAGTGCGCAAATAGCTTGTTATTCTTGGTTGTTTTATTTCAGGTGATTTCTGCAATAAAGACAGTTGAACGCACCCAAGAAGGAGATTAAAATTGGCAAACAACGACTACCTGGTCGCCCAAAGTTCGAAACCAGCGCAGGCAATGGAGCCGAAAGGTGAACTCAGCTGCCTTTAAGCTTGTCCATTTCGGATCTTCTGACGTTCGAAATTCTGTCGATAAGTTTGTTAGCTCTGAGAATCAGTCTGCTTACCTTGCTGTTTAGACGCAACGCGCTACTCATAAGGTTGCTGAAAACCCTTCGACAGCTGACGACCGGTTTCGCTCTTCTTCGGGCTCATCGGATAGGCGCAGTCCCCGAGTCTTCGTCAATCTTATGCCCTACCTGAGTAGTCTGTTAAGTATACACAAAGTATTGCGATATTTCGAATGTCGTACCAACTGAAATATGAGGTGGCCTAGGGCAGCACATTCAGTTGAAGCCGATCATCATAAACGAGAAATTAAACTGGATTCAGCTGAGTTTCCAGTCAAAACCAAATTCGTATGCAAATGAGATTAATTGTCCAAACTGCTTATCTCTTTAGATGATGGCGAAAGAAAACGTGATGTCTGCGAACGCTACCCTGGTTAAATGTTACTTTCGAGCCGAAATTTTGCATCGTTATATTTGAACTTGCTGAACACAGTGATTTAGCTACGATTTGCATCCACTTTCACTCAGTTTGGGCATTCATTTTGCTAATCCTACCTCAAAGCCCACGTGCTACATCTGCAGACTGGAAGCGATTTCAGAATACGATGCATTCTTCCAATTGGTCAGTGTACTCTTCTGTCAGCCACGTGCCACAAACTGGGCCTGCAAAGAGGCGGGCCGTGGATCGCGTCAGTCATTCAACTCCTCATCGAATGAAGAACGAATATTCAGGATGTATTTTACACACAACGGAACCAACATGAACACAACTTCGGCGTTAGCTGACAGGTTGCTGTAAGCATCAACCTAAGAGGCAAAAATCACATTAAAGGCTTGTACCTCATTCGTCCCTCAGGAACACTTCCATCAAACCTAAAAAAATTTTTGATTTCAGTGGGTTTCAGATTTTTGTTACCATTATCATGAATAATATGGAATGTCAACGGCTTCAACGACCAGATCAATGTGATTACATAAAGCAAAGTTTAGTCCATCGATTCCTCTAACGTGTTACCAGAGCAGAATCCAACTGAACAAAAAAACTTATGGGACTTTACAGTTTGATCCATACGTATCCCGCTAGTAGCCTCCTCAAAGAGAGTTCCTCCTGTCTGTGATGCGTAGAGATAATCCTGCAGTGTCTCCTCACGGAGGGGAGAATATCCATCTGTCCTGATCTAATGAAATTTTCATTTCAGATTTGGTTCGCAACAAATATTCCACACAAGACAAGCGCTGGACTAAATCACTGAAATAATATGTTCAGTGAAAGTGGCATGCTGCCTGTTAATGATAGACTCTCGAGTGCGGTTTTATCCTATTGGTGTTTGATGCAACAGTGGTATTGAGCTTGGCCGAACAGCAATAGATGCATGAGCGTGCAGACACTGCAGAATGCTAACAGTTGGCGTTAGATGTATAATGCATTTACCTGGAAGATACGTGGGTTTTTAAATTAATCAAACATTCTCGTCCTCTGAAAAACTACCGTTTCGGCCCACTTCCCACTAGCATTTCATGGCTTAATGTCTGTCTTGAACTGACACAGAAATTAGTAGTGAGGAACACCTCAAGGAGTATAGTGTGAAGTGTTAGCTTCAACGATTTAAAGCCCGACGCATTGTTCATTCCGATTTCCGGGAACTCGTAAAGGTCCGTTTATACGACGGAGGTGAGATATATCCGAGTCTTCAGGCAGTTCGGTACGTAGCTTGCTGCACGCATTGAACACTGGCATTCTCAACTGATCTAGATACATAAATACAAGGTGATTCATAGTCGTAACTCGTTGGTTTAAATGTTACAGACCAATGGTCGCTGTCTGGTTTTAACTCACTCCAAAATAGCCTCTAAGAAATACTCATTCGAGTTTCTCATCAGCCAACGAAAACCGAGGTCAACATTTGCCTCAACCCGACATTATCCTTGAAACGTACGATTTGCACCACGCACTATTCACCTGATAACTCTACTGAAAGCTATGGTGTCGACGGAGTGTGTTTTGCGGTGATTCCAACACTTAAAAAGTAAAACAACCGTGTCATTATCTTGTAGGGCGCAACATGTACAATGCACTGTGGCGTTATGCTTCACCAGCTACTCGCTCTCACATGGTCAGGATAGCGGAAACAAATCCGGGTTTCGTCCCAAGGAGGAGCAGCACCATTCTTGGGGACAAAAAATACCGCTGTCTCATTTTGCTCTCAACAGGATCTACTTTACTACCGGGTAACCAACGCTTTCATATCCCAACTCCCGAGCTTAATAAAGGTACTGCGCTAACATCCTGTGGATGCTACGTGGATGATACCGCGGGCACTCGTTTCCGGATCATCTGCGCTCATATATTATGTCCTATTTCTCAGACGAGGCCCCCAGCATTGTCTGTTGTTTTCAGTATTCCAAAGAATGTGCCCCACTTTTCGACATACACTTCATGCTTAAAAGGTGTTAAGTCAACTGTAAGATTACGTAGGATCGTACCATAACCTATGCTTGCGAACAAACCGATGCAGGAGGTAAACTCATTCCTCATTCTGATCAATTAAAAAAGTCCAAATGAACTTCCGACACGACAGTCACCCATCTCAGGCCGCTGAACAGAAGTTTTCATTCAGTTTTCATTCAGTACACAGAATGGAAACACCGAAATACGGGAAACATCAAAACAGTTTCTGTGCTCGAGCGCAGCACTGTTTTGGCCCCTAAGCATTGAAACATGACAGGCGACTAAGGAAAGAAAAACTCAGTTGTGTCCGATTTAAGCATCTGAAAATCTTCAAGGCATAAAACCACCGAAAAACCGAGAAGTGACGGTTGCAACGTTACATAACCACCCTTAATCTTGACCTCAAAATGGTTGCCTATCGATCGGAAACCAGGAGTTTTGAGATAACATCTTTTCAAATAAAATCAACAAAAAATCAGAAATGTCGAACTGTTTCCAGAACGTTTAACTGATGACCACAGTCTTGCCATGGTATGGACTTTTACATGAACCTTAGCACTTTTGAAGGAGTCCGATTCTTCTGGTTCCTGCGCACAGTTTGACAGCTCGCAAAATCTAGCATGACCAAGTTAAAAGAATAGGGTTTAGGTACATCAAACGGTGCCAAACAAACGCTATTAAGTCTGGGTCCTGCAGAAGGTGTAAGGTGCTCATATGAATGGTGCGTACAGGAGTGTGTGGGCGTCGTGTATGTCATGCACGAACTGGTGCGAGAACGGACATGAATTTCGAGAGCGTGTGCGCAGCCAACAAAAGCGCGGATATGGTCAGTCAGCAATGACGTAGATTTCATCATCCAGCGTACACGCTTGATACTAGGCTTCCACTTGTCAACTGGCAAACGATGAAAATAGGTGTTTCACGGTGGTTTTTGGTAATTTCCGACATCTATGGCACCTGCTTGACATCTATTAGTTTGTGTTGTACCCATCATTCGTTTACCAGGTCCCCATAAAGAGTATTGGCCTTGTGAAAATTATGGTTAAATACTTGACGGGTTAAACTCAGTTCAGTCCAGTAGTTGCATGCATTTCAGAACTCGCCTTCAAGCCGATACACTTCTAGCGGTCAAAATAACGTTCATGCTAAAAACAGCAGTTAACATTGGGTAGGTGAGCAAAAGGCCTAGACAACTAATAGGCGGAAAAACAGTCTGCTCTAATTGGACAGAGAATAGTCTTGGGATCTTTTGAGCGAGTTGGCCTGGTAGGGTTTCTCACATGACCAAGTCGGATTCAATGTTCATACAAATCCTTTAAGATAGCAAATAACCGTACTGTGAGTATTTCAGCTGTTATGAAGCCACGCCTTTGGATCGATGTTGGCAGTCTACGCAACACTCGCTACATGAATTAAACTGGCGTGTTTGAGTCGTCCTTGTGTTCAGCACCAACGGTATGTAACGAAATCGAACCGTACTGAGGGGTCCACGTGTACTACGATCTCGAAACTTTCCAGTCTTCTAAAAGTTCACAAGAAAGATTTTTCGCCGAAACCTGTTTTGAGTATGAGTAATTGCATTTACCCCGTAAGTGTACAACGGTTAGTGGAAATTTTGGAACACGTACGCTAACGTTTATGCGCATGTGGTCTTTGTGATACTTTCAAATGCGTTTAGTCAATGAAAGAGATAATGCCCGCTCAACATTTATCTGTCCGCTCGATTTTATCAAAGACTGTGACTGTCTTTCCACCCGCAGGGTGTTACCGCTGGGTGATTATTTATATTACATTGATTTATCGGAATCGGTACACCTAGTTCCCACTAGTTAGTTGAAGGGAGCAGCATCACACTGTACCCTCAATGTACACTCTGAATTGAATTCAGCATTTCATTAACAGAGCGATAGAACTGCTTTAAAATTTCCGCTTTGTTTTTTATTGAGCGACATGTTTATGAGAAATCTTGTGCACAGTCGATTCAATTTCTTCCTTAATTGCTATCCTGATACAAAATTTTAATCAAGTGCACCTCAAAAGAGCACGATTAATACAAACTACCCTGAAAAACGAACTCTTGTAGTAAGGGCCATCACTAAAAGATGATTGACACTTTGTTCGATAATAGTGGAAATCACCCACATCCGGATGCTTAAACCTGTGAAAACTTTGAGAAATGGCTCCCCTACACTTGACAAAGGCTATTCAATCTGTCGAACGGGGGGGGGTTGTACATCCAGGAGTGAAACTGTGTGACCGACCATCATAATTCCAGTCGCTGTGGACGGAAATGAGTAATCTGTGTCCAACGAGTGACGGCTTCAGACGGAAATCACACCTACAACTCTCAATTTACAAGGCCGCCAATTTGATGAACAGGTATAAATACAACGCAAACTGGCAAATAGATCGGACAAATGAGACCGTCTCAGGGTGCTTTCTCTAGGGGAGAAGTCGATTACTGTTCCCAACTCTCGAACTCTAAAACCTCGATAAATCTCTTTGCAACACTTTAGTTTTGTGTCGATAACACTCAGACTGACACCTTTCATTTCGTAGCGGCTACAAATTGTTTTGGGATCACAGAGGTTTGGACCTGAATAGACTTGCTGTAACAATGCCCTCCATGTGGCTGCAACCAGGCAGAGATTAGGAGATGACATAGAATAAAGTTTTTGACAATGCGGAAGGTGAGAATTACTAACACTATCCCGCCTACCCGTGGCAACGACTGACTGTTTTTAACTATTTTGAAGTCAGGGTGTGGGAATCAAAGTCTTACTATCCTTTACTCAGTGCTAATATGCTCACTTGCCAAGCGGTTTTCATACTAATATAAGCGACTATGCGCAATAAGTGTCCACCATTACAAGTTATTTTACATCCTCATGGTCCAAGAGGGGTTAAGCTAACCGGCCGTGCTTTAGTTGCCAGGGCAGATATAGGCAGCGAAAGCGAGGCAATAGATGATCACGCTAATGATGGAAACACACACTCATGTGTGGTTGGCCAAGGAAGGCTAGATGATACTTTATGGTAGGATTGACGATTATCCATCGAATGAAACCACTTTGCTGCTCGAGCCATCATGGACACATGCGAATCAAACTAGATAGCCGTAGAAAAGTGGACTTAATGCCCAATTAGGATGTCATGCCATAAGGGTGCTCAAAATGATTGTTTTAGTCGGAATGAGTTGATTGATATCCACCGGCTACTGAGAGAGAATGAAAGGTCACTGATCAGGTCGAAACTAGTGACCGGTCGACAGTTTACCATAGTGGTTGATCAGCCGATTGTGTGAATTCCGTGGTTATTGTGGCAAAAATGACCGACTCTTTAATCCATCAGTGTGAGTACAGTCCGAGAAATTCGACTTTCCTAATCTGGAAGCAAGCAGCCTGATAAGTTTACGTTGACACGGGCTCTTAGATATCGTATCAAAAGAGAAAACGAATGGAAAGATTTCGATTATATCAGCACCAACAATACCAGACGACTCGGTGATATCATTCTTCTATGAAGAGAAAGACTGAATAAAAGTTCCCCCAAAATTTATATTTGGGAGTTAGACAGTATGACTACGTTGTCTCCACTCCCCTCTGAGGGGTGGGCCTCTGTCTGGACAAATGTTTTTTTCGTAGTCCCGACGATAACCGCGTCAACGACAAATCTTATTTTTCTGGCTTCAATAAATTCTCAGTTTGCAGTCTCACATGTTTCTGAGGGTTCACTTGGCTTACACTCTTCACACACGTGGAATTTGGACTCAGGTACCCAATAGGAATTGGTTTCTGATGTTGTTAGACGTAAAACTCTTAGACTGAGAACGGCAGCAAAACAGATTTAAAGGCTTGGTTCTATATGAGTATCATGTAAAGTCCACCCAACAATAAAGAGTAGCTTGCGTAACGGTCAAACCCCAACCATCCCAAATTAATTCTATGGGTGAATCTGCAGACACTCCCTCACAGAGGTTTTTAACGAACCGCAGCCGCAGTGTATCCGTCATCCAGGTGACACTGTCAATGAGAAGGGCCTTTGAAGGCTTGGTATGGCGGGGAGCGGCAATTTTATCCTATGAATAAGATAAATCCATGGTCGAGAGAATGACTCCAAAGGGCTACATCAAGAAAAGCTCACTGGCGATTTTGATGAATGAAATTTAACTGTGCTCTCTCATTTTTTCACACAAACCAGGCAAAACGAAGCAGGACACTCAGCCAAACTAATAGCGATTAATTAGGGAACAAAGGCTCAGAAGCCTGAAATTCAAGTACATAACAACTGAATATCCTAGAACCGAATTTCGGACGAAACAGGACCGACAAAAGAAAGTGTAGTTTATGGGGACTCGTGTTTGCAGGCTGCAACAAAACACTCGACTGGATTCGATTGTGCAATCGTGCATACTATTGCACCTTTGGTGAGCGGGTTACAGGATAAGAAGTAGGGAGAAAGGTAACTAAGATCCAAAATGGCAGAAAAGATTTTTCGCCGGCGTCAATCCTTTGATCTTGGTGCCAGATGTATACACCACCTTTGCAGTGTATCAGAGTGCGCCCCGAAGATTCAGTTTGAATAAACAAACTGCCTGAACTTTAGTCAATGCGTTTCGTCCCCCTTTTTGCCATGACAATGCTGTCATAAGTCATTTGCAGGTCAAGGACACGCAAAAAAGTCACTATCAATTTTTTAGCATAACGACGCTTTTCACACTAGCACTGTTGAATCTAACTTGACCTTATGATAATCCCCCCATTCATTTGCTTACTCCGCCTATGTACTTTCGATCTCCAGTTGTTTTGCTTGTCCGTACCGGCCACTCAATCTGCCACAGAGGCCGCCCCGTCCGACACTTGTGTATTGGCATGTGAATGTGTGTGAATGTGCGCAGCTGACCTACTTACTGCGCGCTCGTATCCTGTTTGCTGGCCTTGACTTGTTTTCTCATCAGTTCCGTGCGATCGCCCGACCAATGAGAATCACGAGACTGCCGTCGGAAGGGACGACCGCAACCCACACTACCGAGCCATCATTCCGCTCGCCGTTGTTTGGTGTGCGGACGTTGACACTGCAGTGTGTCGGTCAGTGACAGACCGGTCAACTTGTTGACGCTAAAAGCGTGAACCATTGAGGTTTGTTGTACACATTTGCTTACCCTTTTGTAAATAGTACCGTAGAATTTCGAATCCAATTCTTCCTTTTGATATTCGGGATTGTCGCACCTACGCGTCACTCGAAGTTCCGTATCGGGAACCTTAACAAGCACAGTCATAGAAATTCCGAACAGCAATAAAAAAAGTTTAAAAAATATGTGTGGTCTATTTTCTGATGCCAGTAGACATTCTCTGTGCACATCAGTTAGAATCCCCTCTTGATGGAGATAAACTGAACTTGGCACTGATTTCGATACGCCAGAGTGTTGTACCGGTTTCACGTGTAGTTGGAGCTGGATGTCGTTGGGCTTTGCATTTGCCCTTATCACATCTGAACGGTCCTTTCGCACCTTCCAAAACATATCGGGTTGCTCCAGTTTGACTCATGTTTCTATTTAGATGCGGTGTTAGACGGCGCAATTAATTTCAGTGGGAGTTCCCGGAGTTTCCACAACAAATTGCAACCGATATCTCGAACAGCGGTCAGGTGACTGCAACTGTTCCACTTGTATGACTCCAATAAGTTACCTTGAAGTCATCTCACTGTAAAAGTCACGGTACCAAATCATTCTTCCTAATGAATTGGTTTAAATGAAGTGCTGTGCGGTAAACGGCCAGTCCTTATCCTCTTACATGCACACATTGGGTCAAGTTTTCTGCAACAGCGGCAGTGTTAAGTTCTTGTTATTGCCTACAAACTGCTGTTCTAATCTTCACTGTATGACAGCAAGTGTTGCGGTGCGCGGATTTTGAAGTGTTGCGATGGCTACCTGAAAATGGGCTCTTGTGTGATCTAAAACACGACAGTTGAGTTTATAAACGCCGGATCAGTCCAGATAGAAGCGAGCAACCAGGTTTTTTCGAGTCGGTATTCATCAGGTAGATAGAGCAGAATCATTTGCTTGATGTTTTGGTGTCACAGAATCCATTCCTGAACCTCAGCACAATGCATCACAAAATTAACTGCTTAACGCTTTATAGAAAAAAGACGATCGCCACTCCACATAAAAACTTGAATAGTTCGATCAATTGCCTTTATCGTGGAACTTCTTAGTGCGCGAATTATACAGAACCATTGAAGTACGGACGCATCCCATAGAGCCATGGAGTAGCCGCCCCGCATTTGACTCCAGTAAACTGTTTCCGTTTGCCGAGTCTGTCACCCGACTACCTTTAGAATGACCTTGAAATATGGCCGGCTAGCTAGACAAATGTACAGGAGCTGGCCACATGCACCAGCAGAATGTTGAAAATGTTGGTGTAGTAACGGATGTACCTTGTAACAACGCTGCCGATTTTACAGGCTCAGAAGCAGTAGACTTATTAGGACTCATTTTGAATTCAGTCAGTCCAGCAAGCTTTATTCACTAGAAATGCATAAGCCCCATTTAACAGAATGATAACAACTATTGTAGCGGAAACACTGTCTGCTTTTCTTGTGTACGAGAGCGATATTGATCTTTTGAGGAAATGGAAATGAAAGACAGCGTAGAGAAAAATGTTGGTAGCTCAGGTAGCATAGATGGTCGTTGGCTTGTTCGCTGAACTGGGCAATTTGATTGCGAACGTTTCATCACCAGTCGAGATTAAATCATTAGTGCGTTGTTGGGGCGCGTCATGGTGTGGCGATGGGTTGGTGGTTGTGCGTTGAGCTGACCTTTGATGAACTTTGGTGGCACAACCACCAACCCATCGCTACGTACCACTACGCTCCCTAACAACGCACTAAAGATGTCACTTCGACTGATGATGAAACGTTTGCAATCAAATTGCCCAGCTCAGCGAACAAGCCAAAGACCATAAAATACAGCATATTAAAAGAATAGTGTACACGTAGAATGGTAAGAAAAACTTTGTAGGACTTTGGAGTCAACACAAGCTGCGTTGTCTTAATTTATAAACTTCTGGAACCACATGATTTTAGTACATTATTTATCAGGCCTCATAGCACCCCAACAATGATTGAATACCGATGGCCCTGTGTCTTGAACCCTGTCCGTTCGTTTTCACAAAGTCGGGCACTACAAAAGCGGACTGGAGAAAAGAGGGAGCTAATAGTGTCCTGGCAAATGCCAACAAGAACGCTGTTTATTGGCCCACAGCAGTATATTTCAGTCCCTCTAGTCAATCCCTTGGTCCCATCCTGGATGACGGATTATAATGAGAACATACGGACAGTTTGTAACCTCTTTCACCCTCTTCTGTCAAGATCTTTATTCTGACTGCCTCCAGATTTGCACCTCTCTGAATTTGATATGTGAAACAGCACTCTAAATGCCAGACACCGACTCGAAATTCATTGAACCTGACAAAAATCCTGCACCCTGTGACGCTGGATGCAGTCGAGATCTGAAATAGCTTCTGCCCAGTCGTACACCCTTCTAGTGATTTGCTGATGTTGGCCTGTACCATGGTTCCGATACGTCATGGTTGAGGATCTGAAGGCGCCTCTGCTCTTTTGCTCTGAAAATTCTTGTCTCGCAGTCGCATGACAACGCAGTCCGTAATGGAAGGCTGACGCACTCCATCCTTTAGATTCTAGGATTCAAATTCAGTGGAATCTGTTCCCGAATACAACTGTAGTCTGTGAGAGCTATACATCACCTTCGTTTCCCACACTACTGCCAGGACTCATACGGATTACACAGCCCTAAGCGTCTCTGTTGGAGACACGTGGAGTGCAGAACAGTTTTATTTCATCAGCGCGAAGCACATGTCACGGATGATGACCTTTAAAAAACATCTGGAAAATAATAAAAAACATTTTATATGCATACGCCGGACGCACAGGGTTTTCATTCACAATCATTCGAACAACAGTGATTTGGGAATACTCCAACATCCGCTACATCATGTTATCATCTGTAAAATCCATTAACAACAGAGAGAATTGCTGCCACTGTTGCAATTCGATGATCATAGACAAGTTTTTTGGAACGGCAAATGTGGAAGTTAAAGGAAAGGTTGAATGTCGAAATTCAACTAACTATGGATTCTTTCGAAAGGGAAAACAACTAGAGTGCTCATTAATTGTGCGTGGTTGGGAAGTGCACTGTGCTGGATGGAACGAGGTCTTGAATACCATAACGTAATAGCGAAACTTGTTTGGCCTCGGTCAAACTAATACAAATTGTAACTTACTACCGGGTCCATCTGCTGAAATGTTCAAGTTCGGTTGAAAATAAAGATGCTCTAGAGAAAAATGGCCTATCCTATTTTTAGAAGTAAGGATCTTAAAAATACTAACTTGAGAAAATTCCTCCTAAAGTAACATTTATTTACACTTGCTGATTCGTTCAAATGTAGTACCGGATTGACATAGTAATTGCACAATTGTTTTGGTTTTTATAGCAAACCGGAGGCTTAATTACATTCCGCCCACAAACCAGTTAGTCGTAACGCAAACGAAAAGACACGTCTGAGGCCGAACTCGAACCCTTGATGTCCGGATGACTGCTTTATGAACGGATGTCGCGCAACACCACGAACGGTTTTAGGCACAAATTCCCAAAGATTGAAACCTTGGTAACTCAACAAAGCAAAAATATTTCCATCAGCCAAATTATGGCTTGCCGGGAGGGCACCCAAAATGTTGACGAATCATTGATTTCTTCGAGGCGATCGTTGTGTTGCTACACACCCATTGGATGAAAGTGAGAAGAATCCAATGGTACTAAATGGTTTACTACTGTAACGTCTGCAACTAGCCTGTACCTAATTTTTTGACGCACCCTCAGGACATAGACGCAACAGGTGAAACCACGACTGATGGGCTGCGATTATTTTAAAAGCGGCAACACTTGGATGTTGCTCTGGTGTAAACGGGCCTCGATAGCTGTAGCCCTTTCTCAGGCTAATCGTTGCACACGACACACACATGGAAGCATTATGGCAGTTAAAGGTAGGCACTGGTGAATTTCTTGGCCATGAACGAAAAAAATGCGGCGTACGGTCTGTGACTTGAGGTTACGTGGCGGTTGTTCGATTCTTATTTATTGGATGCTAAATTTAGGGGAGAAATCGAGATGTTCGGAGTAAACGATAACAAAACACACCATTAAGGAAATAACAGCACTTTTCATTGTCACGCTGTGACATTTGCAGAACAAATTCATGACTGCGAATAGCATGCGGTTCATAAGTACTCCTGGGTATCCTTCTTCACATCGTCAAGTGAACGTTATCCCTAACAAAACAGTAGCTGTGAAAGTGGCGTGAAACCTATGGGGATTGACGTGATCCAAAAGAATACGCACATAAACAGCTTAAATCATCCGCCTTGTGTCTGTTTCGTGGTTAGACTCCCAGACTAGCTTATATTTAGCACCCGGTGACGCTATGGAGATAGAGGTGCCGACTGAGTTCGAGACCACAGTAGTGTTACCATATTTTTAGCGTTTTTGCTACTAAGCTTAGGTAGCTTCGGCGTTTTTCTAATGAATCTGTGGAACTAAACTCGTACAATAGGGGCATAAAATTCCGTATTGTTTCGGACTGCTTCGGATTGTTCCATCAGTTCAACATGAGTAGGCTTTCTTAGAAATTGCCGGAAAGGGCTCAGAATTCCTTATCCAGCTACATTTAACACTCAAAGCTCTTCACGTAATATCAGGACTATCAGAAAAATGTATCAGTTGAGGTGTTGATGCTTTTCTAAGGAGCATGAAATTCTTCATCAGTGTAGAACGTAGCCTTGATTTCCGTCGATCTATTGCTAGAATATGTTGCGGTCACCCGGACATGCTTAGCGATTTCACATGTTGCTACAGGTTGTAACCTGAAGCAGGCGCACGCAAAATGCAGCTCTGTAGCAAAGTGATCAAAACACGATACACCTTTGTACGTGCGGTCGGCACTAAACTAGGTGGTTGCTGCGGCCTTGGCGCCGAAGCAACCGTCACGTCATTGATCCTAAGCCGACTCTGTTGTCATTCCATGCCAGACCTATCAACCTAGCCGAGTCGATGGCACTGGTGCGTTATGCATCGTGTTGACAGTTATGACAGGCCCCTCAATACCGGTGTTCGTGATCCGAAGGTAGCAGCCTCAGGTCTGTGGGCTCACCTGTCGCGTGGGCAAGGCCATTGGTAGCAGGCATGGTGCCCGCGGGTAAAGTTAAACCAATGGTGACATATGACTGCTATCACTTCAGGCATGATAATGCCAGTGCGGTAAATTGCTGATAAGTCATCTGCGAGTTGAAGGAGTTTGGATGCTCTGGATTGTTGGCTCACAGTAAAAATTCTGCTGAACACGGTGGATGTATTAAACGAAACTGTCCGATGTTTCGACTAACATTTCCACTGTGTTACATTGTTCACTCATCGTACAACCCAACCTCATCAAAACGACCCAATGTAGTGCATCCACCCATCGACGTCAACACTGCCGAACTTCAGCCACTTATTCGTTCTGAAACAAACAAGAAACACTGACGATGGAGATAAGTCAATATACAATGCAGAGAACACAGTGTTGAGCATGCTCAAGCAATACAACCGTTGTTGCGCATTTTATAGAGAACTTGGCGGGTGAACAGTTCGGACAGCTTCCGGTGGCCCACAGAACGTTTATCAAACAATATTCTTTATCAACCATGAAATGCAACCAGAAAAGGAAACACGATCAATTACGGAGCAAATCTAAGCACGATGTGGAATCGTGCGTTACGATCGTGGATCGTAACGTCCTAAGCTGCTCGAAAGTTTAGTGAGTTCGCGTCAAAAATCGGATGCCTCGAGTACCTTTTCTTGATATGCCTTAATTTAGCATTCACTGAAACTAAAGCAGTTTTAATTCGTCTAGGTCTCATGTTTATAAGCCCACAGCAATACTCTAATGAATCACACGGCTGTGGGCTAGGACTCTTGAACTTTCGAGAATTAGTCAGATTAGTCACCATGATTTCTTTGTATAGAATTTGGGTGGAAAACTACAGAAGCTTTGCAATTTTCAGTGCACGACGACAATACTTTTACCTTCTGGTGAAAATACCGGGAATACATTAGGATCTCACCTTCACCAAGTTTCCCGTGGTCCTAGAGTATTTGAACTATTGATGTAATCGGCCATATCAGTGTGAGTCTGTAAACCTGCTTGCGCTTTTGGAGGCCCGGTTTGTCTGCGGAATGACGAGACAATTATCTAAAACAATGTCTGAATTTGTTCTAATTGGGCTGAAAAAAGATTTCGTGGACTACATCCCCTGCTGGGGTTTTGGTTTTTTAGTCGGTAGACGAGAATAATTAGATATCATCATTGCTTTTACAGCTGTCTACAATGTTGCTAGAAAACTCCAGCCTGGGTGTGTAAGAATCGGGACACCAAATTTAGCGGAAACGGTTGCCGTTCACCTTCATGGGCAAGGTTTGCGTTCAAGAATGTTTTGTGGAAACTCCCCGTTTGCCACTCCAGAAACCACATGCCAACCAAATATGAATACTTGGTTACTGGCACGAACAACAAGCTAGTGAAAGCAGTCTAAGTTTGGTGGTGATAAAACGTTATACATATAATGTATATATGACCCCCTCACTTTTCTTTTCTCCGAAAAGAGCAGCACAACATTACTCTCTTTGTATTCATCCTTATTGGAAAACAACAGTATGAGTAGGGGATCGTCTACAGTTACTGCGATAATTCTACGTGATAGATGCTGACCAAGCATTAAATTTTCCAAGCCAGAACAAACTGACTTATTTGAAGTGGTACTCGGCCATGTAGCCAGATGGTGGTACTACGGCACTCACTTATATCTCCGTAAAAGGGTCACAGTATGGAAGTGTGAGTTCGGCTGAAGTTCATCAATTCCAGCTTGTTTTGTGTGGTAGTCCTATGGAAAACTCAGTATGCCAGTCATTTAATCCTTGGTGCACACACGCTTCCTCAGGGTGCATGATCATGGTTTGACGAATACCTAAACAGCATGGATGTAAACCGTTCTCGTTGGTCAACTTTGAATAATAGTAATTTATGAATTCCTAAATAACTGCGTTCTGTGTAAACACATCCAAGTGTGTAACCTTCGTCTTTGACCCGTACAGATGAAAAGCACTGTACGAAGGAAAAGCTTACCCTGCATCGTGTAGGTCGTTTATTCCAGAACACGCAATTTGGCACTCTGTGAGAGATAATGCTTAATCTCAATAGGCTATTTGACGAGGTAGAGGTATAGAGGACGAGCGGCCATTTAGGCTACTGGTATGGAACAAACCATATAATTTACCTGCAACCCTTTTAGAGCAGAAAGATGGTGCGTAGGTATCCGGATAGCTGTTTGTGTTTAAGAATGTGGATTTTTGAACGAGTTTGTTGTTGAGGAAAACTTGTTACACTGGTGTACAACGGAAAGACAGTCAATGGCAGAAATAGAAAACTGATAACCCTCTTATTGTCCCTGCGGGTTTCATTATCTGTGTCTTATTCGCCCCAGCTACTCTGCAATGAATTGCAACAGAGTTGGAACATTTGTCCTGCTGTTCCAAGTTTCCGTACTGACCATTAAAAATTTTGTCCATCTCATAGAAGTAATGTATGGGAATTTACGAATTTCGGCCGCAGTGGTCCGGACGCATAGGAGAGCAACCACGCTGTAAAAAAACCTAAAAACGCACAAATATGGCCAGTGATTTCTGATTTAAACGCACTTAAACTGTTCCTTACTTCACAGTATGGCTTCTTTGGATGTTTGGCTCCAGACGAAGTCATAATTCAGCAGTACTGCCAAAGAGTGTTTTCTCAGCCTATGTCATTTCAGGTGCAATTTTGAATGCAGTCATGGTTGGTCATAAGTGCATTCTCCACACCCCGTGAGTTGTACCGGATTGCCCAAGTTTCATCCACGTTGCTCCTCCAATGATTATCGAATGCCAGCGTCTTGAACAAGAACACACTCCTTTTAAAAATCCAAGGTAAGCTCCACACAATTCTGGATCTGGTCTTCATTGTATCTTAACCAGCTTCCCAACTCTCAGCTGGATGTGGAGACCCACCACTAATCTGCACATTTTCATCTTTCGTTATTTATACCACTTAACAATACAGCAACCTTAAGAGTAGTGTGTTATTGTTAAAGATATATGCTGCGATATCTCCGATGTCGTGGTAACTCAAAGAAAGGGCGGCAAATTAACTCGGAGAATGTCATAGACGGAGGCTCAAATTGAGACTCCCAATAACACCAATGCAAACTGCAAATGAGTGTATTTGGTCAACTGCATATAATTTGGTGTCCAAGTAGAACATCAGGTTGATGGAAACTCGGGGACTGAGGCTGCGAACCGGCAGTGGGCTACTCAAGTGCCATGAAGATTATGCTATATCAAGGAAGCAGATTGGCCTACTCCAGCGAACTTCATCGCTGTCGCACCTTATGAGTACAAATGCAAAATTCTTCCTTTGGTTTTTCCTTCCTTGATCTCTCTAAAAGTGGATCTGGAGTTCTAACCAGAGACACTTTCACGGGTCGAATTAGACCACCTGACTTCACTCAGACCCAAAAGCTACATGAATGGCGCAGTCGCACACTCTTGTAGCAGGATCCAGAAGAGCCCCACAAGTCTTCTGAGTGTCATTCAATTTCAGAGACCGCAGTTTACAAGTTATTTTCGGGGTAGTGATCACGGGCTTGATATGAGCAAAACCAATGTCGAAATGATAAAGAAGGAAGATCCTTTTATAGTATTGGTACTTTGTCATATTTCGTTGCAAGTATGCCAGTCCACTGATATCGTCAGCATTCACGTCACTAGTCAAGCATGATTCAATCTACATCCAATTTTCGCGCTGCTTGCTCACCGTTAATCGAGCTGAAATCGTCAGTGGCACTCAACCCCTCACTGACAATGTCAGCTCGACTGGTGATGAAACGTTTGCAATCAAACTGGAAAGCTCGGCGAACAGACTAACAACCAACTAGCGCATTCTTTTGGTTGACTTTGAAACACAACCAATATCTCTTTCAGCGAAATACACTCATTTGCAAAAAAATTTGGTTTCGTGGGAGACTCACCTGGGACCCAGCTGAATCTCTCGTTTATGATATTTTTAAGCAACTGAATGTGCTGCATCAGGCCGCCTTATGTTCCAGTTGGCACGATATTCGAGATATCGCGATACACATCTCTTTTCCCTAGTTCCGGTTGAAAGTCTTTGTTTGTTACCGTAGAAATTTATTTCTCTGCAATCACTTGCTGTTTCATAGATTTGCTTTTAACTATGCGAAATGTCTGATGATTGCAGGCGCCACATCCCATCCCTCTGCCTTACATCGTCTAAGAATTTTAGCTACGGAAGATGCCATGAAGGCGCGATCAATACTGTGGTACGTACCGTACGAAAAACGTGATGTGAGCTGAGTTTGACCGCAAAATGATGATCAGTTTCCGTCAGATGATTTGCTGCATATGATGAGGCTCTCAGCCATTTGCAAGGTGGTTGCTTTGCTTTTGTGTGAGCGTCACTCCACAGAGGTCGGGTGTTTCCTTCTGGGTTGCCGGGCGGTGCGTTTTGCGAACAGGAATAGTTCAAATTCGAAAAAATTAAAACCAAAATTGTTTCCTTCAAAGTATTTTCTGACTTGTTTTTTGTAAACAGGGAATAGTGAACTGCGCACCGTCCAAACCGGCTCTTTTTTGAGGGGTATCTTAGATGGGGGTATCTCATAAGGTAAGTGTACGATGTGGAGAAAGTCATTTCGAGGAACAAAATGGGGGCCCAATTTCCTGCTGTGCTGAGGTATCTAATTGGTGTCAACACATGTCACGATTTCTAAACTTGGGTTAATTTTTGAGGGAAATTTGCTAGTCGAAGCCCTAGAAGAAGATTAGTCCTCAAAATGTGTAAGTTCCAAAGCAAATCACACCAAGCCACTGTGAGGCCTCCCAGTTGGGAAGACAAATGGTTTTGCTTGAAGTTGCTTGTCAAGGGAATGCTATAATTTTGTCCGGTGAACTGACAGAATTGTGTAAAAACTTTCTAAAATGTGACTCACTTGGTAGACCGATACCAATGTCATCTTGCATGTCATTACTGCACACCGATTCGGAAGTTACGGACGCCAGAATATCGATTCGCCGATTGTGTGCGTACCGCTCGAGTGCACTGAATGTACCATTGGGGTTGAGGTTCTCCTCGGTTAGTCCACCGAGTTGTGGCTTCATCTTCTTGGAAGGCTGTTTTCGAAATGCTACTGACTGATCAGCGGACTGGAATCGTTGTGCCGGCTCAAGTATATTTGACAAGTGAGATACGCCTCCCTCTTTTCCATGGGCCTGAGTGAAATGCTGCGAGCGTAAGTAGGGGGGCCAATGGTGTTCAACTGATTTAGATTGTAATGAATAATGATCTAGAGCATAATGAAAAAGGGTCGTGCGCTAGCACCTCTCTGAAGTTAGTGCACAGAAGTACATTTCTAAACTGCAGCGGTGTGTTAGTGAAATGAATGTTGGAGGATTTTCAGCCCATTATGAAAAACCGCTTCAGTCAAAGGCAAAAAGCTGACAATATTTAATAAAACGGTGGAACTAACTGGATACTGTGTAACGCTGCGAGGCTATACATTATTTCACGTAAGTTATGAGCCGTTTCCTTGTGGCCAGCTTATTGCATATACACATCCGAAGTCAGTCAGGAACAACCACTGTTCGACTTTATCAACTGATATTGCGCATTAAACCGAGTCTTTCAATGTTAGTTGACACTACTAACTAGCGTTCCTCCATCATAAACTGTTGGTTTAGTGCTGAGGGACCAGAGGGACCAGTGACTTTTTCGCCCTCTAACGGTTCTTAGAAGTATGAAATGAGTAAAATATAATGAGAATAATTGGATTATGTATTATGAAAGGCTTAAAGAAAACTTGGCTCATGAGGAACAATTCTGAATTCGTCTAATTTTCAGCTTTTTATGTAACTGTTATCACTCAAACAGGATACCCTCCGCGGCAAAAAGGCCCCTGTGAATGATTTTCTAGTAAACCAGGACTTTTCTGGGTATGTTATATAGGAAGTGCTGTATGATAGTAAGTTGGAATGCACTTTTTACCTGATGTATTTGGTAATGAAATGCTTTTACAAGATAAGGCCTAGTCCGACTTTCCAAACTCAACCTTCGTCAAACTTTCGTTACTGGACACGGACCACGTTCTGTTATGAATACGGTACAGGTAAGTTGGGCAACGCTTGGGCGCGTTAAGAACGCTTTGTACTCCGCGTCTCGTCTTGGCTCGTTTCGATAGATATATGTGTACATGCTCCCCCAGACGCCGAAACGGTTGGTCTTCGTTTGGCGTAGTATCTGTCGTTCTGCTCTCAGTACCATTACGTCACCTTTGTCCAGTAGCCGCTATAATGCTGGTACTGTTTATGATACGTTGTCGTCTACATTTGGAGTGCATCACAGCGGTTTTTCACATGCATGTTGTCTCAAAATTAGTGCATCGCTCGCTACTGTATGTTGGAGCATATAAGTAATAATGGTTCCAGAATAGCATATCTTGTGTCGTGCCACCTATATCCGGTGAAACACCTACCCATGTTGTGAGCGAAAAACTTGTGATTGCTAGATGTATTCCCGATACATTAATTAATCTTGTGTGATACTTGCTGGAAAAGAATAATCCCGTTTATCTTGTTGGTGAACGTTGGTCAGTAAATGGTCTCTTCTCTGAGTTGATGCTCGACCACGAAAACTTGTTACGATTCTCAATCAACATGTCACTCATCCGAATTCTGCTGCTTTTCAATACTCCAGGAAAGCAACATAACATAGGAGGCTACCGAGGAAATGTGTTCTATGAAGCCAGCTGGTAAGAAACACAAGCTTGATTCATTAGCTTTGGAGAACTGTGCAAATTGTTCTTGCTTCTTCATTTTCCAGTTAATGCATAGGATTTTGTATCTGTGCTAATTACTCTAGGAGCGTGATTGTAGCGAAGACATTTTTGGTTTTGCATAAATATCACACAGGAGAAAGACCCCGGCCAAATGTAAATAAACTTTCCAATTAAAGCCGCATCTAGCACACGTATAAGCAGAACTTTTCGAGAGAATGATGTTTCTTAAGACGGAAGAAGAAAGTCTACCACATTCCACTCATTATAAATTCCCTATTTTTCGTTTTATAGCCTAACTAATTGCAACATCGGCTGAGTAATCTCACAGTGCTATAAACAGCACTAAATAACGAGCAATAATGTTTTCGAGATCTCGTCGTCAGGTCAGCATACATCTAACTAGACTAAGGGTGATGGTCAAAATGAGTGGCTCATCCTCGTTTGGTGAACGAAATAACCGGGGAGCAACAAAAACAGCTGCTTTGTGTACAAACGAAGTCTTATCGAATTGGACAGCGGGCGATCCGAAATCCCGCTGAGTGTGTCGGTATGGCAGCTTATGTCACATGTCATCATCATCATCATTATCATCCTGGACAATGGCGGAAAATGATGATGAACTGTCATAGAACCATGGAAGAAGAAGGACCTAGTAAAAGATGAAAAGTAATCTGAGAAGTATTGTAAATGCCCCATGTCTTCAGAGTAAACGTCGAAGAGTAAGGCATCTACTCCTCCTAAAACCATCGAGATAGAACATCTGAGCACCATGTTGGAACAAGCAAGATAGACCGAACGTCCTGTACGAACACAAGCCCAGCACTCAATGACTAACAAGCGTTAGATATACAGTTCAGCTAAGAAGTGACAGTAAGTTTTCCAGTAGTACTGGTTGTGGTCTAGGTTCCGTAGGGTTACCAGCCACGCGTAAGGAGAATTACCTGGACCAGAAAGACACGGAAATCCCACAGCACTCAAACAGACGCTAGCTGCTTCCATTTAGTATTGCCACTTCAAGGCACTTCTGGCAACAATCGTTTGGAGTCGGAAACCTGGTTTTTTTGACAGACGGTTGTCAGACTTGGGTAGTACACGCCCTAATCATCTTAACCTGATAAGCCTTTTTTCTGCTTAAACGAATTCGATGCTACCTGGTACTCGCTTACAGAACGTTACATTGCGTTAACGCCCGCTATGCTACGGAGACAGCGGTGATCAAATATCTGAAGAAATTTGAAGTATTCAGATCGAAGTAGCTAAGTTTCACAGACATAGAGTGGCTCTCACGACCGCTTTGTAGACATGGCGACATTTTTTATGACGTCAAAAGTGACGAAACTTGGCAAACATTGTTCATGCCTGACTTTTTATCCTCACTAACTTCACTTGTCACACTGCATCACTGTTCACAAAGCGGCCAAAATAAGTGAACCTATCAACAAACTCAAGCTCTTCATTCTGAAGTATCACAGGTGTACGTGGGAGCGGAAAGTTCTGAATTAACACTGCACTTTGAAGCCGCGAATCACAAGCCTGAACCGGGGACCATTTCCGATATTCTATTTGCGGTAGTTTGTGCAAACTCGTGGTCGCCAGATAACAAGACGGTTTTACTCGCATAATCGAAGTCTGATAATCTTTCTCCAGAATTGATTTCAACAATCAAATGTGTGGATCTTTTGGGGTGGCACCAATAACAACCTTGAAAAAAATTGGGATAAGAGACACCTTTGGCTGGCCACATTAGTTATGTGGACACTTTTGGATAACTCGGTACCAACTGTAACGTGACCAGAAGTACTGGAATACACGACGCGGACAATATTAACAAAATTAGAGAGCATCAATCGTAATCCATGTATTTATGGCAGAGCCAAACCGTCCACGGAGACGAAGGCTCTTTTGAAGTCAAGGAAAACCGCGTCCATTGGTGGGCACTAGGTGTGACGCTGCTCAAGCACATGACGTCATATGGGAAGGTGGTCAGTGCACCTCTACCTGGTCCCACCTGGTGCCCTCTGACTTACGTTGCGCGTAATGAGATCAGACTGCCATATTTTTGAGGCTAGTAGTCATGTTACAACTGGAGTAAGTCTTTTACCCCTATGACTAGAGCAGTCAGTTTGGGTACATTTTTGAATAGAGGTGCATAGGTTAATTGTTTTTTTTGGGGTGGGGTGGGGCGCATTCTTGGTCAGGACAAAACATAGTCACACCACCGTCTCTGACTAGTGCTTGTGGGGTTATATCCAGTACAGCGGCCCGGTGGCATTTTTGTGAAAAAATGACGTATTAGCGTTTTAGAAACTGAAGGTTGGCCCAACTTCACAGACCACGGCTTGAGTTTAGCTACTTGGATGGCAGACAATGAAATAACTCAATGTTGATTCAAAATTGACGTGTTCCTGCGATGATTTTTAACAAACATCCCAATCGCAGGGACTGTAAATTTTGTATGTGAGTTCATTGATTCACCAGGCATGATAATCATCAGCCTCAGTATCTACTTGAAGGAACTACTTTAACGCTGTACAAGTAATGTGCTGTTCTAATTAACTCAACATTTTATTGAAGAACCAATGGAGTTGTTAGGGCCTCTCTGCTTGGTCCTTTTTAGTGATACGTTTATGAGTAAGCTGAAACGCGATCAATCGAATGACGGGATTAGGCACACACATTTTTATCGACGACATGTATATGAAGTTTTCATTCTCGTCTGAGCTCTCTCAGAAGATGCTATCTTCTCGCAAACTTTAACCAAACCTATCCTACCATTGGTTTCACTTTTGAAATATAAACAAACAACTCGCCTCAGTTGTTTGATGTCAGTCTTACCAGGTTACCAAAATGTTCGTTACAGATCTGTACACACAAAGCCCACATGGGCTCAACAGTGCACGAACTTCAGTAGCTTTGTGCTACTGAGAGAAAAGAAATCTGATATACAATTTAAAAAACCGATTTGGATGGGTCTGCTCCGACGACATAATAAAAGCCAAACTGAACCAAACCATTAACATGCTAAGAACCAATTGTTATCCAGACAGATTCGTGAGCAGGCTCCATGACCTGCTAAACAGACAATAAAGAGCGTTGCGGAGAAACAAGTGTACTTGGGTCTATCATACAACGGGCGAGCTGCTACTGGACATAGTCAATAGCTGCACCTTCAAGTTTTCACAAAAAACGTTTCCGGTACGTACTATCCTCCTTCGATTTTAACCGCAAAGATAAGATGCCGGCACACACCCAAAGTGTTGCTGTGTATGCTTTATCCTGCTTTTTGTTGGACGCATGAAACGGCAACTGAGTACCCGTCATGCAGGAGTAACGACAGACTTTTAGCGTGGTTAAAATTTCGATCGTCTCACATACCATCGACACTGGTCACATGACCAGCCTGACGAGTTGTTTGGAGTCATGTACTGAATGTCCCACAGGTTACCGTTATCGATCTAAATGCGTGGTTAGGGGACAGCTGAAGCAGCTACAACAAGGCTACGTGACTCGGCACACACACAAGTAACCAGCACTCCACCAACTACCTAGTTCGGCACACACCAACTGCTCCGACCGTCATGAAACGGGTTATACAATGGTCCAGGATTACGCAACTTTCTAATGAGGGATTCCCTAGACACTTCATCCTAAGTTAACTAATTTTTCCTATCCAAGAAGTTATACCTGGCCATAGTCAGCAGATTGGTAGACAGCTGTTCAGCCCTATTTGGGTCCAGCAGGTCGAATTACGAAGCAATGAATTTATACGTTTACGTCTCAAACGACAACTCGGCAGAATACCACAGCGCACTAATCAGGTGCGTAAGAAGCTATCTGATTCAGGTAGCTCCCTGTGTTGTTAGACCGATAGCGGTCGACCATTTCTCGGAAAATGTCGTTACCCACACATGGGGCGTGATAGATACTTGCTTGCCAGTCACGAAAAGGCCAACTAATGTCGAGCGAGAGTGAAATCACAAAAATTGGAAATATCAAGCTGTTATCATCACCCTAACCACAAAAATATCGCCTGAGTGAAAAAGTGAATCTAAATTAAATGACTGAGGTTTTGTTAAACTAGTGAGGTGGTAACCTCGTAATCCTAGCCGTTTTCCTCTACGGATTTGCCTCACGTGACCGAAAAAGCGGGCCGTTATTTCAGATCATTGTACTTCAGTCCACAGTATCAGCTGACTGCGCTGGCGGCAGCTGGATTGTTCGAGCTTACCGGAAAATCAGCGATACTTGAGCGGCCGACGCTCAAGCAAGCAAGTAAATAGTCACTCAGTATGGACTTCATGCGGGTGAGTGCTCGATCGCTGATCTTGGCAGTCCGACCGCATTTTCCTCATGAGAGCTGGGTCAGCTTGATCGGTATTTTTTTTTTGACAAGAGTGGTGTTATGAAACGAAATCAACCCTATTTTTGCTGTGCACTTCACTCCTGTTTTTTTCTGATGAGGATAGAAAAAGCGTCCCATCTGCAATCTGCTTATTAGAACGTCTTTGCCAGTTATATATGCTCTCCTGAAACGTAATACATCGGATCGTAATTGTGCGTATTTCATACATGGGTAACTGCATCACTGTCCTCATATGATGGCTTTAGCTGGTAAACAGTAAACAGTAAACCTGAACTTCATCTTGGAACCTGAACTTCATACTTGGATTCATTATTAGTAGATATCTCTGTCAGCAGATGGGATTCGAAATCCGACTACAACTTCACTGGCACAAGCCAGTCCCGCCTGCGTTTTCTGGTTTCAACCGGTAGATCTGTGTGTTCCTGAGTGTCTTGCCCCCCAGTATTCAAAAGCGCATCTGTTGAGCAGGTATCTCGATGGTTGACCTGATGTTCGAACTTGGTAAGGCCACATATTTGAGACCTTGGGGTGACTTCAGACTTTGCTCATTTGAATAGCCTCTTGTGCGGACGCACCTACCCGCACTCTTGACACAATTTCTGGTGTGGGCAACTTGGGACTCCCAAAAGTAGATCAACGCAAACCTGTGTTTCTTCCTGGTCATGTGCCAACTAGAGTAATCGATGGCTTCTTCCGGATTGCTTCTGAAACGGTCCAGACATATTTCAAGTCCGGTCGAACGAGAATATCCAAAGATATCGGGATCATGCATGGACTCCCTTAACTGTACATTTCGTACGGCAATTTCAACTATGTGGATAGGAAAAACAAAGCAGGTTACTAACCTGGACGTCATGCTGAATAGTGTTCATTTCGGATAACAGTTCTCGGAGGACGACAGCCGTGGTTTGTGGGACCGGAAGGTGAAGACCCATCAATTTCTGGCTAACTATCTGCTGGTAGGCTTGTTCGCCTGGTGTCGCACAGCATAGGTTAGCCATCTGCAAAAAGAGTGACAGACGATTAGGCATTTGTAACTCTAGTACAGGAGGACATCTTAGTCAGTGGAAATGAGGAGAACCCACCAATCCTGTTTTAGTATGACAGCATTTTGTTAGTTTTTGCTACATGTTGGCTAGTCGACGAATTTCATATGACCACAACATAAATGGTTCGTCGCTACCAGTCATATCTACCACACTTGGGACATCACCCACCCCATATTAATATTCAATACATTTCGTCGAGCGATATAGTAGTCCTTCTTCCCAAAGACCGGTAGTTTCTTCTTTGTTGCACTATCTAAATTATTTGCTAGTACGATCCATACGCAAACAGACGTGACGAACCCTTTTTTGTCTGAGTGGCAAAGTGAGGCCACGTTCATAGCCGACTCCAAAGTGTGTTGTTCTTTGATGCATGGTTGATTGAATGCAAGTAATCGGGAAAGTTCATTTGCGATTCAGTAGACAGAGACTGTTCAAACATTGAGACGTATTGATAAAAGTACTGCTTCGGTGAGAGTTCAGCGGAACCAAATTCCCAGGTGCTCATAGCAAATCACCTCTCATGCAATACAAATGAACCGGTGATGCAATCAACAAAGGGGAATCGTTAAACGTGGAGACCTATTCGATTCCGACTTTCCTAACCAGTCAAACCAGTCTAAACTTCATTTCGGGTTTGATCATTCATGTTCTATCTCAGGGTGTTGTCGCCGCATCACCATAATGAGTTTGCGATTTTTTACTGATTCGGTCTCCAGCTAAGTTATTTTTTATTTCCCCTGATGATAAGTTTTGATCTTACAAATCATGAAGAAACTAAAGTCTTCGAAAAGTTTGACTTAAAATTTTCCGTCTGATAAAGAAGGGTTCCACTGTACCACTGTGAAAACAAAACATAACTGATATTCAGCAATGATGTGGTCAGGTCAAATATAAGATTGTAAATACCCATTTGGTCATCTTTAGACGTACTCGCTAAATTCAATGTGGGGTTTACACTTGAGAAACCTGCTGGTTATATTATAAGCGGAAAGTTATTCGGACATTCCAAGCAGGTAGTTTACTAGAAATAACATAATCTCTTAGGGCTGATTGGACACTGACTGAATCCGTTGCATAGTGGAACCAAAATAATATGGTGTAAAATTAGTCCTGACTTCGTGTTTCACTTGCGGTAGCAGGATCTTTGGATGCTATTAATCAAATGCTATGTTGATATTGGTCCTTAAATAAAAGGAGAAATGTTTAGTTTACAAAACGGGAGTGAATCTCCTGAGGGCATCCAACAAATCTTTCACGCAGCTAACTGTCCGTTTTTGGGATTAAAACCAAATACTTGTTGAAGGCAAGCATACTCGAGAATGGATAACAAACGAGATTCTGGCAGCTTTATATGTTCACATGATTTCGCGGAATCTCGCTGCACTACGTACCATCATTTCACTAAGTTTATAGGGGATTTTAGCAAATATCAAATCAGGTGAGAATAATTAAACGAGGTGAAACCGAATCTGGTGATGGTGTGAAAACGGAAGTCAGCGTTGTTCATCAGATCTGGGTGTGAACGTGGAAAAAACTTCGGTCAGGTTATCAAACCGGAAGCCAGTTGATGTTAAATATTAAACAGTAAGAAAAGGTGGGGGATAACACATGGGGCAAAGGGGAGGAGGAACATTCAAGTTCATCCTCCTTCTATCGATCCGGAAAGCGCCCAGTGTTCCAATACATTCGAAAGCAAGATGTTTTGTTCTAGGCTGTTCTAGACTGTCTATGAGTAGGCCCAAATAGCTGATCCTGTAGATGTTCCGATGTGCGTACGGTTACCTACCGTTCTGTTCTGCTCTATATACGTGCGAAATCACCGCTACTTGTAGATACAGTTTGTGGTCAGAACAGGTCGGCTATCCCTTACCATCGGAAGTGGCATGGAAAGTTCAGATAAGCGTATTACGAGCAACGTTCACATTCGGAGAGATGTGTACTTCCGTTCAAACACAATTCCGTGCTTCGTATTCCACTATTTACCAAGTTCGCGTATGTATATTAATTGGTTTCTACGCAATTTAAGTGTCGGCGAAATAGACTTCTAGCTGTTTGTGAAAGTCACACAATTGTCTCACTCATGGCGCAAACACACATCGGCCGTCAATTCATAAGGTCAATGAGCAGCGAGTGAATCACGTGCGAATTTCGAGTGCAGATACAGGTGATGGGCAATGAACTCAATTGTGTCCGTTGGTGTATTTCGATGGGACAGACTAGGTCGCAAACTGACGCCAGTCCACCATGCCTCAGTCACAAAACTGCGCTGAAAATCACGGCATGCACGTCATGAGAATTAAAAATTACCATGATCCCCATTACATCCGATATTCTTTCGCGAAGTCAGCAAGGTAAAAACAAGTAAGTGCCCATCATTGTCATTCCGTGACTAGCAAAAGAATAGACCCCGTTCAGAGGCTAATTTTAGAAGTCCGAATGGAATTTATTCCAACTCCTTAACCTGACGTGTTGGACGCGCTGCCACTGATCGAAACCAATGCGGGAAATTACCTTGAATCGGATGAATGGCAATAGATGCACAAAAATCGGAGGCCTGTGTGTGACAAGAAAATCGAAGAATTTCCACAGTTGAATTCCATTTTGTCCGTTTAGAGCTAACTTGGTCAGAGCAGCTGTGAGTAGCCGTAGCCGTACGGAGGCATGTCTGCTATAGGCGACCAGGAGCAACTTCAGGCCCAAGAACCCAAGCCTGTGAGTGAAAGAAAAGATGTGAAACAACACAATGCTATCTAAGCTTGTCTTCAACTTTTCGGAAATTTGTTCAGAAGGAGTTGTGAGAGGTGTTCATTTGGATCAAGTGCATGAATACATATGAAATAAAGGACGGGAGACTATACGTATCCGTCTCACCGGTCTGGGTAAAAGCTAAACCAAAAGATGAATTCTAACATCATAAGACTTCGAATAAATGTTATTTCACTCTGTAGATGGTGCTGGATCAGAACAGGTGTCACGTTGCCTCAATCCATTACCGAACAACGACAGTCAGACTGAAAATACGTCTGTTAGTACAGTGAAACAAGTCCCCACATTACCCTGGTAACAAGTATCCAAAACTCGAATGTTTTCCCACATTGCTGTTTCCTTTCCTTTGCAATCGTAAACTCCGAGAGTTTGGTCTTAGGGTTTTTAGAATCTGCAGGCAACTGGGCATTGCAAAAGCACAAAGTTTGATGGCCGAAAATTTTAGAGGTGTACAATCAAAGTAATACAAAAATGGCTTCAAGCTGATGAATTTTCTAGAAAAATAGATTATTCTTCGATTAAGAATTACATTTGTTCAAATGAAAAAAAGACTAGAAAGCAAGCGGATAGAAAATTTCTTTCGGCCGAGGTTTCTGTCATCTACTGTCCTTTCCAGATAGGCCTTTCTGCCGTGATTTTGGTGCGATGTTTCATACGGATACTCACAACCACATAGAAAGGAACGTTCTCATATTGATGAAAACTTTCGAGTACGTTAAACGTTACCAGACGAACTCAAGCGAAGCTGAGGTTACAGAGGCTTACGTAGTTCTTAATTCTCCAGGGCGGTGATTAGTGCTTTCGTACAATTCAGGTGAGAGCACGAGACTGAAAGGCTCGTTTGAGATATGATTCAATAATGCTGTTGCCTGCTGGTACGTCAAACTGACCAGAAGGTACGCTCAGTTAGTTGAAAAATACTTGGAGCCGATTGAGTAGCCATCGTTTTGGTGCCAAACTTTTCCGAAGATCGGAAGATGGCTTTTTCTGTCGGCTTCCTCATCAATTTATATCGAAATATCGTCGTGTTTCGTGGATGTTGGGACCACATTCACAAAGCCCTATAATTTAACATTTCGTTGGTGGAGGGCCAGGGCGTTCATGCTTTCTTTAGTTGACAGTACTTTTTGATGTGATTATTTGAGGTAACCACTAACAAACATTCATGTGAATTCGCTGGTGAAGTCGGCGACCAGACTAACGAATCTGTCTGAAACCAACGCCTTTGTAGTCACGTGGTTTCCTATCTAGTTTTTGTCAGGACCTTGAATTCTATGAGCATTGCGTAAAGCTCAGTCTGTGTAGTTATAACACTGTCTGTTTGCAGCCGAATTTACCGTTATGTAACTTACCTATGCGCGAACTCTCCCTTGAAGTTCTTTGGCTTGTCACTTGTCAATGGAGAACTAGATGCTGCCGTTTCTGCATGTTTTGCATGTAATGCCTGATGGCGCGCTTTCTGAGGAACTAAGGATGCAACAGATGAGCGCGATTTTGTACTCAGACTTTCCGACTTCACAGTCGTATGCTTGGTGTTTATTGAATTCGGGTGGAGTGTCACCATTGGCATAGACAAGGTATCCTTCTGCGACAAAAAAGTCAAAGTGGGACTCAACAAACGTGTCAGGTTTGAGTTTGTTCCATCCTCTTGTTCATAGCCCAAACTTGAAAAATTGATAAGCTTCACTAAAGTTGAACCACCTGGGAGTTCCATACCAACCGGACTTGGGTTTCGCCCACCGGAGGAAGTAATCTCGGTCACATGTCTTCCAGATTTCTCCTTGGTGTCAATAAAAGAGGGACTTGAATACCCCCCAGAAGCAGCACTTGGTGCCCGCTCATTTCTACAGTTGTTGTTCTGTGAGGTAACTGGTGCGAACAGTGCTGTGATACACACATCCATGGCGTAGAAGACGTTTTCTTTGGAGAGTGTGGGAGAATCTGAAAGTTTTCCAAAAAGCCTTAATCAGTATCTGTTCTCGTACAAGAACGAGTGGTCATTTTTCCAAATTTCTAGCAGTAAATTACTCGGAGTTCTAGTTAAATAGGGCATTCTGATTGGATAAGACAGGTTTCGGTCTTAAATGTTCCGCATCGAAGAAGCCTCCAGTTACAGGGCATCCGTTAATTCACTACTTTCTTAGAAATGTTCGATTTAGCATGCAACACCTGAGCAAAAGCAATAATTGGTTGCCCTTTAGATGGAATTTGCTTCAAGGGCTTTAACATCCCTGTGGCCATTGGTAATGAAGGTACTTCGATAGTGTTTGTGAAACTACAGTGTTACAGATGGATAGACAGGTAGACGGAAAAGTTCACCGTCACTAAGGTCAGCAGCGTTGATAGGTTCTCAAAACATTCTTGTCAAAAAAACGGGCGAATGCGCGTAAAGCCTAACTTGAGCCTGTAGAAGACACATGAAGAAGGACACCGATAAAATTCCCCCAACCAGTCTTCTTATTTGTGAGATAGCGAGCTGAAAATGAAATTATGAAGTTCTTGTGTAGGGAAGTATTGGGATTTGTGTGTTTATGAGTGTTCAACTATTGAACGTTTTAACCAAGAATACATTTTAGAACAGCAAGTATTATTCACTTAAGAGATCTGAGAAACGGTATTCAGAAAAGATAGGAGGCTAGTACATGAAACCGGTCGGAAGTGGTAGGAAAACCCCCTTGAGCATACTCGGAGAAAACAGTGATCAACAACAGCGAACACCACGGAACACACATAGTCAAGCTAGTTCACAAAAGAAACTGTGAATACATTATTCTGACCGATTCAGTGAATGCAGTTCAACGCAGCGTAAGAGAAACAGGCCCATCGAGGTATTTTGTCAACCGAAATTGTGAAGTATAAAAATTAGGAATCCACTGATACGGAAGAGGGACGACCGAAAAATTTCGGCACTGTAGGTCTAATGAAAGCATGAAGAATACGTCGCCTTGCAGCAAACTAGTGTTAAAGTTAGTTTACTGTGAGCGAAATGGTAAACAAACGCGCAGCGAGATGACGGTTGAAAAACAGCCAGCAAGAGAAACAACCGGCGGGATTTACCGATGTGCTATAGCAAAGAAAAGTGCATCCAACAATAAGTTTAACTTTAACCATAGATAGAGTAGCGAAATTCAACAGGGAATCTATAGCGTCTAGCATGCTGTGATTTTTTTGAGGCAAACTGGGAGGTTACAAAAATAAAACAGATAGCTGTGATCAACTATCGCGCAGTACACCCTTATTAACCAGCTCCAGGATAGCTAGAGAGGAGTTGCTCGTACGATGTTTGCTGCTAGTCTCGAGAAAGGGATCAGTGCCACCAGTATTTTACATGTCAATTAATCGTGTGAGCTGGGGAATGGAGTATGTTTAGAGAGGAATACGATTGCGAATGTCTGGAGAGTGTCCATTAAGCAAAAAAGGCATACACTACCTTTCAAACAGGGCAGATGAGAAGATTAACCGAGTTTCGCCAACAATGTTGATGCTATTCCACGAGTCCTTCGATGCCTGTTATTTCGGTCATCAGTGCAAGTTTCAGCCTGATTATAACCCTCAGTGTGTGCCTACACAAGTCTTTGACCATGGCTCGCATGTTCCTTGTGTGTTCGCGGTCCTTTTAAAGAAAGAGGATTTGGGCGGTCCGTTGAGAAGGAATAACGTCCCTACGGAGAACGGCTGTTTGAATGGTCCGAATTTCAGAGCGACAGAATGAGACATCACGGAAAAAGAACTATCAATAGGATTATAGGACCATTTGAAGGCCGACAGGCGTAAATAGTACAAAAAATTCAAGGATTATCATGCACCAGTGAGCATGTTTCTAAATGGAAGCTGTTGGAGAAAGAAAGATCATAAATAAACAGCGGATGTAGCACAAACAATGTAGCGGCCAGAGGTAGTGAAGAAGGCGTGGACCTCGAATTAAACAGTCAGGGAGGAGTTTGGTACCATTCCTGGTTGGTCAGCCAACCAAATCGTGCGGGTCCAAAAGGGAAAGCCGTTCACGCTGGTTATGTTAGAGTTACGTGCGAGTGTGTCAAAAATTAGGAAAGAAATCATCCAAAAATTCATCGAAAATGTTGAAGGGTACCAGAGGAAGCAAAGTATGGTTTGGTGAAGACAAGTCTGCGGAGGTTTCGGGGTTTACAAACACCAGTGAGGTAGTAAATATCCAAATATGAAAGAAAATTTTCGGTTCAGAAAGTCTAATCGGAATGGTTGGAGGTAAAAAGACCTACGATTTGTTCTTCTCATTCTATTGTAAGATCTAACTGGGAACAAGGTTAGTAAGGTTGGGCTCAAAGCCTCAGTCGTAGTGCGCAAACTGACAAAATGACTTTCTGTGCAAAAAGTTCGTGTGGAATCAATTTGCGACCATGTCTTGGACAAAATTCACGTTGGGCTGAGATCCACGTTAAGTGAAGTGGACTTCTTTGAGATGAATTTTTTTGACAACTCATGCTGACATCCACACTGAGTAACTTTCCACTGCAGTGCGTGACAAGTAACGTAAGCTTAATTTGGGCGAGCGGAAAAATTCATGAAACCCCAAATGATTCAGGAAAGCACAGGTTTTCGGGTCGGATTTTCAGTGATAGCTAAAGGAGAACTATCGACAGTAACATTTGCGGATAAGAGTTAAGGCGGCGTCACCAGTTCAAACTTGCTTTGTCTCACACGTCTAAACATCTGTTCCGACACTGGGCAGTAAATTTTGTACGTTATTAAGGGTGAGGTTGTAGACCACACGTTTTCCCCATGGCAAACGAGGTATTCAGACAGTTTCTAGACCACCAATGTTTGCGAAGTAACTGCGTTCTTTCCCGGGATAATTCGGACCAAGTTCCCATTTGACATTCATGTGTTTGACGTAACAGGTCTTGTCAGTTCGATTGTCTGAGTCTGACTCATCGTTCCATGCCTTGTCTTCTTAAGACACGGGCTTGAACATTTCACTGTTTAGTCTCAATACTGGTGAAGGTGGTGATGTGCTGCTCGAGTTTCATGGTTTTCATTTTGTGCATTTCTTCGTGATGCCGAAGACTTACGTCATTAAGTGTGCTGTAAGCAGCATGTTTATCATAAGTTTGCCAACTCGAGTGTGGTCAGCATAGGCAGTCGATGATGAGTGTTCAACCGGCATACGATCGGTTCTACTACGTGATTCCAATAGCCCTCAATATTCAATCGAGATTTCGTGAAGTTAGTCTATGCCGAAAAGTCAAGAAGCACTGTACAGCAGTTTCACCCATGTTGGAACTGTGGTAACACAGAGGGAACACAATCACTGTTAAATAAAGTCTGTATTGTGCAGAGAACTTAGCTTGGGAAAAGTGGTCTGTATTGCTGCAGTCTGTGCGTGGCGTGCACTGGTACAGTGGGGTCCTTTGATTGTCCGTGGAACTGTTCTTTGTGTACGCAAGAGTGTCCTGCGTCGAGTTGCATGCGTATTTATTGTGTGCAATGTGAAAATAGAGGTGGCCATTTCCACTTCACAGTTGCCCAAAAACAACTTGACCTGATGTGTGCCCAGCTTGTACGCATGAAACGTGATACTGGTGGTAGCAGCGCAAACAAAATTGATGGAAAATGTTTAGTGTACTTTTACTGATCAAGTGGTTGGAAAGCTAATTAAGCAAAGTGGAGCCGCTACAAATACTCTCCGCCAACGGAGTGTATCAACTAGCGATGTAGCGCACAGGCGAGTGGACGGTGAGCGGGTGACGTGTTGTTCCTTCGCTGTGCCAGCCGTTGGTTTACTTAGCGTAGCGTCCTATGAGGCTTCTCTGTTCCGAGTGATGCTTTTCAGACTCATCCGTGTAAGCCGGTTTGAGGCGGTCGATACTGATGTCAGTTTTTTTATGCAGATGGATGATGAAGTGTTTGGCTTGACGAGAGTTGACTAGGTAAGGGCTATTGTATGGGGGTTGCAACGGTTGCCTAACCTGGTAAGATCGAACGAAAACATGGGTGCAGGATGATGTATTAGGTACTGGTAAATAGTGGTACCGAAACTTCGAAATTTAGTTCGTAACTGAGTGGCATAGTCCTCTGGATCACTGGAATTACAAGGAGGCTGAAAAAATTGACCAGGTGTGCGTAGTGTCGTGCCAAACACTAGGTCTGCCGGTGAGCAACCCATGCTAGATCGAAACATGACGCGTAGGTGAAGCAAAATCAATGGCAGTACGTCTGATCAACTGGTGGGGTCATGGTTTGCTTGCAGAGCGGTCTTTAAGTGTCTGTGAAAACGTCCGACAAGACCGTTTGCTTGTGGGTTAAATGGCGTTGCGCGACTAACTTGGCATCCTAGAAGCTGTGTTAGACGGTCAAAAATGGAAGATTCAAACTGAGTGGATGATGGGACACTAAACGTTGACATCCAATGGTTGACGAAAGCATGGGCCACTGGCCAGGGGGTAAAACGGTCGACGCAAATAAGAATATAGCGGTAGACTTTGGGAGGGTTTGAAGAGCCAACAACGTCTAGGTGGACACGATCAAATCTGGAATCGGGTGGAGCAAAAATGCTGATTGAGGAACGGGTGTGTCGAATGATGTTTGGATGTTGTTGTTTTGTCCCATAAGGTTACGTCTTTATTCATATTAAGCCATACAAAACGTTGCGATATCATCTTGACAGTTAAACGCGTGTATGAATGTGTGAACTTGCGGAGTGCGTAAAAACGTGTGGACCCATAGAGGGAGGAATCAGGGGCTTGGATTGGTGATGGAAACATCAAAATCAATAGTGCTTAGCGCCGTTTGCATTTGTCGTGCCTGAATATCCAGTGTGAACCTGGAATCAAACAAAGAGGGTGAAATTTCACGTTTCTGAAGGTTCCTTGCAGCCAGTGTCACCATTGAGTCAGTCGCCGGGCGTGAAAAGGTGTCAGCCACGACGTTATCCTGGCCAGAAATGTGACGAATGACGTTAGTGAACTGCGAGATATAGTCGAGATGGCGCACTTCGCCTGGTGATTTCGTGTCCGGTTTGCCGAGAAGGGCAGGCGTTAAAGATTTGTGGTCCGTAAAAAATGTGCCCACCTAAGGTGTGTTGAAAATGATGAACGGACAGGTAAACTGCCAAAAGTGTTTCAGTGTCACCCAGTAGGAGTCAACTTATGTGAAAAGAATCCGAGAGGTTGCTGGGCGTCCCGAAAGGTTTGTTATAAAACGGCTCCTATGGCTATGTTGGAAGCATCAACGTGCAGTGAAAGTGAGAGTGGATTGCCGATAATGAAACAATCTTAAGGAATCCAGGAAGGTCGTTTTAACCTGTTGAAAAGCATCAAATACCGCTTGGTCCATGTGGAATGTATTGGTATCACTAGCTGACTATTTTGTGAGCGAAGTCAATCAATGTGCGGCGTGAGGAATGAAGCGACGATAAGATTTGACCACGCCTGAAAACGTTCAAGTTGTTTAGAGGAAGTAGGCGAAGGAAAAGTGCGAATGACATCGAGTTTGTCATCGGGGGGGGGAGGAAATACCATGTTGAAGGACACAAAGACAATGAAAAGTTACTGACGAGTAACCGAAAATGCTTTTACGGGGGTTGATTACAGTGCTCATTCAATTACTCAGTTACTCATTCAATCTAGCAAAAAGAATGCATGGATGTTCAAGATGCCGCTAGCTACTAAAACATCATCATTGGTAGCGCTTATCCCATGGAACCCCATGTTGAAACGGACCCACGACCTCTTCAACGACTAGTTTAAGAGTAAACATTTGGACCACGAGAGAATACTCAGTAGTGTGATTAACTCCTAACTAGCTGACATGTGCAGAGGATTGCATTTTTAGAACTGAGCATATTACACATTTATAATTAACTGAAATGGTTTAGAAAAACGACTGCTACAGACTAGCGAACTATGCTCAAATGTAAGATAATTTAGTGTCAAAGGAAAACTCAACTGAATATATTGTCTGTGATATTCCTCAGCTGAAATGTGTCGCACAAAGCCGTCCTCATGTTTCAGTTGGTATGATCTTCTAGATATCGCAGCATATTTTCTTGACGGAACACACCACTAATAGGGTTGCCGAAAACTGTGACGGAACCTGGGAGATTGCACCCACCTTATTAACTCCAAGAGAGAAAAAACGTCTATGGGCTACCGGAGAGTTTTCAACAAACTTATGAGTGTTTTGTTCGTTCAAGAGTGCTATAGATGTTCTTCCGCGAAGGATTCTAACGGAGGATTCATATGGTCAGTCTGACAGGATAAGTCAAAGCTATACGGTATTTTGGCAAAGTGACATTTACGGAGGACCAGCACTTTCGGATGGAGTGTGATCAAAGTGCTTCCTGGGAGGAATGGTGTAGAATAGACTTTCAGCATTGTTTCGGGAGTCTCATTGTACAGTCAACCAAGAGATATTACACACATCAAATCCCCATAAACCGCATTCAACTATGGGGAGTTGCCGTCGGGTTTGCCCGTGATTTTTTAATTGGTTCCCGAAGATGAAAATAGTACATTTGTTTTTAATCACTAAAAATAAATAGAGATTGTTCCCATCAATTTTTTACCTGAGGAGACCAACACAAGCTCTGTAAAGCCACGGACCTATGATATCGCTCGACCAAGCACGTAAAGCAACCTTAAGTTCTTGTTTACTCGGGCAGATGTTGCCGAACGCTACAATGAAGCTGTTTTTTCAATAGCAAGAACGGATGTTTTTCGTACGAAGAAGCGTCGATGGCCAATCCAGTGTCCAGTATTGCTGCTTTACAGCTGTGTGTCACAGACCGATAACAAACGCTTCCAGAACCAATTAGTGCAAATATCAATTGCTGTTCGTCGCATGTTATACCTTCTCGATGAGAATAGAAAAACAGTTGAATTCCATAGAATGGAACGCTGTCTGTTCAACAAGACACCCATCATTTCCAATGTCAATAATAGGGAGACGGCATGACAGTGGGTGAAAGTACCTGAATTTCAAGGCATATTTTATCAGGTGAAAGGGGTAAACCAGACATGAACAGAGGCTTGAAGAAGGAAAGAGGTCTGTGATAGGTCAGGCATTCACGCGTCCCGTCTTATCACCAAAACCAAACTAAAAACTATATCACTCTAGACACATTTAATTTGAGTCGTCGGATAGTCACTGCTCCCGACCAGCGCCAGAGTGACCTTTTGATTTGACGAGTAACAATTCGGAGTGAATCCTGTGTGTCAGTGCAGTTTGGTGCATCAATGCAGCGTTTTGCAATTGGCGTTTCGGAACTTTATTGACCGATTTGAATTGCGACTTTGGTAGGTGTTCCGCGATTTGCGCTGATAGGTGCCCTTCCGTTCTACCCATGCACGTGCTTCCATACGTGTATTCATTTGTAAATGCAGTCTGATGTGGACAAAATAGACATACCATCCATTACAGGTGACAGCGGTATTTGTGTCGTTTTGGCCACGCACACTACAGTGACTGCAGGAAACGTGCACTGCACTACAATCTGTGGCCAACAATTTACATGGCCGTACACATACCTCTACGGAATCCTGAGCAGTTGTACAAATCAAAGGGGCACTCTGGCGCTTGGCGAAAGTTGTGTTTATCCAAAGTCTCAAAATAAACCTGTGTATTTTCAATGGGGATTTCACCCTGTAAGTGAAGCCAGTTTAAGCTGAAAAGCCTAGAAGCACTGTACAGCTGCTGAATTCTTATTGGGGAGTATCAGCACTGAGAATCTCACGAAACTCGGTGGAGTTTCTAATTCGCAATCTCCCTACTGGTAGTTTGAACACGAGCAGCTTATAGGCAGCGGGGTTAACTCGCACTCAGACAGGATATACCACCACTCAAACTTCAATCATGGGATCTGCCTGTGTCCAGAATGATATGATTTTGAGGTTGGTTTTTAGTGGGTTAGGACCAACCACATATCTCACAGGCCTGACTCTCTTACCCGCTTTTTGTACATGTTCAATTCCAGATTCAGTGTAGGTTTACCTCTTTTGGTTGATTCTATGTGCCTCGAAAACAGCCTCTTTGAAAACACTCATTTTGATACATGTTAGGCAAAATATGATTTTGAATGAGTCTTACTCTGTGGCATGAGTGAGTAGTGTCATATGAATAAATCTGCATACATGTTTTCTGCACTTTCCAGCTAAGTGCCCACACATAATCATATACAAGTGAAAATCACGATGTTGATTCGGAATTGAAGCGCTTTGTACAATGAGGGTTACGTTATCAAAATATCTTCTACGTTTCTGGAATTGCAATGTACCGATCTGCCGGAGGTCCTGCAGGCACTATTAACCAAGCAACAGAATATCGAAAGAAAACAAAATCGTCATCCAACATACCCTTCCTTCCGGCACTGCAACGAAACAGTAGTGGAATAATTAATTGTCCAAGATAAACTGCCAGCGTGTGAAATCCACCTTCCAGGATAGCCGGACAACGTGCGTTGTAATCGGGCCCGCAGCGTTCACACATGTCCTTGAGTGAGAAGTTGGGCTGGGGGCAATACAATATTTGTGGTGACAATGAAATGCGCTACTTCAAAAATTGGGAGTAGTATAAACCTGACGGGTAAATTATATGTTCTAAATAGCTGTGTAGTGAGCCATCTCAGAAGACGGACGTGCGCAGTTACGAGAGAGGAACGACGCTATTATGTAGACAAGTACTACACGTTATTATTGAATTTTAAATGGCAACTTGAAACGCAAAGCGGCTACCGTCAAACTGAGTACTGTGGGATATTCACGCCTTCCTGACTGGGGCCCACGTGATCCAGTTTGTGGGTGGTTGGAAGCCCTGCAGGACATAGCACTCAACCGATCCCAGTGGAGGGCATGCTGTCATTTCCTAGCCCGACAACCGGGCTAAAGTTCACCGGTCATTATGCACCGGGCTTCGTTCGGAAGAGGTTCGCTGGGTTGATCCAGCTGATGGCGCCTTACATCAACTTGACGCTTAGATTTGTTTATTTTAGTGCTGTCCAAAGATGTACGCACTTTGTACTTGATCGTTTCCCTTAAGGAAATAAGACTTATACGCAGTAGAGCACTAACCCTCCATTTTATTTCCAGTCTTTACTGAGGTTTTCTCTTCTCCCGGCTGTATGGCATTTAAGCACCAGTATGCATTACTGGTGTGCTGCCGTCAGTGATGATGATGATGGTGATGTTTGGGTTCAAGCTGGAGTGCGATCAAAACGGAAAAGTTATTCAGCAGGTCTAGCTGGTCAGTAGATGGGAAAAACCGACTTAGATAGAGTTCATTCTTGAATGAAAAAGTCAGTCCATGCGACGAAATGAAATCTCGTACCCGAAGCGTACTCAGAAGGTTTCCGAATCTAAACAGAGTTACTTACCCCTAAAGTTTGGAGTACCAATGCAATCAGGCGTATAACTTCCGCGGCAAATTTAAACGAGAATGCATTGTCAAGCGACCGTTGTGCACCAGCTTCGGGATGTTTGCGTGGTGGCACGGAACTCGCTCCAGAAGGCGTAAGATGACTGCCATATTCAGAAGTGGTGTTGAGCAAACGTCCCCTACGCGAGGCGCGACCAGTGTAGGATAGTCCGACACTACTGCTTTCAGGCGAGATACCTCCAAATAGGGAATCTCCTAGGCTTTGTCGACCTGGTACGTTTGTGTTGGAAGACCATCCGGAAAGAGGCAAGTAGGGGTCGATTCGAGTTTTCACAAGAGCCGGTAAGCAGCCAGCAGGATCGAAGATTACTGATCTCTTGAGTGTGTCAATTAGGACCTTGTGAAAAATTTAAAAATGTGTTTCGGTTTAGGTGGCAAACCGAACAGGCTCAATTCTCCATCAAAACAGAACAAACTGGTGAATTAGATGAACGTGCGCATTGCGGATAGTTTGTAGTTTAATTGCTGTAGACAGGAAATAAATAGTGACCGAAAGGAACAGTTAGCAAGCCTTCTACGATGGAGCTTCAACATTCAATGAGATCTTCTTCTGAAGAATAATAACCTTGGTTTCAGAGGTCAACTTTGTCACGAGAAAACCAAATGAAAACGTCTTCCATAAAGTACGAGTACTACTTACTTTGTATGGTTACAGTAAAGAGACTTAACTGAAATCGGCAGTGTAGCAACAATTTATTGACGTCAGAAAGCTGCAGTTTTTTGTCAACGTCAGTAAAGAAAACTGGAAGCATCGGAATCCAGGGTATTGCTGTTTTCTACATGGTACTAAGGAAATAAATTGATCAATTGTTAGCTGAATAAATCGGTTCTGCAAGAATCACCGCAAACAGCCCCTAAGAATACAAAAACAGTTTCATTTATAAGGAAGCAAAATAAAAACGAAAAAACGTTATTCAGACCTCACCTGGTTGACAGGATATATACACTAAGGGGGGGGGGGCTAATTGCATGAAATCTCTCCGAATAATTTGGTAAGGCCATCAAATTATTCTAGCTTGCTTGTTCACAAAGGCAGCAACTTATATCGTTATTTTTCAGTTCTTGTCCCTCCTCGAATTTCTAGGCAGAATAATGGAAGAACAACAGAAAGGTTGATGGGACTCAGTCGGGTAAGTTGTGATCAATCATGAATCAGCCAAGAAACGCACCACGTCTCAGTCCTCATTCGAGCTTGCCTAAATATGCCTATCTCGGGACCTTTGGGTGTGTGGTTCACAAGGGAGACTACGGCATCACTTTCTGGTTTTTTATTCGTCAGGTTGTTAATTGTACAAACCAGGTGAGAATTCAGTACCAACCAGGTCGTTACGCTTACACAACTATGCCTAAAGCTGAAGGATGCCGGCCTTATGTTCCTTGGAAGGTGTTAATTTCAGAGTAAAAGTTACGATGGACCTAGTTAGTGGTAGGGAGAATCAAAGCAGCTTAGTTAAGAGGGATGTTTGGTTAAGACTCAATCAGGTGACGTCAGAAGCTTGCAAAAAGTGCTCTTAAGAAGAGAATATGTTTCACGACAAATTGATTTTGATGATAGTGTGTCGGGACGCGTCCAGATATGTAAAAGTACATGTGCAGAGAACGACGCGTCCCCAAGGTCACCATCGATCCCACACGTTCCCGATAGCAGGTGCGTTGGCGGAGCTCACCAAACACGGCTTAGCAGCATGTGACCAGCGGAGTGGGTGTGAGTTTGTTCACGCCAGGAACGTCGCCATTGGCTGTACAGAACGAACAAGTGGACGACCATACTTGGCCCTTTAGTCATCCTATATATTTACGCAGAGGCTCTGTATGTTTTGTCCTGACAATACAACCGTGTTCCGAGTTCTCTGTCTTCTCCTTATCGCGTAGTCTGGCGGGCTCAGTTCAGGCGCAACCAATAGACGGCCACCCAGGACACAACATAGTGTGAGGAGATTTGGTAATTTTCAGTTAAGATTTCGCCCTGTAAGTGAAGCCAATATATACTGAAAAGCCTAGAAGCACTGTACAGCTGTCTCATATTGGGAATCAGCAGCAGTGCTAGTCTCAAATTACGCTAACTTTCATCCTAAATTGGTTTTTATTGCTTCTTCAGGGGTAATTTCTGTGCAATTTGAGGTGGTAACCCGATAGCTGTATTATTAGTCAGGCGGCTAACACAAGTTCATACAAACTTACTCGGATTTCTTTGAGGTGTGCAATAGAACGGTTTTTCTTGATGATCAAATACATTGACCGAATGAGCCGTACGATGTCGTCCCAGCAGAATCTTGGCTGAAATGATCAAGACGACAACAGACAGTGAGATTCGACACGAAAAAAAACTAGCGCAATGCCGTGGACTAAACCGAATAAATAGTAAAACGATCGTATGGTTTTGTTCCACTGGAGAGTATTTTTGTAGGCCGAATCTTACTTCTCCTATTGATTCCAAAGTGCACTAAACTTAATAACTGAAAGGGACGAGAAAGTAATTTGCATATTGGCCATTTTCACTTCGAAATAGACTGTGATTCGGAAGTACCACTGGGCAAATTGGCTTAGTTAGCCAAGCTCAGCGAACAACTGACCCGACAACTGACCAATTGATATAGTTTACGGCCATCGTCAGCGATTAATGGATGCAGTTAGTTCGTAGTGGATTTCGGAATCTTCAGAATGACATACGTTATCAAAACCCATAACGCAACCAAGATTATTGAGGATTCAATTCCCACCGAAGAGTCCAGGCGCGAAGGATTCCGTTAACTGAACGCATTCGTTCGTTCGTTAGTGGAATCAATGTGCAAAATGGCAGTTGTGTAGCAATCACCTCTCAGGTACCATTCAACTAGATGCGCTTTCATTTGGAAAAGGGATTCATCACGAAGATAGTCGTCAGAGTGAGAAAATTCTGTTTTTTTAGTTAGCTATGGGCCAACTAATCATGTCATGTTTAAAGTAGGAAAAAACCGACGACAAATTAGGGTGGCTCCGTCATGCGTCTACGGCAAAGCTTCGATCTGAGTTCCCTCACAGATTTTGTCGCAGTTAGGTCGATGCTGAGTCAGGTAATCAAGATTACTGTAACACGGCTACGCGGGTCACTCAGGTTTGAAGCACACTGAGCCGCAGTGTCAGTACACAGGAACTTGACCAGTTTGTTGCGTCATCTGTTACGATCGGTTACGATTAACTGCAATCTCGTGAGTGATCTGGCGACGCTTTTAGTTCATCAAAAAAATGCAAGGCGGATGGAGAGATCATTGAGTTGAATCTGCGTAGTACTAAGCTGTTAACGAGTCTAACTAATAAGGCACGCAAAGCACAGTCACCTTCTAGCAGGCTCTTCCGTAGTGGTGGAGTTCTCCGTAAGACTAAAGAACGCTTTTTCGACTGAACCAATAAAACACCCAACCCCTCCTCAGACTCTGTTTTTCAGAGTTATTCCTTTATCTATCACCTATTGCAGTCATTTTAGTCCACTATAATACATTTCAGAGAGGAAGAGGTCGGCCATGGAATAACAGTCCACTATGCACTAGGACTCATCAAATGGATTAAACAGGATTCGACCGTCCATTGTTCAGGCTCAAAATTCAGACTTTCGACACCTAACGTTTACCACCCTCACTGTTGAGCATAGCGTATACGAAAACTGGTTGGTTAAGTACATTAGTCAAGGACTGCTACTACTAGGGTCTTGTAAGACGTGCTTCTAACTATTCGAGGATCTTGAGCAGGACCCGGTAATTATAAAAATGCACGCTCGAAGACTTTACAAGCAGTGGTCTGTTTCACTTAGAATCCTTAAGTCCACTACTATTAACTACCAGAGGCTCATTGATGATCGTGAACAGTTAGGAACAATTCTGACTATTCTAAGAAATACCGGCGCACTTGCTGAACAAAGCAAGAACCAGTCGAACAATGAGATGACATTAACACAGTTGCGGGCTGCGTTCAGTTTGTACACGCATTCAGTTTGGTCCGCCGGAAAACGTGAAAAACTAGATATTACTCGCGAAATAACAAAGGTCAGTCATAATAACATTCTTGCATTAGTTTCACGTAACGTTAAATAATCACCAAAACCATGGTCACCTCATGTGTTTCTGAATGCAAATCTTCGATCCATTGATTTGTCTCTTTGACTTGTTTCACCGCGGAATAATCTAGACTAGCCAGTGAGTGTCAACATTAGGCCTGATCGCAGTCAGGCTCCTAACGGTCGACCAACCGAACTGTTTGTCGATCAAAAGCAACTTAATATCCAAATTACGACGTAGTGCACAAAGTTGCTTGGATAAATGTTCCTTGGCCAGCGTCCAAACTCTCCGTCAGATGAACCGATGAACCGAGTGTAATACCCGATTAGTTTAAACGCTTTAAGCTTGGTTTCCAACGTAAAGCCATGAAAGAAGGGAACGCGTAGCTCATGAACAATCTGTTTCTGCACATTTTCGGATACTGGTAATCGGCAGCAAATGTGGAAGTCTGTGGTGAAATTACCTTATGTTTGAAAACACAAACAGTCTTGTTTCAAAAATCGGTGTTAGAAACCCTGTCCGGTTTACATATCATGATATTTTCGCTGTTTTAAACTCTTGGATCTAAACCAGTCCTTGATATTTAGAAGATGCTGGGGTAAGTTCCGTGAGTTGGTCAAGCAGTACTGAGTGAGTTTGTAGACCACTGTGTTTGTTTTTGGCTGTGAGGGCAAATGTTGCTTTCTACAATAAGTCTTTGTCAGGAGCTGTTACGGTAGCTTTTCCAAAACTATTAAACTTACCTTATGAGATGCATGCTCCAACAGCTTGGGCAGTGTTCGGTTCAGTCGACCTAAAAGGGCCTCCAAAGCTTTGCAAGAACGCATCGACTCATGACTCCAGTCCACCGATGGGAGAACCTCGAGGAAATAGCGCTGTATGCCTGGACTTGATAGCAGCTCTGGATTGGAAGGAATTTGTTTGATGATGGACTGAACAATTTCGGAAAGGCGCTAGAGAAAATAGAGAATAAGTCACTAAGTCACTCAAGCAGCCACATCGAACAGCTGGACCAAAATCATCATCGTGGAGATGCACGAGGTTGGATAAATTACGTTTTTACTACTAGTATATAAGTCATTTCACCATATTTTGGGTCCATGGAAGGTAGAACGAAGGAATGCACGTACTGCTCCTACACCGGAAACTGCAGCTATTGTGCAAGATACGCTGTTGGGGGAACAGCATTAGCTTCAGCATTGCTGAGAGTGTCTACATCTATCAGTTTGGCGGACTTTTGACAGTTGACTGACAAGTAGTCATTTTTGCTTTTCTGTCTTTGGAAACAATTAGCCGGGTTAAAAATATGCCAGTTATGACTTTTGATTGTTCAGCGATTACAACATGCATAAAAATCCATTATGTGCGTTTTGCGATGAAACAGCGGTCTATCGGACGGCAACGCAGTTCACCATGTAATGGGTAACGTTTATGCTGCTTTCGAAACTACATTCACGTCATCCTCGAAAAAGAGGTCGAAACAAGTAGGCTAGCTTCGAAGAGCTATTAACAGAACCAGTTTGATGGACCCCAATTTCTCGATTAATATTAGACAAATGTTTAATTCGTTTTCACAAATTATTGCAAGCATCCATTTTGGTAAACAGAAATAAAAATGGTGGGATTTGCGACTAAAGTCCTGAATTAGTGTTTGTTCTTGGTTTACTGGTGCTATAAAAACCTACCTAATGAATGGATACATGCTTCTCATTCAGAAAGCTCACACTTACTTCTACTGAGTAAATGTGACCCCAAAAGGTTTTCTAGTAATCACTTAAAAATAAATCGGAAGGTCGTAAAATCTCGTCCAAGAATTTCATGTAACTATCTCTAACTAACTTGAGCTAACTCTAACTGAGGCAGGCAAGATGCATTCGAAGCTAGTGGGTTCGTTGTCAGAAAGTAGGAAATGAGGAGTCAAACTACACGTTTCAAGATTTACTAAATCTTGTTCCACATTCTGACAAATTAAAACAAAGGCCCCGAGTTAACTGGAAGACATCAACGTCTGATCCTCTGCGGGAGACACATACAGGGCTCACCAATGGCAATGATGGTTGTAAACTGATAATTCATTAGCAAGGGGTGTGGCGCCACAGCTGTGAAATTTTTCATTCGCACGTGGCAAAAAGCTTGAAAACTGCTTTCGCATCACTCTCGGTTGAACAGTTCTCCCCCAGTCAGAACGCAGGTGTGTTCGACTCGAATTGTTTACTGTACATTTGATCTCCTACGTGATACCATTGGCTTATGGCTGAAATCTAATGCTGGAAAAACAGCCTTAGTCTGTTTTTTTTTCCGCTGGTAAAATTCGCCGTTATTCTACTCTTAAATTGAACCAGCTTGGCCCGTCGACTGTAGTGATTTTACTTAGCATAACGAAGGGAGCACAGACGTATCGGGCCACATGTTGATCGGATAAAACGGATGGCTGGTACACTATTCTACAAATTTTACAAATGTCATACTGGGAAAGAAGATTTCATTTAGGTAAGAAGTGAAAGCAAGAGTTGTTCATATTCTACACCCTCTGGATAAAAGACATTACCTTAATGTGTAGAAGTTTATTTAATTTGGAACTCACGACATGTGACCTTGAATCCAATAGTTCCGGAACCCGTTGTCTCTCTCCCAGTTCGTTTAATCGAGCAGTAGTGAACGAGAGAAAATCGCAAGCTAGCTGAAGAATGACTTCTTTTGGTTCGTAAAATGAACGGCTGACGATGGGAGATTGAATAGTGTCTACGTCCGTCAAGTCCTCAGTACCAGATCCAACTAATCGAATTGTTGGTGAGATTGGTTTGGTGACTTCCAACGAAGATTCTATGCTAGACTTTATTTCCATGATTCTGCCAGTGCGTACCGTCTTTCGACTCCAACTATGCCCTAAGTTACTCATAAGCTGCTCTGGACGACGTTCTACAGGGCCTCCAGGAGCGTGCATATTGAGGTTTCGGACATCTTCCGTTCGTCTGGACATGAAAAAGCAACATCCTTTAGTAAAGTATCACAAGCACTCTAGAGCGATAACTCAACTCAGCCACTCATTCGTGAAACAACGGGTACAACAGTCTTCTCTAACTATGTCTCACAATGTTCTTTTCTTACTTAAAAAGATAATAGCATGTAGCATTAGACTTGTGGTGCTTCTGAGATCAAGAGGCGAAAAATCCCACAAAACTGTACACCAGTGTCCGATTTATCCAGCCGAAACTAACCTAGCCATGAACTCGGTTGTGGCAATGAGCTGACGAATGGCGATACAAAGTTTCTGGATAGCATTGATCTCCGCCTTCTTTGGCTCCACTCCACAGTTTTCTTCTGTACAAATGGCGAAGAAGTCCCGTAAAATGAATGGCAATATTGCTTGCAAGATGATCTGAAATGGAGGGGCAGTACCATACTTGTTCAGTAGACACAAAATATTCAATTTTAACAATATAGACCAAAATTTGTTTCGATGTCAAAGAATGGACTGAGCTCCGTTCAGTAATTTACGCTACATTCTGTCACAGAGCAAACTTGTATATAGATCAGTTAGACGAACGTATTCTCCAGGGCCAGACAATCATTCTTAAATAGTTCTTCAAGGCTTCACCCGACAAGCCTTGATGCGCCACTTTACTGAGTTGTGTAAGCAAACTGCTCCAACGAGTGCAACTTGGAACGTGATTGCTGAATTACGGATGACAACGTTCCTGAGGTACAGTGCAGGTTCCGCGCTGTTCGCAATGCAATGGATTTGAAATCCGTTGCACTGTAGCTTCAAGAAAATTCCCTTGGCTTGGTTAGAGAACAAGCTGGATTTGCAGTGTTTGTAATTGTGTTTGCCTTGGTTGCCTTAGACTGACTGGACACCAAACTCACAGCTCTGCCTGTTAGCGTAACATCGTTGGACCCTCGTGATATAGACCGAAACAGACCAAACCTTAGCCATACCAACTCATATGGATATAATTTGCACATGCTTCCCAAGAACAGAAGTTACTAGTCTACCAGTAACAGATGCCAACTGGTTCAGTTTTTCTTATGGCACTGTGTGTAGTAGGATACCGCGCGTTACGGAGTATTAATTTTGTGGTCATTCTAGAAATGTCCTTTAACTAACATCATCTTATGGACCAGAACCAACTGATGAACCATGGCTAAACACAGAAAGTAATGTGAGTGTAATCAAGGTTCTGTATTTTAGTGACGCAAGTCTTTTCATCTATCCAAAGTGGGCACCATTAGTTTTAACTGCTAGGTTGTAGACCTTGGTACTGTTGACGTTCTGGACAGGGCAAGAGTTTACTTTTCTCAACCAGCGTTTTACAGAGCACTATGAGTGTTGGCTAGCCATATGTGTGTGCATCGGTTACGTCTTTCAAGTGACAAGGAAAACCAGGCTACCATCAGCATACACTGGACCGCAACTGTTTAGTTGTCCGCATTTGGTATACTACCTCCGGACCGTCATTTGGCCACCTTTATGGGTTGGAAACTGCTTTCCCTTGTGCAAACTATGGTCTTATCACCGCGTGGTGAGTGGGAGCGTTCAGTTGGTCAGTCCCAAGTTCAAATGGAGTTAACTATTTTGTGCGGAGGTCTATGAACAGGCCAATGCGGAGAAGCATGCATCCCGCTGTGTTGTGTAGTACTTTAGTCAAAACAAGAACACGTTTTGAATAAGATATAATCAGTCAAACATCTCGATAAACCCTCTCGGAGGCAGTTGTGCTGAACCTGTTTGGAGGATAAATAGCAACCATCAGAGTGAACCACAGTGTTGTGTTTGATCAATAGTTCCGTGACCAATAGCAGGGCTCAATTCTACTTGTTTAACCTGGTGACATGGACTCAAAACAAAATTGCAACAGAGCCAACCAGACACAAATCATAAAACTTTGACTAGCCTGAACACAACCAGCCAAAATATTTGCCAATCAAAGTTTCCGATGATTCACTGCTATGCTGTGCCATTCATCTCGTACTTACGTCAATTGTATACATCCTTGTGGAATGTAATCTTCGTTAGCTTGCTCGTACAGGTTATTGAAATTTATTACTAGCATCGTCGTGTTTGGATCAAAAGCTCATACGAAAAGAAAACTGGAAGAATCTTCAATGTTTTGTTCAGGCTATGAGAGAATACATGGGGACGGCGCTGTTCACCGACTGTTTTCCTATGGAGCATCAAAGACATTATTTGCTTTTACCTTTTCACTAGAATTCGAACTTCAACCGTCTGGGTGAGCAACTGATAGCGTTGCATTGAAATGAGAATTTGGCATCTTGCCTAGTTCAAGGTTTGCAAATTCAACCCTATCAAAGTATCAAGATTCGAAATGCACTAAGCCACCCACGAGGTTTCAACACCAATATGTTCGGAAAAGTTGCAGTGTTCTATGGCTCTGCTACATGACCAAACGCAACATCAAGCCCTGAAAAATCTCCCAACAAAGCTAAGCACATTGATCTGATTCGAAATCTCCAGCGAAGTTTTGTTGCGCACCCTATAAAATTTAAAAGGAGACAGACAAACCGTTTCCCTTATTGAAAATTCCTTCTAAGGTCATTCCTAGGTTGTTTGGTGAGTTGGTTTTTTTATACACTCTTTCGTTGCCTAAGGAAGCCTGTTGGGCTTTAAATTTTTGGTAAAAGAAAAGTACCCTGTTTACAGTTCAGGTACCAACCTGACCCGTTTGAAAGAGAAACGACAGTATTCTTGTAGTACGCGAAATACGCCCTTTTGCAAACCAATTTGGTTTTAACAGAGATTTAATGGAATACCAGCTGAAACACTTATTCATGATATTCTGGGACGTCGAAGAGATCTCAGCAACCTTATGGGTAGTTTCCTTCAAGAAAATAGTTTTCTACTTGCTGTGACCAGCAGTAGTGTATCTGAGCTAAACGTTATTACCAGAGCACAGGTGCTTTGAACACACAAAAAGATCAACCTACAGAACGCAAATTAAAGAGAAACAAGAGCTTATCTTACCAGCATCTGACGTGCACGGTAGGAATCCGGGGCGTAAACAATCACTGCAACACACAGATTGACTGCTTCCAGGACAGACCAATTTCCCTCATCATCTTCGTAACAGAAGTCCTCGAAAATAAACGATAGAAAGTGTTTCAAACAGTACAGTCAACTTCCGCGTTATAAGCAGAGCGTTACGATGTGAGGATATAGTAGCAAGATTTTAATAAACTGCAAGATAATGTGCGCGGCTGATAAAAATTCGTCACTATATCGTAACTTGAGTACTGAATAAAGAGGTAGCTTCTAAATCGCCTCTCTGATCAGATTACTTTATATGGGAAGCAAACAACTTTCGGACAAGCATAAGGAAAGCTTTCTAAGTCAGCGCCATTCGATCACAATTTCCCAAAGATACTGTCCGGTTTAGATTGCTTAAAGCACAGGGGCCTGAATTAGGAAACTCGCATTCTCATAAAAACTGTATTTGATTTATTTTTGAGCAGAAAGAGCGAAATGTCACGGATTTTGAATCGGTACCGGGTTTAATTTGAAAATACACTCTAATGTAGCCAAAGGTTTAGAAGTGGTAATTCTTCTATGTAGACGCAATACGCTAGTTGCTGAAAACTCTTCGATAGCCCACGATCGGTTTCGCTTTCTTGGGGCTCCTCATTCCCCGAGGAGTCTCAAAGTTTCCGTCAACCTTGAACCCAAACTTGAACCCAACCTGCACGAAATTCGACCCAGAAACCCATCTGCATACCAATTTGGTTTTGACCGGAGACTCACCGGAACACCAGCTGAATCTTTCTTTTGTATAAATCGATTTGTAAGGCATGAGTCAGTAGAGTAGGATTTCTCTGTAGCTGATTGTAGGTACGATTCTGAGAATTCGTAAATTTATACAAAATGTCTACTGAAGGAAAATGCTAATGAAAGTGCAGTCTCTCCACATGATTCTTCCCAAACACCAAATAACCATCAGGCTTAATAAGGTTACTTCTGGAGAAATGTATCCGAACCTCGGGTAGTTGTCCTGAATGAATGCCTCTGCTGAACAAAACGAAATGACTAGTGTTGCGAAAATGTAATGAAAGGCTGAATCAGGCGAAACAGAACCGGTAAACCAAGTCGTTAATCGAAGCATGTTCTTTGTCTGTATGCGAAAAGTCGAACTTAGTATGTTCACTGACGTTCACTATCATTGGCAAAATCTCTATATCAATCAACGTATGAGTTCAGGCCAAATAAGGGGGCGTGTACGCTTTTCCAACAGAGGTGTGTTTCCGAAGGGATAACAAGGTTTCTGCGCATGTATTTAGAGTTGGGTCACAACAAATATAATGCACACAAATCCCCTATATCTGTTTCTATTAATGTAGTTTTATTTATTTTCCATCCGGTTACCAGAGTGAGCTTATTGTTCCTTGTAGCAATAATTCTGCGTCTTGTGTGGAGTCACCTAGTAAATTTTCTTATATCTATTAGGAATAAGTCAACTCAAAGACACAAATCCAGTACTGGCTATCTGGAATGCGCCACAGTAGTAGCTACGCGTATGTAAACCTACAGGATGTTTAGGAATGATATAGCTATACAGTAGAAATTCCACTGAATCAGTCATAGACTCACAAGAGCTTTCAGTGGTTTCTGCACGTTGCATAATTCCAGTATTCGCAGGTTATCCGGTAGTGGCCGGTTGATCAATCGAAGTAGTCTATAGAGAGTGGCTGGTTGAATCTAAAGTAGAAAGCCGCAAGCTGTGGTTTGAGCAATGTGCTTAGATCTCAAACATGTTCAATAAGATGTGGTAGAAAGTAGACAAACAGAAGTGCTTCTGTCACCGTAACTTGCTCGGTTAAAACTGTCACCAATCATGCCATCCGGCTTATCCACACAGAACGACGAATCCCGGTGTTTATGTAGTTAGGGCAAGGTTGTACTAAATCTTGAGAATGGCGCGTGATCACATAAAGGTCGCATAGAAGCTTTTGTTCGATGATTAAATGCCTATGATTTTTTGGCGCCTTATAGTGTTTTATAAACAGTTTATAACTGAACTGACAACCATATAAACGTAAGCTCTGGAAAGACAACTCTTTTACCAAGGACATTAGAAGGTTTAGTTTATAAAACTTTGGAACGTGCGTGAAAGAAACATGCTGGCTAGATGAATTGGGCTTTTTCAAATTTACGTCTCATTCAATCATATCATTCCAACATGGACTCCACCCTTTGGGATCTCAAGCTTCCTTGCTTTCTCACAGCAATAATCTGATTCGTCGCTCCGAACTTCGGTTTCGGACTACTTGACTATTTCCATGGGCAAGGTTTCTCATTCACTTTGAATATTATGACAACAAGCGGTGGGGATGCTAACATGAAGCTGGACGAGTCCAGTTTGTATCATTACAGTGCGCTGTTGAAGCTGCATGTTTCAAATATGCTAGTGAAGTGGATGCCTCATAATTAAGCGAAAGTTGATGCAAAACAGCCAAAGGCGTTCCTAAAAAAGTCAGTGACAAGCAGTGTTCCGTACTTTTTATGTCCGCTTTACCCTATTGTCCGGTCCTCTATGAGTGTTGATTACTGTAGTAAACGTGTGACCATGCTAGGAACTACTCAGTCACATGAACGCTTTTGTCTCCTTGGATTAGGACAAATAGGCCATTACATGACCTATTGATGGATCCCGATAGGGACGAAGCGCTCGTGTGGCCTAGTTTTTGGCGCTCTGACGACAGGTTGGCCACAACATTTGGTGTGATCCAGGCCTACGGTTTGGTAACGACCAACTGACGATCCTTCAGATCAGTCTGTTTACCTGTTACACTGTCCTTTGCCGCTTAGAAGCAAAGGTTGGCTTTACTTGCAGCATCAAATCTCGATCGAAACGTCAAAGTCACTCCCTAGAAAATATGTATGTAATCCGCGCAGAAATGAGAAAGCGATCACCAGTTGAGTGGTGGTTGAGAAGTTGTCACGCGAGAAGTCATTCGACCATGAATCATTTGGAATAGGCGAATGGTGTGATATATAAGTCTGGGTAAATCGAACTTTCGATCAGCCACTCATCAACGAACTGTAAAGTGTTCAGTCGATAAACAGAAACTTGTGGATTCGAATTACCCTTGTTTTTCCTCAAGACTTGCCCTGCTGACGAAGCTGCTTCGCGGCTTTTCCGCACAAATTTCCTTCACTTGCAAGATAAAGTCTCATTGAATCTCCTCACCACATATGCGATTCCCGGTAGCAATCAAATGACTGACCGATTTAGTTAGCAGTTGACTGAAACCAGTCTAATTGGGAAATGCCGCTTTGATGATACAGCTTCCATATGAGTGGGTTTTGAACCTGGTTTTGGCCATAATTACATGCAAAGTTTCAAAGACAGGTTAAACATCTGTTTACTGTAATAAAATTCGACTTGGAATGAACTATAGCTCCTGGATGCATGTACCAGGGCTGCGACCGAATTTTGAAATGCATGATTTGAATCGTTTCGCAGCGTAGACTCGCATGATCTAGGCAGGAAAATAATGTCCTCCCTTACATGAAAATTGTGAATTTCGCCATTAAACAGACCCAACGCTTTTTCATATTCACTCAGTGTTTCTGCATTGATTGAAATCTTATTTAGGGAGCGACAAAAAATACCAGTGCCCATTAAACGCAGAATTTCGGGGTTAGTTATCTGATCACACTCAATGTTTTATCGATTTACAGAAAAATGACGACAAATAATTCGTTGTCGGAAAGGTTTTTCAGTGGATTCTTTTCTCCTGTTCTCATTGTGTACAACGTGAGTTCCCGTTTTGTGCCTATTCCGCCTTTCTTGCTTTGACCTGAACGTAAACCGTTCTTTTACCTTGTCATCGCACGTCCAGTTTAGATCAGTTGTGTGGGTTTCACCATATTGCGGCCACTTTGCCTTGAGTTGGTGTGAACTTTGGAATTAGCTGTTCCTGTGTACAGAAGCCGACGTAATCCCACGATTTGGGGTTTGTAAAATTTTATTACTTTATTGTATTCATAGTACCGCATTTGTTGACGAACCTCCATTTGAACGATTTAACTTTTGAGGTTTTGCGCGCAACTCAACGTGGCCCAACTGCTTGCTGGAAACAAGCAATACTTTCAGCCTGTTCCGCCCTGTCTGCTAAAATGTTCTTACTTTCAAGTTCCTCAGTGCTTTCAGTCTTTCTAGAATATTGTGTGAATTCATCTCCCGACGTTCTCCTTGACTGTAAGAATTATTGTTTGGTTCTCACTAGACCAAATTTAGGCACCATTCAATGTTGAAACAAACCATTTATCATCTCTTCTCCTCTAAGATGACAATTCATCAAAGAAAAATTCCTTTCGATGTGAGCAGCAGGAAAACAAATTGAGAATTATCCACAAAGCCCCGCCGGAATATTCCGCAAGAGACTGTCGGCTTTTGGAAGTGTGTAAACACAAGTAACTTTTCACGTACTGTCTTTTCACACTTTTTAATCGAATGAACCAAAAATATGAAAATATTGATGTAATCCGCTGCCGACCAACTATGCTCCCTGAATTGGTTTTCGTTTCCGCCATGGATAACCTTTACAAGTTAAGCTGAAAAACATGTGAACGTGCTACATCCAGTCGGACTACAACCTGACTTCATTCTACCTGTGTTCAGCTAACGCTTGAATTTTGAAACTGGAACGTAATTCCACTGGACAGTCTAGCGCTGGCCGGTTAAGGTACGCTACACTTTATCAAGATAGATAAAGTGTAAAACAAAGCATTAAGCTGACGTTTTGCACTCTATAGGCTTGTTAATTAATTTAAGTGGATAACAACACAGGTGGGAATAAACGTACACGATAGAAATCACCATCCATTCCAGTTCGTTCATCTCCGACGGCTACATAATTCGCCAGGCTGCCGAACAGCTGTAGAATAAAAGGGATTCGATGCATGACGTAGAACTGGCGGCAGGTGAACTCCACAGCCTGGGTGAGGACAGCATTGTGCGTTTGTTGGTTGTAGACACGCAACAGGGTAGGAAGGATCCCCGCGTAACCGCTTGTGGAGAACGCCATTTTGAACTGATGGGAACACTGAGAAAAATAGGACGTTCACAATATCCCTAAGTAGCTTGTAAGAAAGTTGGCGCGATGTAAGTCAAACCAAACAATATCATGATGTCAAACAAGGTACGTTAACACTAATGCGTTTTTTTCTGGGATACGTGAACGTAAAAAATTGAGTGAAATTTAGAATAGCTTTTGTTTAAATGAAGAGTAAGCAGCAGTTCCAGTTAGATCTGCGTTGTGATAAGTTTTCCGACTTGTTTCTTTGCGACCCAAATTTGAACAGCAGAGTTTGAACAATGTCGATTTCGTTTTATCGACATTTTATCACTTAAAAAGGACCATTTGCTGGCGAGATCCTTCTATTCCAATGTACTAGAGCCAACGTAACCGCTTGTTTGTAGGTCAGTACGCACTCGCATTGCGGGGAAAATCGTGCAAAAGGGGCCACCCTCTGAAAAGAAATGCAGCAAGCCAAAGTATAAACTTTGTAAAAATGCAGATGAAGTGACTGGTTTGGGACAGCTGTCAATGATACGTACTGAAAACGTAACTTTGTTAAATATAACCCGCGGTAAAAGAGCACCGGTGGGAGCAAACAGACCAGAACATAATGACTTGATTTACGTTGAGCACAGCTGTGTTTCCCTTTTGTTAGCCCGTGCGGTTGAGCGTTGTCTTGTGCTCAGATTTTCATCCTCACTAAAGGTCATTGTCAGGGTGGTCAGATTCCTGAAAGTAACCACTGAGTGTCCGAAATCTATTGAGACCCTCAACTGCGCTAGATGCCGACCGGACAGACAACTCCCCCGCAATATGCAGTGCGTGACAATCTTGTATCAAAACCAGACAGCGTGAGTCAGCGTTGGACCAAGGTCAGACAGTGTCCCTCCAATAAAATAGCTTGAGGCCGTTGTATTTTCGCACCCGCAAGCACTCGCGCTCTCGCACTCGCTTGTTCGGAATAGAGCTGTTGTGTTCCTTATCGGTGAGTCTTTCCGGCACTAGGCACTGGAGCGGGAACAGCAGCCAGATACAGCAGATTGGCGAAGCAGCAAGACATAACAGTCATGTTCAGTGAGGCCTTACGTTGGTTCATTTGTCCTCCGCGGAGATCATCGTAGAGAAGCTCGACAAAGACCACTATCATACGAAAAATACAGTCATTCTCAAACTGTCATCTTACGGGCTAAAATGAGCCTTTTCAGCAAAGGATTCTCAGACGAGAGACTTCTTCACAATCAACTTCGTGAATTTCCCTCCCGATTTTCTTATAACAAGTTATCTCCAGAGACGTCAGTCTTTCCATAAGGAATCCAGAATTTTCTTTCCTAAGAAAGGGTTTTCCCACTCAGAGGCCAGGGATTTCAGTATCTACAGAGGAACGCGGTAAGACACTTGACATTTCAAAACATAATATCCTTGAACCTCCCGATGTGAACATTTGAAGCCCCGCGCTTGCACAACTTATTAATCTCAAGGAACAATGTTGCATACTAGCGCAAGCAGAATACAGCAATGACCTTTTCTTTCATCACACAGTCTTCTGGTCTTTCTTGGGGGGAGGTTGTTCTAGACAGCTGAATAAAACTAATGCCAAAGGCCTGATTTTGACGGTATTCTTTTCAAAAAATTCAACCAATATTTTGAGCGCTTTGTTCACTTGTCCATATGGACTTTAGATGAATAACGACTGATGAAATTGCGTCTCACAAAACTTTGACCAAAACGAACAAGGAATCAAAAATGACATTACAGGAAGCTATCCAAGCTATCAAATAGCATAGGCAGTTTTCTCTGAGATACTAACCGAAATGAGCGAATCTAATCAGAGATAATCGTTTTTAGTCGCATCAAGCGTATCAGTCGAGGATCACTGAATATTTGCTGTACGCTCATCTGCGACCCGGTACCACCTATTACATGGGATCGTATACATTACCCTACATCCGAAGAAGGTTTATGCTCCGTAAGAAGTAAGTAAGAAGTTTAGGGGAATCAAAAATACGCTGATATTGTGAAAAATGGTTCCAACTGACCTGTATGTAAAATGCGAGGCATTGACGAAGCACGGAAGAATCTTCCGCAAGCAGAATAAGTGTCCCATTGTAGACATTCAAAAACAGTTGCAGATCTGCAGACCATGGGTAGGTATTCGGCATCCGCTCGAACAAGCTAGATAGAAGTTCACACCAAGATATCTTATGAACTGTGTCTAGTCCAAGCAACGGTTCACCAAGCTCCTGTAGACCGTACAATCCAAATTCAGACTCCAATGCCTTTCGTGGGAACGACGGGAGTTTTGTAAGCTCCTCATGCAGGAAGAATACGTGATTGGAAATCTGTAGCACGGAAAGGAATTTGGACCATATTATCATTGCTTGTAGAAATCTCTTGATGGAAAAGCACGCCTGGTTGAACAGCCTACTGGTACTAAAAATCGGCTATGGAATGCCTTGAGGGGCTGTGTTTTGTCCAGTTGACGAGTCAGTTTCATTTGTCCCGGACACCTCAAAAGTACAAGACTTCAACTCACCATGCCTGAGGGGCAGTTCGTGCTGAAAAAACAATGTTGGGGACATGACAGTCATGTGCCCAGGTTAGCTTCCGGTAGAGTGTCGGTTCTACTGCTTTGTCGCATTCCACCTTGACCATTAGACTGTTTGATCAATTATGGCATTTGGAGGCTTGCAATCCATTCATATATCAGCTGAACTGCTTGCCGTTGTACATGCTGATTACTTGTGAGTGTGTTGTGGGTGGCGAGGCGAGTTGGAGGTTTTTGTAGAAATTTATTACCGCAAATGAAGTCAATTTATGTTGAGGGAACAAACAGCACTGAACGGCTGATTCGTACCTGTGGGAACAATCAGAGGTGTGCAAATAATGGATATCTGGTGAGATTTGAGTCAGTATCTTTTCGTCTACCGTTTGAACAACACTCGACAGCCAATGCATAGCTGATTTGTACCTGGTTGCAAGAGGTTCCAGCATCACACCCGTTTAAACAGTCCTACCGCTGTGGTGGGCTTATTCTGGATAGTCCACACCGCACTGGACTCGACTTCCTCTCTTAGTGGAGCCCATCGAAAGTTATATCATTAGTCTGTCCGGATCGGCAGTCTCACCTACCGATATGCGGATCGAGGCGGTAATTTACCGGAATCCAAATCCCGGCAGATCAAGGACGTGCACTGCTGATGAGAGAAACACAAGTCCACTGGTTCCTAAATTTGGTGCCGACTATCCAGAGAAGCTGCCTGACAAATCAGGCGGGCACAAAACAGTCCTGGTCTATCGTATATACATGAGGTTGCGAAAAAAATTGGTACTCACCTGTGTACTGGGGGTGCATTGCAATACTGCTGTGGTAAACAGCACTTTGCCGATTTCTTGAAACTTAAGGTTTAAAGCGTTCTGTTGGAGCAGATGCAGTCCATCATTTTTTTCCATCTGTTTAATCCTGAGTTTGGGATTGTGATTACGTTTGAACGGGTAGAAATCGCGGATGTAATGTGAATTGTTGCAGATAATACCTGCAAAAAAAAACAGTTTTTGCAATGGTAGGAGGCACAATTTTCCATTAGTCCTCAAAAATGTACAAGCGTTCGACGGGTTGACCATTGTTGACCGAAAAATCTATATGGGGACGTAGTTGCTCCTGGTGCAACTGGCCTAAACACCCTGCATCCTCTGAGATGTTCGTCCTGCTTTAAACCAACGAAGCCCATACTATGTTATACAAACATTTCCACGCCATGGACGTGGTTATCAATGGTCACGGTAGTCTCTTGAATTGTATACCGTCAGACAAGAAATGGAATTAATTACAAGAATCTTCTCTTGTTTCTATAAATAGCCTACCACAAAACAAAAATAGGAAAACTGAAATGCCTCGACGTACAACAACAAAGGCCTCGAGAGATTCGATGCACCGAAGCAAAGAAATTCGTAAATCGTGATTACCAAACGCATAATGAATCGGTCGTGAAGGTTTTTAGTGGATGAACTGAGCTTGACCAGCAGGGATGGTTATGCTGTCCTACCGCTCACATCAAAGGTTGCCGCATTGTCATGCCTATGGTCAATACCACCTAACTCAATGAACCTGTACGAATCTGAAGACATTTGCCTTGCATCGGCCAGCAAGTCAGCTGCCACCCGTGACTCGTCCGTGTCTCTGTGATTAAAACGGCAGCTCTACATATAAAGTATCACAGTGCGAACAAATGCGATGGTGCGGAATCATCGAAAGTCGACAGTCTGTGAAGTCGATTATTATTCAGGGACGTGGCCAGCACACTTCAAGTGTCACAAATGGTTATTTTGTGTAACTCTACGTGTTGCCAATAAAGCAAGGAATGACGTCCCATTGGCGCAATAGTCTAAGCGATCGCACACAGCCGCGCAGCTCCCTTAGACTATCAATTCGTCACCCGAGTAGATGACCATCTCTGGAACTAGAAAATCTCCAACTTTACGAAGAAAATTTAGATGCCATATACTGAGGACGGTCAAGTTTTGACCACTATCTACCAAAACTTGGATGTTTGTTACCTCAGAATTCAGAGAACATACATCGACATAGACAACAGAAGTGCGTAGAGAAAACTGGTTCTTTAATTTGTTCTCAGCGTATAGGCATGCCTACAGGGTGGGGCAGAATAGCGTGTCATACAATGGCTAGTGTATTACTCAGGCGAGTTTGGAACTACTGGCGTTTTCCTGCGTTAAGGACTTTAACAAGTAGTATAACTAAGGTGACATTGGATATAACTAGTGGTAGTGTTCGTTTTGTCTTAGTGTCAGAGTTCGCCAGAATGGACCAGTCAAGACCCGACGAGTAATCATATTCTAGACGACGATAACCAACTTTACTCGCCAGCAGTTTGCTCTAATCCATCAGCTGTATGAAACAACTCACAGATTTATGGTCAAATCACCAACTGCGTAAGGCTGGTCGGCGGACGCAGATTCACTTGGCAAACAGCCAGTAAATACTCAAGAACTGTTGAGTGACCCACCGCAGTGTCCAATCTGTTGAGTACCAATGCGTATGAAAGTCATCGTGTGACCGGTCTTATCGTGATCGGAACAAAGGTTAGCCGTAGAGTTAAATTGAGTATATACCTGTCTAAAGCAGGTTTATCATATTTCACTTCTTGTCGTACACTGTTCAATCCCTGCTGCAAGTTCACCGTATATGACGGCGATACACCTTAAGTTCTGGTAGATATTGCTTCACGTCACGGGAGGCACCGTATGCACAGCTTTTATTCTCATGCCAACATCTTTTAGACAGCGATCACCACCGTATAGGAGGAAAATTCCTAATATACAGCTGAATTGATGAAAACCAGACAAACTTTGCTAAATACGCTCGTACAGCTTCGAATGATGTCATAGCTGCTCGGGATACTTTAGGATCACAAACTGCTGAATGTATGTTACCGAATCAGTGATGCACTGGACTTAGGTCCGAGACCCTTTTACTAGCTAACACACTACATTACGATAACTAATCTCGTCTTAAGACAGTAGTAATGAGTATCAACAGACGTTACCTGCTAGGCAGCGCTTCGTGTTAACCCCTACTACTCACGGTCGAACAATAAAATCTAATACTATTCATAACACACTATTTATGACGTGTCTGCAAACTCGTCGATGATCGGTTTCAACTTTCTTGGGGCTCATTAGGTGGACGTATTCCCTGAGTTTCCGTCGACCTTATGTTCCACTCGAACCCGATTTGGGCAGATTCGACAAATACATTCATTTGCACACAAATTTGGTTTTGATAGGAGATTCAACTGAATCCAGCTGAATCTTTCGCTTATTTCGGTTCGCTGAATTAGACCGTAACGTCGACGAAAACTTGGGAGCTGTGCCGACCTGATTAGCCCAAGACGGGGGAAACCCGGTCGTGGGCTGTCGAAGGGTTTTCAGCAACCTTATGAATAGTGTGTTACGCTTAGACAATAACGTGTTGCAATATCCCGAATATCGTACCAACTGAAGCATTAGGCGACCTGGTGCAGTACATTCGATTGGAACAGACCATTATAAACGAGAGATTCAGCTGGATTCAGTTGAATTTTATTCACTTATTTGTCAAGGTGTTCGTGCAATTACATAGGTGTCACAATTTGGATGCTGGTTGTAGGTATCAGATCCTGGAAAATAACGGGCTGTACTCCACAAGCCCTTATCATTTCAATGTAACCAATTGGGACCGCAACTGAGGAATCAGGTCCTTTCGCTTGAATAAGAAAGATAGATAGGTCAACTCAAATGCCAGCTTTCATTTTAACCGATTACAGTTGAATCAATTCACCGAACTGATTAATTTGTCCGAAGTTCTTTGAATCGGCTGAGTTTACTTCGTGACTTCCAAAAGGCAAATCTTTATGCCCAATTCTTGCTTCTGAATTCCTTACGAACATAGAAAACATGGTGAACTATGTTGTGCATCTCCACTGAAGAATGTTTCCCAAATATTAAACGAATGCAAGAAGGCCGGTGTAAAGCTGGGTTGCGGAGGAAGAATACAACAGGCAGGAGTGGGTTCCAAACACGAACCAAGCGGTCAATTTCCTAAAGCCCTGAAGCCTTAAATACAACGAAAAAGTTCGCTTTATCAAGTATATTTTGCTTCTCAAGTGTTCGAATATACTGGGTATCTTAGCATCACGTACGGAAACAAAAGTGCCATACTCACCAGAACGGTCGTCACAAAGAAAGTATGAATTGATTTGATTCAGAGGTATTCCACTTGATTCAAGGGCGTCCTTCAAAATATCTTCGAACTGGTAGTCCTGTGGGAGATTAGGACGCATACTTCAAGGTTATAATAGTGACTGGTCGAAAATAACGTGAAATGAATAATGCTTCGTTGTGGAAACCGCCGTAAGCAAACAAAGGAACATTTTCTGCAGTCAGCAAACGACTAAAACACTTTGACTACCGAAAAGACAATTTGCAATTGTCAATTCCGAAAGAAAAAAACGGTACTGATGAGCCTCTTACGTTGCTTGTATACTGTATATCCCGGATTTGGTGTACACGCAAGCAATAACCAACCAGCTTCCCTGATCTTTATATTATTTTTAGTTTGGAACGAACAACACTCGAATAAGACACTAATTGTGAGACTAGACAACCTAACGTTATTGTTTTTATACCAATTGTCTTCTAAATTTAAAGTGCTTCGTCGTTAAATTTAGTTTTTTTTTTCAGATACAGCTACATACGTGGTGTGGTTTTCAAATCAGAATATCTTCCTCCTCTCATTCCAACCGCCAAATCAAACTGGCTGGCAAAGTGAGGATACCTATGCTTTATTGGAATATAAAAAGTTCAGTACATTCCATTTTCGCTGTTACTGGGTGGTCAGTTGAATACAGGCTGATGAAAGAATAGCCCGATAATAGGTTACTTATTTGGAATGACCTGGTAGAATATATGGTTGAATATCTTTCACACAGAGTAGTTGTTAAATGCTTCAGCACTAGGACGCAGCTGTTCTTCTGGGCAACTAATCCGTCGCCGTTTGAATGTCATTGTTCTATTCATCCGTAAAAATGTGATATCGAATAATCGGATCCACCTGTATCGTGTTATACCGGACTGTTTTAAAAGGCCGAAAACAGCGTTTTGATTCTTTAGTCATTTTGGTTATCTGTAGCCGGATCGATACCTTCTAAAACGGTTCCACGTTCGTCTTGGTGTAAAAAATCAGGTAGGTCTACGCCATGGGAAGCACAGGATCTGGGCGCCGCATTTAATGCAAGAGGAACGGAATTTCATCCCCAGTCTCCTCACTTGAGAGTCAAACGCACCGTTTCACTGGTGCGCGTCATAAGCACGATAAATTTCCTTTCCGAACGGGCGAATAATTTTGTAATTGGTTTGTGTTTATGGCGTTGTCCAAAGCCTGGTAAAACTTCTCAGTCACTGCGAACACGATTCGGATATTAGAACTATTCAAAGAAACACGATTGAAGAGTCATGAGGAACGAATTCCAGACCAAACCTTTCGGTGAAGTGTTCCTTGACGTATGATACGTTGGTTCTAATAGTCGAGATGCCATCCTCCTTCCTGAAAGCAGTGATTGATAGTCAGCGTGCCAAAAGCTGGAGTTTGACAACTAGTCCACATAATCGACACTTCAAAGAGAGAGAAATCGGAGGAACCAACCAAAAGCGTTCTCTTACGAAAGGTAAACCATTCGAACATCGTTATTACCATCGCATACGTGTTCACTGATCAACGTTTGAGGAACAGACTGGTGATACCTTCCTGAGATTGGTGACCAAAATAGCATTCAGAAAGGCTCGCAAATCCGATACTTCGTTGACACGCATGTAAAGTCTCCCACGTTCTTGATTGTAGTTTTATCGTGTTCGGGCGGGCGACCGTTGAACAGATATACAGTGACACCGGAATGGGCAAGTGTTGATCAGTCATCGGCCTCATATCTCCTGAGTCTTAATCGGACCAAATATTATTTCAAAACTGGGCTGTGGCTGTGGCTGTTCCAAGTTCCTTTGCTTCAATAGATGCATCACGTGGACTGTATAGGTGTTCCCGTTGAGAAAACAGCCTACATATTTTGGATTCTGTTATCATCACCAAACCCCAAAAGGAAAACACTCAAGGGTTCATTCAGAATGGCAGTATTCTAGCCTAAACATATTGACGAATGAACTTTTTCCGATTTTTTTTCTCCAGGTGATCGCATGAAAATTAAATTCAAAAGACGATGGGATATCAGTTTCGGCACTAAGATCAGTCTGATTCGAATGGCTGTTCAGATTCAATGGAGAACTCTACAGGCAGATTGAAGCGGCAGCAATGGACCGGCCTTTGAGTTAGTCGCTGGCTGGCATATTTGTTGGGAACTACCACAGTTACTCGCCAGGGGGAGCTTTTACCGACGTTACGTCGATGATATGCTTTGGTGACAGGGCAAGATATCACATTTATGTATCACTAATGCAACAATCGAACGGTGCTCGTCGGTCAGTGATCTCTACATACGAAACTGATATTGAAAGCAAATTTCACTTCGCCGGCGTGAAATTGCTTAGGCGGTCGGATGGCTCAATGCAAAGGTCGGTGTAACAAAAACCAACATAGACAAGGTAGTATACAAATTTCCATAGCTCTGTGCCTCTACAAAATAAGAGCAACTTAGTTCGTTCTTCGTCCACGATAGAAAGAATGATGTTTACAAATGATACCAGAGAAAATTAATTCAGTTTTATTCTCCACACGCTGAAGGAAACCATGTACCCAGTGGGTTTCACAGAAAAAAAGACCAGCAGACCGAATTGACTACTGATACCGGGTATAAAGAGGGATCGTACCTTTATTCAACCCTTTTTTAAAGGGAAATGCAAGTGAACGGGTGCATCATGTTTTGTGCTATTTCACCGACTGGCGGAGTATGTCCAGTGGACAACCAGGCGCTTAGCAGAACAGGTTGGGAACACCAACCGACCTAACTTTAAAAAGATCTGACACACAGTGTTTCAAGCTTTACTATGGCTCCCCATGTCAAAACCAAATAACAGGCAGATGTGAATTTCACATCTACAACGTTCCAGAAAATTAGCCTAAAGGCTGTTGAAGAGCATGTATTAGCTACAACACAGTCAACTACCATCAGGCTGAGAAACTGGTCTCTGCACCCAGAAGACGCATGTGCACACTTGACATGGCTCTGAATGGACAATAGGGGAAATTCCACACAGCGAAAACCTAATCATACCCAGTGACAGTTACTGATCACACATAGTCTTGTTAGTGGTTTTTCAAAAAACTACTGGTTAACTAGCTCAATACCATCTGAAGTTGAATTTCGTATGATATGACCTTGCAGTTGTACTGACTGGAGGAAGACAATCTTTGTCAGTATTTCTTGTATTCTCATTTGCTGAAGAAGCCCAACCTCATACATCTTTGGTCAGACGACTAAGAATTGTTGTTCTCTCGTGAGGCCTCCATCTCAATATTGCTTTACCTCATTGAATACAGAGGTAAAGCACCAATGCACACATGTTCATAACAGTGGATTTCGACGAAGAGACGATGCTACTGATTTCCGGGCATTTAGGAAGCAAATGTACAATTTTAGTAAGTCTTGGATGACCAACGGAATCCTCTCTTTAAGCAGACAACACTCTAACTATGTCATGAAAAAGAAGGAACCTACCTTGTTCTCATCATGCAGCCTGACCAGCTGTGCTACTCCAATGTCATTGTCAAATACGTTGAATTGTTTGGCACACGGAAGGTTGGCAGTCAGTAACAGAGTGGACTGGAAAGAACAATCGGGTTCAGCAATTCTTGTGCATTACGGAAGTTGACTACACATACTTCGCCAATTTGTGATCAAACTATTCAGGAATGCAAACGTTTCGTAGGTAGAGGATCAGGAACGATAAATTTGTTTCATTTCTTGCTGCTGAGACTCCCACAGTGGAAATAAACAAGAACAATGATTGCTGATCGGTTTCCAGAGCTTCACAATGGATTTGCAAGCGTTTTGTAGCTCGACAAAGCTAACAACGACCAAAAACACATTCGAACTGCCAGTATTCCAGCTGACTGCAAATTAGTTATCACACAATCGAGCTTGAAGTCTGATATCTAGCTCGAAGGTTGTCGCAGTACAGTTGGCCGGGACAGTTAACCCGACAGAAAAAGAACACTGTTTCCATGTAATCCAACCCAGAATCGTTCACAAAAACTGGGTCCTGGAGACAGGATATGAAGGAAAGCCAGACAGTCTAATAGTGTATGGCTGGCCCGCTGTGGCCTGAATGTAGCCGATTCACGGCGGCGCGGTCGTTGTGCAAGCAGTCCTGCCTCAGATCCTTCTTGAGGAAACAAGCGTATCAATCAGTCGATATGACGGTTCTCTTAGCAACTCCCATGGCTTACTGCGGTGAGACATCGACAAATGGCTCGGAAGACGATGCAACCGATGCGTTTGGGGTTCAGGCATTCCCACCTACACTGTTTATCTTAAGGAGTCTAGTATATCGATAAAGTGCAAATCGGGCTCCAGCGCATATGTTGAAGTTGAGGTTGTCTCAAATACGGTAGGGCTGTCTACTCTGCTTGACATGATGTGCCTGACCTTCGGCAAACCGGAAAAGGCCCTCATCTTGAACGCGCCTCTACAAAATCCGAGCCGCCAGCACTTTTCAGTCATCCAATCCGCACCTTGCGTTTTCTCGCAGGTGTGCGCACGGACGCCCTTGCGTAGGCTTAAGTCCCATGGTGAGTCATCAACACTATTCTCCCTTCGGACATGTGGGTGTGACAGACTGGAACTCAAGCCCTCTGTGTCCCGAGTATAGCGGTGCACCTGTGTATCTGAGCTGGTCTAGGCAAAATAGTACTTATCGGTTCGCCTTAGCGATGTACCTGAGCTGGGTCAGCAACGAGAGCAGACAGGCAGACATGCTTGTCGAAATGGAGGTCGCCAGCCGGAGAATCGATAAGTTCCGCTAGGCGCACGTGCAGTCAGGGCGTGACGGCTGAGAGGCAACTGTGCTTGTGGCACTAGAAGGATGATACGTACCCTTGCGAAGCGCAAGCGGTCCACACTGTAAAAGTGAAACAGGCCTGTCGATTGCCTTCTCAAGGTGGACCTTCAGTTGGGCTTCCGCATGATTTAGCACCAGACTAATACACTTCATGGTAAACGCGACAAATATATCGCCTAAAGAAAACTTTAGGATCTCTCGGAATAACGCAAATGCGGTGCCGGCAAATTTAAAGGACTACTGACAATCACCAGGTCGAGGCTCAAAATTCACTTTGGCTGAAATCAGAGAAAATGATGACCCCGAGTAGTGATGGAATATTTGCAATCTAATCTAATCTGAGGAATTTACTGACAGAAAGGTTTTGATTAAACGTCGCTCTACTTCTTCGGCATAGACCTACGCTTTTGGGGTACCATCAAACCCAGATCGTGACCTTTCTTTGGAAACGAGGCACCACGTGGATACAACTGAATTTGATTTTGAACAAGACTGTCGTACATCTTGTCGATTTTATTTCTTTCTCATGTATACGTCCAAGTACGGCGAAAAGATATCGAAATGGTACCTTTCACTCAGCCTGTATTGTCCTAAAAAAATTGAACACGGAGTTTCGTTCACCCGTCCGCGGTCACACTCGCCTGATTCTGTGGTGTGGATTTAAACTTTCAGCGTGTCAGGAAATCTAGCTTTCGCCGTGGCAAGAAACAACATGCTTTGGTAGGGTACGACACCTGGGACACTGAAATTAATGAAGTTGCGTCGAAACACTTTGCGAGAGGCTGCAACGCCCGGGCCTGCTTTCACTTGGCGAGAGGAACTGGGACGCGCGATCAAGACTTTTTTTAGGTTATCAGAAAGCACACGAGCACAAAACCTGCCAGTATGTTTATCTCTCACGGCCAAACTAACCCGAAAGAATAAGGATGCACACCGACTGGAACTAGGGCAAGATATGGTTAATCCACTGCAAGTGACCTCTCACAACAATTGGATAAGTTGGTGATTAACCCAAGTTTAGGTTATCATCCATTTTCAAAGAAGGGTTTCACGTGTCCTAACCTGAAATTATGCAGGAAGCAGACGGAGGTGTTCTCCAGAATCAGGGCAACTACAATCACGCACACCAGAACTCAGCTTTTTTCTGGTCACTCAAGCTTTGATAGTGTACAATAAGATCACACTCATAAAAGCACAACAAACTGTGTTATGTCAAAGATTACAGAAAGAATGTTTCCATGATACCGTTGATGTTTTTAGATGAAAATTTGATAGTTCGTTTGGCTTCAAAATTAGGGGCACAAATTGAGTAGGCGTGCCTGTGTCTGAAACTCACCGACAATTGCTGTTCATGTGAAGCAGCAAATCAGAACATTAACATAACCAACTCAGCCTTATCCAGGCAGAAGAAAAACAAATAGGATATTCGCATACAAAGTCATATACGAGATGCCATTCGAAATGGAGAAAGTAGGTTGTTACTTGTCCTCAAGCATTTTTCCATGGCATCCTCCGTTATGGAATCCTAAATGTACGTGCTCACCGAGTAATCTCCTTTCGAGATATCTGCTCGGTTGTCCTGGGGTTCCGCATTATAGCTTCAATAACATACCGAGGTGACACATTCGCGGTGAACGTTTTGCTGCTTGATGCATCCTGTGTATTTTTCTGGCAGTAGAGTTACTTAAGTAGGCACTGTAGCACAAATGCATCTATTTACAGTTTCGACGGAAGTCACGAAATGAGTTTTTAAAATCGAATTAAGGAGGGACTGGCTTTTAGTACTTTCGTTGCAACTCAATGAAATAACGAGTGGAAGTCTAAAAAGAATCACTTTTTGAGGGTGCGAAAGCATCCAGTGCACACATTGTCAACATAGGCAGCTAATCTCGCTTTTCCAAGCTCCGAAGTAGGACCGCATGGCAAGATAAGAAGCATCATCCACAGGTAGTGAAGGAAACACTGCCCTTGGTCTGTACCCCAACAGATGTGCTTTAGGTGCTCTCTTAGCAGACGTTAAGGTCGAAACCCAAGGTAACGCAGCTTTGTTAACGGCAGTCTACCTTTATTCATCTGGTTCAGACTGAAACTGTGAGAATGAATACATGACAACTGCTGATTGCCGGCATGGATGCATTCGCACCCTCAAAAAGGTTATCCTTCTTAAATCTCCCTCAGTATTTCATTGATTTGCGACGAGAAGGTTGAAATCAGTCCCGAATCAAATCGTTCCTACAATCTGATAAATAGAATTTCAGCTATAGTAACAGATGCATTTGAGCGACAGTACCTCTAAAATGAATTTACTGTCGGCATAAAGCAGATGACGCAACAAGCAGTGAACTGGGTGACTCCAGGTCCCATTGTACAGCTTAACAAATAGCTTTCGCTAGTATGACTTAGTTTGTGCTCGATGCTTCTAACCAATTCTAGAACTTTTGGCTGGACAGATGTGAGAAACATTTTGAAACTAGCCGGTTCATGCTCCGCTTACCTACTGTTCTATTGCGACAGAATTGATCCAGTTAGAATGTCCATACGGAATATCACCGATTTGTGAATGTTTTCAACCGTAAAACCTTTCTTTACTGTCAGTTAATAAAAAGGTTTCGGGAGCTTATATAGAACAATGACACCGCTATCAGTTGGTGCGCTTGGGCTCATCAGATGATTTAAGAGTAGGTCTAGTTTAAAGAGATATCTTACTACGTTCAGGAGCTTTGCTCAGTCGGGTCGAACTGACAAGATAGGAATAGTTGTATACCTTTTACTGGAATTCTTATTTTAATAACCAGCTGCGACGAGATGCTCGGCAGTTGGTTCTTAGAGTTTTTCTAGTGCCATCGACTGAGTGGCCCTCTTAATCCTGTCTCTTCATCTTGGGTATTTTCATGCCCACTACACTGCATTGAAAGATTTTCCGCTCTACCAGTTATGCAGTCTTAACGACCGACAGTTCCTAATATAGTCGGTGGTGCTTATTGGACTGTCGGTTCTACCTTGGGACGTTCTTAAGGGACAAATTTGTTGGAGGTCAAACGTGACTATCAGGTTCGACAATGTCGTTCGATAAAGCTCAGCCGAAAAAAACTTGCTTCTTGATCTTCGTACCCAACCACAGCAGTAAAGCGTCTGGATGGATGTTTTATCTGGAGACCGCAACTCAACAGAGACCATTTTTATTTGATAACTTGAAGCATATGCCTATTTCAAAGTAAATCTTTAGTGGTGGATACCTAGCAGATGATATCACGTTTAGAAGGTCAAGTCAGGCAGTTATTTGAGAACAATAAACCAAGCCAGGTGGGCCGATAACAACTGCGATAATATGGAAATGAGTCGTAATATGAAAAGCAAACTATTTAATACTGAAGAAACTTGACTTTCTAAAGAAAACAGGCTGAGAACTTACATCGATTTGCTCTCGGCGCAAGGTTTGCTTCAGATCCTTGAAATATATGTTTTGAACATGCGGTACGACCTAACGAAACATGGGAAAAGGAATCACTTTGATATTTGCTGCAAAATTTAAATCTGAGCAAGCCACGGTTTTAGCCTACAAAAGGCCACCAATATTGCAAAGCCAGATCATAACAACAAACACTTGAAATTTGTAATATTCAGCTGTAACGGGCTTTCTGACGGATATCGAAGATCTGGGTAGTCATCGTTGTAAAAAAGAGGGTCTTTTCAGCTTTCCAACATACGGATTGCACGAGCATACTTATCACTGTAGACAAGCAAGCACTTAATCAGAGGGAATACGAAACTAGGTGTAGTGAAACGGTTACAGTGTGGAAAATCCCTAGAGGATTGTTTCAGTCACCTGGTCATCTTCACTCTGCAAATGGCAAACTGGAAACTAGTGCCCCCAGTGAATCACGTGAATGAATCCTAGCGCATGGCTCTGCCTAGGGTTAATGCTGCTCCCCACTGTCCTGTCATATGTCCACTGTTTCACTCTTGGACTATGATGGCATGATGTTATAAACTCAGGTTTGACAGGCTGTTTACAACGTAGACCGGTTACCGGAAGACCCACTTTAGGGACACATTATTTCGTTTTCGGGAATTTCCCACCAGAAAGCATAATTTTCGGAAAGCACGTTATGTCCTGTAGCAGAACTGGTAAATTCATCTATAAATACAGTATCCCTGGTCTGGATCAACTGCTACCAACTCAGCTACATTATCTCGCCAAGTGAGCAGGCACATTTAGTCTGATCGATAGCTGCTCATTTTAAGGGACCAAACGGATGAACTGCGCTCAAGCCAAAAGTGACAAGACGCATTACAACTTAGCACATTTATGTGGAAACAGTCAAAGTGCACTTGCCGTAGTCACACGACTTCGATATGGTCACGTCTGGCGACTGAATAGCTGTCATCTGAGTAGGGTCTGCCAATCAGCGCACAGTTGGCCGGCCACAAACAACTTCGGGGCTGCGTGCAAGACCTTGCGCCTATTTGCGCCCGACATAAAAAAGCTCGGCGGATAAATTGTGGTAGCCTGTCGTAAGCGGACCGTTCGCCAAAAATTAAGGCATAACTCTGAGCCAGCTTCACTGGTTTATAATTTAGGTTTAGTGCCATCTGTCGATTTCTATCGGTGTTAACATGACAGTATATCTTCTTTCTGTTGCACCGTATTATAGCACTAAGGGGCGGTTATTCGCACGCTGTTGGCGTTGTAATGGATAGCCTGATTGGGTTCCAATAACCACTTGGTTCGTTGCCATTCTTAGAATTACAGTAGGTCTCATAGCTTCTCATGTCTGTGCAGACAACCACTTCTTTGGCTTCTCTGTTGAGTACCAGGAAGCTCAGAGACACGAAATTGTAGTCACTATTTCCAGAACTTACCTGAAGGCCATCCTAGTGACGAAATTCCGAACTCCATTCTTCAGTTGACTGTAGATATGTAGTTTTAGGATGAGAGTCTTGGCAATTGGTCTCAGACAGTCTAACCAGACTGAATTCGATTGAAGCAGTATTTGCCCTTTGCAGGATAATTCGAATAGTCGCGAAATACAAGATAGACACTGCTGAGGCAAGAAGGCAAGCCTGCTGCTGTCCTGTGTCGATTTCGAACTCAGTTGAAGTTCATACTCGGCCTGGCACTCAAACGCGAAGGGATATCAAAATTGCCCGTACAACAAAGCCTTCGCAGAACTAACCACAGTGATTTTCCATTTACTGGGATTAAGGCTTTGGAAAAGTCCACAAAAGGTTTGTGGAGCGGTTTGTTCTGTTTGCGATATTTCTCATGTAAATATATTTCTGTGATTACTAAATCAGTCGAACTCATTCAGCTGCGAAACCCGCATGATTTTCCAGCCAAGTCCTCCTCCTTTGTGAACACAGTACGCTCCGAGTTACTGCCTACTGCGCACAGAAAGCTAGGTCTGTGTTAGCTGTTTGTCTTCTGTCGAATTTCTTCCCCTTCATGCAGAGTAGTTATTGCTGAATGTTTGAGATACCGTGGAACACCCTTCGTGCAATGTGGGTGGAAAAGTTCATTCCACTGTGTCAGTCTTAGTCCGGACAGCTCTGTAGGTTTTCTCGCCTTTTTCATTCGGTCTGTGACCGCCTGAAGTTCCGCTACGGTCAGAAAAGTGGGTCATTCGATGTTGATTAAGGGGCAACTTTACATGTTTTGGCCAGTTGGGTAACTGAAAAGTGATTTTTACAGGCTTTCGAGATTTGCTCATGCCTCTTTCGCCAGTTAACTTGTCCAGTGCGAGTTGGGCATATTGAACTTTCGGTTCACGAATTTCTTTCACTCAGGCAAAAATTCCTCGTCAGCGACAATCACGTACGATTGGAATTCCTTACTTGGTTTGGTCAAGCATTCGTTTACACTTTCTGCTTTTGCGTTGTTGAATCTGTCCGACCTTGGGTTGCTTTGACGAGAGCCAAATTTTCCCCAGTCAAGACGGAGATTAGTTGATCACCTCTCTCACTACAACCTCCCTAACTTTCTCCTTGGCATCTGTCGGATCTACTGGTCTCCGAGTAAATTTTGAAACCGATTACTCCAAATCTTTCGTGTGAAGACTGCGAAAGATTCCCATTTACCAGGTTTTTATTTTTCTCCCAATCAATTCATCCAGTCTACAATTCGGCACTTTTCCGAGGCCTACACCAAGTTTGGTGTGATCTGCGTTACAATCAGCCCCAAATACCACTGTAGTGATCAGTACATTATTCCGGTTTGTCCAACGCACAATCATACAATGAATTTTTACCCATGTCCGCTCACTGGATGTTCACTTGTGACAAACGGTATCTGCCTCACATTGAATCGAGTGGTTGTTGTCGTTGAGCGCGTGATAGATTAGCGATCAAGGCACTAGGTTACTGACAAAGAGTACATTCTTCAAACTCAACCATGGCTTTTAGAGTGCTACTACCTAGGTATCGACAACCTGACAGTACATCAGACTCAGCTGGTACGGCAGAAAAAGAGTAACACACTTGAGCGATCACCTTCATGACCGGTCATAATGCAATTTCTGATGCTGCACGAATTGTTAGTAGCCTTTCGCCGATATCATTTACCGGTCTGATTTCATAGCGATTTATTTTCTCCTTCCACATTTCCGCATACTGTCGAACCCAAGCACTGAAATCGCTTAACCGAAGGAAATATTCAATCGAAGATGCAAATATGATGAGGTCTAATTGTCATTTGTTTCTTTTTTGAATGTGATACTTTGGAGGCATATCCGACAATAAACGTGGTGGATCTTGCCCTTGAAATTTGGACTAGAATAGTTGTCATCCACCACCACTTCATTTCGTCTCCTGTTGTTTGGGTCGTGTAATCGCAAGCACAAATCATTGTTTGCGTCTGCCTTCTTGATATGCTCAACATAAACAGAATATATATATTCCCTTGTTTGGTCAGTCAGCGAGGTCTATCTCACAACATTGGCGTCTACTCACAATGAGAGAACATTACCTATTAGACCTTGTCCGGGAGAGTCCTTATTTCCCAAATTGGGATTCACAGAAGGTGCGTCTTCTCTTTTTGGTAGATGACCTCATCTGTGGGGGGGGGTGACACTTTCTGACGGCAGATTAAAGATGTAGGCTTGATTCAGGTGGCCAAAAACTATCCCTAAACCTCACGGTATGACTCACTTTGTATTGGGGTGACACCTAACCAGAGGTTGCACAAACTAAAGTTTGAAAGTCCGATTTCTCATGCCATTGCGACAGCCGGTGTGACTTAAGAAGACGGATCCCTTGGTCTTAAATGTGTTTTAAGCTGAATGCGCTCATCATGCGCCTGCGGTTACGGTCAACGGTTGATGTTCTAGGCCGTTTTTCTTGGGGAAAGCATCACTGCAGCTTTCATTAATAGAGAGATGTTGATCATCTGGAGATAAACAACCCACTGTTTTCACAAGGCTAGCGTAGTCAGCAGTACAAATTTATCTTCGCACCATCTGGCAATACGAGTTATCGCAGTACGGAAACACAGAGTTCCCGTCAGTCTGCTCACACTTAAACTTCTTGACACGGCTGTACCCTGATGGACCGATTTTCAGCCAGGGTAGTTCGCTGTATCACTGGGGCATTGAAGCCGGACCACCATGATACAGTGGATGCTTTGATTTGGTGATAGGGCAGATACAAATGAATGGGGGATTTAGAGGTGAGGCAAAATTGCATCTTAGTTGGCAAAAATTCAGTAATTACAATCGTTCCGTGAACTTGAGTTAACTGGGAATCTGTTAAGTCCCAGCAGGATCAACACTTTTACACGACGGCTTTGATTGTGATCAACAGTGCATTTCGTCGAATGGTCTTGGTGCTATTTGGTGGCATTTTATAGATCATACTAAATGCCTTGACCGGAATATGGGATACTTGGTAAATTAGGCTACATGATTCTCCTGGACCCATAGTGGTACATTGAACAGCAGGAAAACAAGCAAAGGAAATTCGATAACCATCGGTCGGATTTATCAGGCCGCTCAGCTACATTTTTAAGCCCTACATGATCTGCTAACCAGTCGCTAAATATAGATTAACATAGACTAATCATGTGTCTTATCCTTTAGGTTTTTGCTGAGTACCCGAATGTTATGGAAGTGGGCACACTTTCTAAAAGTACAAAGTAGCCCACAAAAATTTTATCAAGCTTACCAAATGGAGGACTGACAGTGCACTGGCAATCGCCTCTGGAGCATTAAAGTTCGGGGTTCTTACATGGAACATTATATAGCCGACCTGAAATAAAAATCACGAAAGCAACAATAAGTATTGAACATTCGGTGAAAATCGGTGAAAATTCTGACTTGGGAATATGCTGTAACCACCAAGGGATGTTATGTACTTAGATCTTGTTGGATCTGAAACAACAGTTTGACTCACTGAGTATTTTGTGTAGGCGGGCATGGAATGAACCAGTAGGAGAATTCTGACAACATTACGAATTAGACATGATTCTTACTAGTGGGGATCTGGTAATCAGTATTGTCGATCAGCGAGGTGGGTGCATATGTGTTCGCACAACTTTTTGTCCTGAACGCCAACTAGCCATTGCTCAGATGGACGTAAAGGAAGCTAAACTACTCAGCGTCAAGTAACTGCACTGAATATTCACTGGTACTTTTAAACCCCATCAAATCTTTCTCCGAATGACGAATGACGGTTTTGAAAGCATGATCAAGGGGGTCCGAGCACTCGACAGTGAAACCTGCACTCTTCTGCACTTCCGGTATGCAGGATTATTCAAAAACCTTATGCATAGTTTTTTTTCGGTAAGATATGATACCAGAAAATATGCACGGGCAAATAATAGCTGACATCTTCTCATGAGGTTTCCTCCAGCCGTTGATGACGAAGCAATCGGCATCATTCTCCTTTTATCAGGATTCATCAGTATTCCATGCGTTGTGGTTTGAAACAAAAAGCAAAAACACAATTCAAAAGCCAAAGAAACATTCAATTCAACATAACATGGTACGACAGGCAGCAAACCTCAAGCTCCAAAACCTAAACGGACACAGGTTGTTTAGGACGTACAGATCTACGAAACGTCTAGAAAACAACTGAGAAGGAGATCCTATCACACTTACGAGGTTGTTGAAAATGACATGGGCACTTTGCTTTGGCAGTTCTGGCAATCGTTGTATCATTTTCCGCAGTGCAAAAATGAGTTCACCCTTGTGTGCTGTGCGTGTCAGGCGCTCGAATATGAACCGAAGGAAAAGATTTGTGTCCTCAACCAGGCACTGGAAGATGCAGTGTTCGGCGATTGTGCTAACTGGAAAGATAATAAATGAAGGAAAATTACTGATAAACGAACCAGTTGCCACTACAGTACATTGAGTATCATATCTTCATGGCATGAAATCCAAAACATTTTAGTGAATTCAGTGTTATGGCAATAAGAGATGAGGGTCTACAAACAAAAACAAATAAACCGGAGTTGTCTCGTTAACAAGTCAAAACTAGTAATGAGATGTCTTACCTGGATTTTTTCAAAAATGGACCATAATCTCCATATGAAAAACCTGTTCCGTGCAGTCGTTTCAATCCCCTCTAACTTTCAAAGTTCTGAGGATATTATCCCACAGTAGGATTGTTTGGTCAAACTCTGTTTGGGCCATGATTGGTGCTCCTATACGAATCAAAAGCCTGCATAGGTAAGCTGCATTATGCAGTGAATCTCAATTATGTTGGTGTTGGTCGCTCCCAAGACGCGATGGACGTGGAGTTGGACACTCCAGAAAAATTGGTGACGCATCGAAGATTCTTTTTACATTCGTTCACAGGATGAGATATTTCACGAGTTACTCGCCTGTCTTTGTGGAGGCATCGAGCCGACACGACAACACAGTTAGTGACAAAGACGTACGTTCAGTCATGTCGGCGATGAGACTGAACTTCACCAAAATGAGGTTTGACGGGCATGCCATTTTGTCGATTGAAAGAAGTACGCCACAAACAAGCTGACCCAGCTGCATTTACACAAAAAGTGCTGCAATCTAATACACAGGACCTGGTGTGACGTCAATAATTCACCCCCTGGTAAAGATGCTATAAATTTGTGCGATAAGTTTTCTCTTACTGACCGATCTGTATGCACACACATAATGCTTCAGTCTTCAAGTCGTATCAATTGTCCCTAACTGTTGGCAAATTATTTATCACCTTATCAAGGGTTCAAGTAGCTGTACGAGTAAGTGAGCTTTATTTTTTACTGTCCATTTATTTCGTGTTAAGATGACCTATACTATGCGTACAATTTTTGGCTGACAAATATGATCAAAACACTGTGGTTCAGTAAATCTTCTGCGTAATGGAATTACCACTGAACATTGCCATCCTTTTGCGGTGTTGCGGTTGAGATATCTGGCAACTCATAGATTGGATCATCTCCACATTGACCAGACGTTTTTTTTACAGTCTACAAGAAGAAACGCTGCAAAATCTATAGAGACTGAAGAAGAAATCAGTTATTTGAACCAAACAACGCGTTAAATCTACAAGTTTCTCACAAAAACCGGTTGTAGCAAAAGTGGGAAATCCTGCATGTGAGTTGCTACCATTCACCTGCGATTCCGTCGTCATTCACGGAGCTGTCGTCCAACAGATGAATCAGTGGAACCGTCGCAGCACAGAGAGCAGATGGAAATATATACTGGGCCTGTTGTAACGGTTGTGGCGGGAACAAGGGTGGTATCATCCCGGAGGTTCTGTCGTCCTCTGTTTACAGGAATGCAGGTGGATGAAGAAGAACAAAATGGAACTCTGTATTGAATCACAGCTTCTGCGTATCATCTACGTTGGTGCATACAAAGAGGTGTAGTTCGGACAATGATAAAAAAACACGTGGCTGTTATGGTGTGGCAGGGCCGCCATCGGGAGAGAAAACACCTCAGAAGAGATCATTGTGGATGTTTTTTTGTATCTCTTTTGATATATCGTGAACCCTAGAAATGACTAATGTTCAAACGAGATTAGGTTTGGTCCACCTATTTAATTCCACTTCCAGGAGGGTGACAATCATGCAAAATATTTGAAGAACTACCCAGGACTTCCAGTTAACCTAGCAGATAATAGCTTGATTTGCCAATTTATCTTGGTTTTAATGGGACATTGACTGTCCACACTGCATTCCTATTGGTTGTCATATTTCGATTAAAAGCTTCCAGGTTCTACACATCTTAAGCTTCCACACATATCATTTGATTGCACCAGTTGGTCATTGGACGTAACGATGTTAAGTTAAGGAGTCCAATACAAAGGTGTCTTAATTATGTCATAACTCTAAGTATTTTTCAGTATATTTCGTTTTTAGGATATGTAGATGTTTTTTTCTTCATTCATCTGTCACTAAACGATGGCCCACGTAGTTGCTTCATCCGACCTACTTTTAACAGGAGAGCTGAAGTCCTGACTTTTACTGTACAACAACATAAAATTAGTTGAGTAATATACTGATCAGTCCGAACTTAAAATTAACATTAAGACAGGGAATCAGATAAATCTCCCGCGAAGCCCTAAATTCGGTGCATTAAATTGACAGTCCGAAATAACAAGAAACTTAACGAGTGGACCAGTAGATTAGCTGACTAGATGACAAGCATCTGAACCACGGATAGTTTATAGAGGACATTGCTGAAACTTGGTCAAGGCATAAAACTACCTAACGGTTGATGGTGGAGGGAAGAGAAGGTACTGAACGAAGCATCGTCATTGAATGCATGGTCGAAGTAGTATATAAATAGTATTAAGCAAACTATTTCACCTAGAAGTGTCACTCTTCCGGCAAAAATGACTGCACAAAAGCAGCGTCATAAAGTGCTGTCATAGCCAACAAGTTCAAATAGCATTTGATGAATCCAATGGTATTTTGGTTTTCAACTCTGTCCTTCTTTTTCATCCGTTCCATCAATGTCCGATTCACCATCAAAATCCGCTTTCTGTGGTCTCACACACCACAAACATTAGGGCGCATTATTGCGAAGCTGGCTAAGCCTTCTGCAGTGCCCAACTGATTTGTCACTTGAGGTCCGAAATACAATTATGAATTTAACCAGCTATTCTAATTTGCACTCAACACTCGCATGATAAAGAAAATGAGATGGGTCACATTGAAACAGCGATAGCTTCGTGCGAGTTTTTGTGGGGGCTGATAGTACAAATGACACGAGAACTGGTACAAACGTTTACTTTCAAACGGGTGATATTTTTTCAAAGTCTATTTGGCTATGGGAAGCCATGGATGTGTTTGCAAAGTATTTTAAGAGTTGCTCATTGTGACCGGAATCATTCTAGTCCCTTACTCAAGGAAAAAATGCATCACATTTCGTCAACCAAATGAACGCCAGTGCCATTAACAGGGGTTTGTAAAGTTGATCGTTTACTGGCGTTCGTGCAGCGGTTTGTGAATTCATTTAATGGAATATCTGACCTCTACAATCTTCTGAGATGTCTTTTTCAAATCTGAAAAATCTCTACACTCTCACACTCACCTGTCATCACTCTATCCGAAAAAGAACAAGCAATCACGATAAAGTGCAATTTGATTCCACCTTCCGAGTGGATTTGTGGAGGCAAATCAAAATAGCACACTGGCCCATAACCAAAACGATTTAGTGACCAATGACAGAACACAATACATTGCAGTTTGTCCAAAGACCTGGTATCCGGACACATTCGTTTTTTAATAAACCAAACGGAACCCTTACCTCCACAATCATTCTTATTGTCCAAGTGTTAATTATATGCACTCAAAATCCATGTTTTGTGCATACTGATATCAAGAGTACCAGATATTCCACAAAGATAACTCACGTCGGAGAATACCTAAAGGAAATGCTGAAACAAATCAAAACTCTCCGAAATAAATTTCATTGCACGATTATATGACGTACCGAAAACTACCAGTTATTTGCTTATTGGTGGAAATTTCATCCCATCAGGTAGAAAGTTCGGTGAATTAGGGCAGAGAAGCACCTTGGAGCTGTTTCACCATAAATGAGAACCGATAGCTGTATGCATCTCACAAATCACTTCAGGGTTTCGAAATCGCGACCTTCTTATTAGTATTTGGAATCTATATCGTTCAGTCGTTAGTGGCTGGGTTAAGTGCACTTCCACGCATGCATCAAACAACCGTGCAGCTTTGGTACATATTACGCGATAAAAATGAAACATCTGCACTGTGTTGCTTAGCATTCCAGCGTGAAAAGTCTTTCCCTGAGAACAAGCAATTTACAACTTAGGGTTGGAACTATTATGTTAGCCCACTTGTACATTCTAAACTGGGTAGTGCGAATGATAGGCAATAAGAGACCTCTATTAACTTGTGGGGATCTTAGGTTTTATACCTAAAACCGATATCTGAAAGAAATTAATCCGATTTGTACTTGCCATAAAGAACATACCTGAGATTGGGAACTAAAGAACGGTAGCTCATTTGATCAGGGTTGATCGATAGGTCGAACCCATGAAGTCATGCGGCCCCGGATAATTCCGCGAAGTCAGTTCGCTATTCTTAGTGGACACATCTTAATCCGGTTGACGAACCCAACCATCTGCAGTCAGGGTGGAGTATCTTAACCAACGCCACCCACTGGTCGAGCAGAGAGGCTGTCAACCAGAAAACCAACATGTGCAGTGTTGCTGACTTATTTTTACACTGAATGCTATTTGATTGTTTGGGTGAATCTCAGATAAGTCTTGCTCCGGCATCCTAAAATTGTAAGCACTGAAAAACACATAATAGAAGAAATAAGCTCACCAAAGTCTGCCTTTTAGGTACTACTACGTTTTACCATCCTGATATCACTTTTCAACCCATTCAGTCAGTCCAGTGACTAAGAAACCATGATGTTTTGGATTCTTAGAAGGAAAACGAAAAATTGCGCATGGTTATTATGTACCCACCGTCGTGTGTCAAACCACTACTTCGGAACCATGGTATGGAACCTTGACGCCAAGATGAGCTTCGACTCTGGACTAACATTGTACGATTGAGCGGCGCCACACTAAGACGCTTCACAGCAGCCGCAAATTCTTCTTGGATTGGATTTTGACCACCACTGGTTCCAGTCCCGGGGGTCCCACCGGCAACGTTACCTGCAAACATGTAAGTAATGGGAATAAAGAGTTTCATGACCCTTTTCAAGAAAGATATCGAACAAAATAGATTACTTCCTGCAGCTTTTTCGCTTTGAAGGCGACCAGTTTATCTGCCTACACACGCTGTGTAGGCAGATAGGCCTACACGCTCTCTACAGCGGACGTTTTAATTTGTCTGTTGTGCTCTCACGCTTATTCCAAAGAACGAACCGATATCACAATCACAACCACCGCAATTATTCTCTCCTAATTCTTCAAATCGGTCTGTCGTTACAGAAAATTTAGTTGTCCCGGGGATTCATGCCTTAGATATAATTGGAGGAATAAATCAAGAAAGAAACATTCAAAAATCGAAAATAGTTTCGTACAGGTACGTTACAATTACATGATTTCGATATAGTCTCGTCACGTGAAAGCGCTGGTCTTGCCATGACCCACCAACTCCCCAGCTCAAAGTATCCCTAACGCTGAACCAAAGTGGCTCCCTAATTGGTAGAACGATTTTACGGCTGACGTTACTGGCCAGCTGTATTACAATTTACTCTTCCATCAAGCACTCATGTTGTTACATGTGTATTCCACTGACGAGAACATATCGAAATCATTTGACTGCTACGTATGTTTGCTAAATCATTTTCAGACCACTTCTTACACGGAGCCGTTTCTAAATAACGACTCTGCATTGGCGTATCACGAACCCATTGGCGTTCGTTCGAAAACGGAAACACTTAGAGCGAGCTTTTAGGACGACGATGAGTGGAAATTTCACAACTAGCCAAACTGTGATACGCAAAATCGTGTAAGGCTAAATCTGGTTTGTGAGTTCACAACCGTGTGTTCTTTACTTCCCATTTTTAATCGTTTTTCTTCAAAAACAGTGGAAAATTTAATTTATTCTACTGGCCCTCATATGGATTCACTTTTTGTCCCTCAAAATTATCTCAATTAGCTGATTTCCCCTTATACTAAAAGAATTCGCCTTCCTTTTGAAGGTCGACACGCATACCGATCGATGTTGCGGCGGTGGTCATTCGTCTGGACTACGAGTGAGCAGATGTGTCTGAGGATGATAGAAATACGGGGCTCTAGTCACAATTCCACAATTTCAGTCCTTTTCATATTCCACTGAACAAATCAACACGAACTTGTTTCTGGAGTATTGGAAATCAGCAGAAAGCCACCAGATTATCCGAGATGCTTAGCACTATTCACAGCGGAACGAGACGAACGAGGTCATCCATAAATTTCAATTCGAAGGCACTGACTTGACAACACGGATACAAAGTAAAATAACGGAAGTGATAGATGGCACATTTACCGCCCACCCACCCCTAAATGCGCCTGCTCTTTGAAACCAAGCCAATCAGCTACAAGCCCTAGATGTAGTTGCGGTGACACCCATATTAGAAGAACAAACTGGAACTTATGCGAAAAAATTTCTGAGCAGCTGTCACAATACTTGACTGTCTCCATCAACCGATCAACCGCAAGCACAAAGCTGAGTTCTCCATCGACGCCCATTGCACATGTTTGAGCCATGGGTAAACAGTCTGAGCGACTAACATCTTCCGCAAAACTTTTACCTAAATTGTGAGACTATCCTTTTCAACAGTATTAACCGAACCAGTACGCAAGGAAGCCTCGTAGAAAGGTGATTCTCGTATCGTGAGACTGAAATTGATCCAAGTCGGGCGACCAAAATAAGTGGTTCTTATCAATTCTATCTTTCCTTCATGATTACGCCTGTAAAACTGACTGCATCTGTTAAAAAAGCGGCCAGTTTTTGTGCATCGTTTACATACGGTAACCTGACTTCATTCCCTATTGGTCACTGGCACTGGTTACTGTAGGCCATCTCTTCCGCCATCTACGAAGAGGGCATATTCCTCAAAATTCTGTGAGATAGAACCCCAAGTTGTACACCCAAGTCGCTTGCGACACTCTATTCAGCAGGTGAGCAGATTAAAACCCATGGGAACTGGATGAATAGCTTTCCCCTCACAATATATTCACCTACAGCTGATGTACGGCTTCGGCTGAAGGATACTGAATACTGGAAGTGGAAGTATTCCCAACTATATATGTTGATTTGGGTCTGGAATGCAACGTGATTTGTCTGTAGAGTGATTTGATTGAAGTTCAGACTGCCTCGAAAGGCTCTTATATGTCGGAATGTGCCAAAAATATATACGGTCAGGACCTTTGTGAAAACTATTGACTGCATGTAAGTAAATGAAAAATAAACTGCGATCCATCGAGTTTATTTTGACGGATTAAGCGGATATGCTTAAAAGGGGTGAGTAGCATATACAAATAAAACAAAACAGTAAATCACTGCGGAGCTCTAAGTATTCTCTAGAGAGGTAACCACTACATAACACGACGGAAGCACATGATAGTGGCTTACCCTCATCCACCAAGGTTTCGTCGCGATGCTCTTTCGTAAATGCCGGTTCGATTGCAGCCCTCTCCAAAACGGGACAAGTGGTCAGGTGGAATTGTCTGCGAGCATCACGACGGCGTAGCGTTTCAGCTGTTAGCGCTCGAGCAAGTAACTCTTGCTGTTGTTTTCTGCGGGATGTGGAAGCCGTTACAAATGTTTTCTGCAAATAGAGTGTATAAATTTAGTTTTTGGGGATGACTCGAATTCGCACTGTGTTTTATCAAATTGTCCTTATGACCTACCGTGGCTTCATTTTGCTTAAGCTGAACTTCCTCAGCAGAAGTTCCTTTTCGTATCTGCCACATCGGATCTGGTGCATCTTGACCGATGTACCCTAAGGTAGGAGACGGAAGGACGAATTCAATAAACAGAGGGGGCAGTCTGAGTTGAGCTGATGCGCCCTCATCTAGACGAGACCATACATGATGCCGGTGTGTCCAGAGGGCACGGAACCTAGACGGGAAAATGAGGCTTAAATTACCAACGAATCAAGTGGATCACTTGATTATATACCAACCTATTCACTCAGAAAACTGGAGGTTTTTTCTAAAAGTAGTAAGCTTTCCAAGTTAATAGTTACTTACTTAACGTAGATAAACATTTCAGGTTACCACTATTGTAAATAATACGACAAAAGTGATCTCAACGTCTTCACACTTTTCAGGAGTGATGATCTCTAACAACTATTTCCACCCCACCTAACCTAGATCGTTTTATTGAAAAACTATAAAAGTAAGTATTTCACACCAAACGATACCAATCGGGTGTCTTTCATGTTTTTTGGTGACCTTTTGTGGAGTGTCGAGTGAAAGTTAGAGATACTGTTGTCGTCATTGTTATATATCTATTACCGAAATGAACACAGTGCACTAAAACTCACATGGTGCACCTTCGGTGTATACACTGGCTGATTTTTCTACCGTCTGAAATAATCGGCTGTCCAGCGACAAAATTATAAGGCCATAACCCTAATGTCAGTGAATGCAATGGAATTCTATTCGGCCAGTAGGTAACCGAGGGTGTCAATAAACAAAAGTGCAATTTACAAAAGTGGTACTCTAAGCATCTGGCAACGCTCTCAGAAAGCTCGACAATGTTATGAAACCATTCCATGCTGCATTCCCACCGGAAGGCCGTTTTTGTCTGGAAACCCATATACATTATCTTGCGAAACTAACGTCAAGTGTTTGGATGAAATTTCGACTGAAGTACCGCGCAAAAACCAATGCTAAAAAACACTTCCAAACTGGGACTGACTTGTGTCTATTGTTATGGAACTTCATTTGGTCACGAATGATGATAAGATGTCGTTGCTGACACAAGGTGATATCAGATTCATTATAAGATGACAAGCTTCGAAGCCCTTTCCGTGTGGAATATTTCCTTGTCTCCCTGTGGTCCACAGTACTTGCTCATTTGTACACTTTTTGAATGCGCCTACACTGATATAGAACAGTGCCATTTTAAGCGTGATGTGGTCGCATATAAACCGGTATCCTCCTGAGCTGACAAACTGAGAAACTCAGCAGTATTTGATCCGCATATTCAAATGTTCCAACTCTCAATATTGTCATTTATTGATATGATTAGAATGAACCAACAAACGCATTGGATGACGCCGCTCACTCTATCGGCAGCTCGTTCCTCTTTTGTCTCGCGGGGCAGTTGAACTGACAAAGTCCTGGCAATTCTAATCTCAACCCGATGGAGGCCCACTAGATTAGACCAGGACAGCGAGTGCAAAAAAGGTCTATGATTATGAAACTGAGTTTGTGATTGTTCTGCAGAGAAGCACCAGTCACACCGTCATCAGAATACTGAATGAAAGTATAGCCGAGATGACCCACACCATCATCAAAATGCTTATCGAGGTGGCAATATAGGGTCGAGTTGGTTTCTCACGGTTCCGCTTTTTTGCCTGAGTATTATGTTTTGTTAGTAGTTTTTTCCCCAATTTGGCCGCTTAGCACGAGAAACTACTCGTGCTAAACTACTCGTGTTATTCTAATTGGTAGAAGCTCAAACCCGTAGTGGTTTGCCATATCGAAGTTGAGTTCGTGAAACACCATGGACTGCTTGCCGTTTTCGCACAACTAGAAGCGAAGCACTTTTACAAAACTGTCAAAAGCTGGTGGGCAGCTAAGTGACACCAGGTCCGTAAAGTCAGATTTCCAATTTCAGACGGATCTATCACTATTCCTTATCAGTTTGGAGAAAAGCACGAATGATCTTGCTGCGAGACGTTTTTTTAATTTGCAATTTTAGCGTAGTCGAACAGATTTAATGTGAATCGGCCTTGAGGACCAAAGCAATCATTTCATACTTCGTTTGTTATTCATGCTGAGGCTAAAAACGGACCTCCGGAAAACCCAACTAATTAAGTTAAGTTAGCTGTCAGGTCTTAGATGCTATTCCTACTCTTTTATCACTGGCCTACATCAGGTGTCATGTCTAAACCGTATGATTTTTAAACAATAGACGGGTCTAGTGGGAAGTTCGCTGAAGTCAACCTCTGTTCACATCGCAGCTTCAATACAAGTTCTCCAGTCCAGGACCTCCTTACTGCAACAACTACGCTCAGTGTTCTACATCAGCTCTAGTTGCATCATGTCTCTGCCACATGTTCAAGATCCGGGCTGAAAAGTTGTAAAAACTAGTCAATGAAGGCTCGCTGGCTTTGCTAAACGTGTGGGCGGCTAGGCCAATATGTGGCATGTGGAGAACAGGTGATCGCCTTGATGGTACTAGTAACGAACTTCCCCTGTATCACGACTTCAAAATCAAAATAGAATTGGTCCCATGACACCAACCTAAGCAGTGATCAACTCTATCGAACCATTTTGTGAACTACTTGGTTTGGCTAGGTATATTGCTATTTTGAGCCTTCCAAAGTATCATAATAATTATATAAATAATTGCCCGGGAGACCAATTCGACAAATCGACGTGATAAAGCAACATATGTGTTTTATTCTGATTGGTTTACAAGGTCATCGTTCAAGAGTTTGTCGGTTAAGAAGGATGTTTGCAGTGAAACATTTTCACTTTTGTATACGTAAGTTGTGTCAAAACGGATGGCTGAGTACGAGATTTATCGTTATCCGTTTCTGCCAAGACTACCTCACAGCTAATTCGGTTTATTTCAACTTTCGACAGTGAATCGAATGCTGTTTGTACGTCCTCTGTAGCCTACTGAACGGTAGATATGTTCTTTACTAAACAGATGCATATACAGACCGAGCACAGAGTTCAGTTGAAAATGAAAAAGGGACATCGATGAAAACTGATTTGCTCACCTGAGTATGGCACTCAGACGTTGATGAGCGGAATTGTGCTGCATCTCCGCAAGCAGCAGTTCTTGAACGAGTGAGGCTGACCGGACACCACAGAACAGAATGAAACAAGCTGAAATGAAAAAAATAACTCACAACACTCATTTGGCTTAGATGAACAGCTGTAGACCAAACGTTTTCAACATACAATGTCTAGGTGGTTGAGGTGTTCCTTTTTCTGACGTGCGAATGCTCCTCTATTCAAGTGTTTTTCATGAAGTTTCCACTAAATGATGATCCACTGTCTTGTATATGACCATTCCTGAATGCATGATGAAGTTCTTCTATTTAGTCAGTGCTTACGGCAAACATAGTCTGTATAATATCTATGTACCAATACTTCCTTTAAATGGTCTTATTTCTGCTTCAAATTTCCCATAAAGTACTATATGTACCTATTCCAATGGTATTCCACCATACCAAATACTAATGGACAAAATTTCACACTGGTTGTATGCAGGTGTAAAGATTTAGAGACAGTCGAAGAAGAGCACTGCGACCGCGCCTTAGGGGGGGTTGGAGTAACTCAATAGTTCTCTGGATGCCACAACTTCTTTATATTTATTTATTTATTTACATTTGTCCAGCTCAACCTATAGTGTCCGATGGGTTCATCTATTGCGGGCGAGTTATTTCTTCCGAGAACCATCCGAAGTACTTACTTATCCATTGTTCCCACCAGACCCGACAATGGTCCAAAGACATCGATAGTCAAACACTGAAAGTTTTTGACGTGCTCAGCGCGCAGCAGCCAGGCTTGTGACCCGTATAATAATATGGAGCGCACCAAAGCATTGTAAACACCACCCTTGATGGACGCCTACGCTACAGGTGACGCAGGTTCACAAAAGCTGATCTACTCTTCCAAATCCGGACGAAATCATTGTCTTTGATTAGACCACCAGGAAAGATACAGCTGCCCAGATAGACAAATTTGTCTACTATCTCAACCAGATTCTCCGGAAGCATGAGGTTATGGTTCGAGCCCACCCAGTCTTGTAGTAGCACTTTACACTTTGCAAGTGTGAAGCGCATGCCAAACCGCGAAGCAGAATTATTTAGTTTATTTAGTGTTATCTGCATTACAACGGCGTCAGATCCAAGAACTTTGTTGTCTGCGTACCTGATATGTGCGAGCGAATGCGCTGAGGAACAATTCGGCCGCACGGGCATTAGAGACTGATAATGAGTCTTCCATAATCGTATCAATGATAAAGTTGAAGAGGGAAACTGAAAAGGACAGCCTTGCCTGACAGCACTTGAAGCGGTGAACTCAAGCGAGAGCTTCCCGTAGAACTTCACATGTCCGCTGCAGTTGGCGTTCAGCGCCTTAAGTTGAGTGAAGAATTTATGGGGGACACTTGCTCCATAGACACTGCCCTAGTGCCTAACAGTCCACAAAGTCCAGAGCAGCTTTCAAGTCAAGGAAGACAAAGACAACCATTGTTGGTCGCTGGAAGCAGTGCCACTGTTCCAGACTCTGTCGGAGGGTGAAAATGTGACCGATGCATCCTGTTGCAGGACGGAACCCAGCTTGGTTTTCAGGGATTTGCCCCTCCGTGTTTCGTTAACCTTCGAAGGATAAGACCACGGAGCACGTTTGATGCCACAGGTACCAGGCTGATGCCACAGTGGTTTTCACACAGCGTCCGCGTGCCATTTTTGAAGATAGGGATGACTGTCAATGTGCCCCATTCTGAAGGCACCATCTGTTCACACTATACCGAATCAATGAGTCTGAACGTTGAAGGTTTGAACGATGTGCCTGGTTTGTCTGACGGCTCGAACAACGACCCGTTAACTGCCCTGATTTGCTCGATCAGTTGACCGGCCGCTCAGGACTTCCCAATCAGGTAGGGCAGCGAAAGGGTGAAAACAAGTGGAGAGTTTTTGATTAATTGTAAGTGGCTGGGGGACTTGTGGAATTCAGATTCACTGTTCAAATCAGCGTGAGGTGAATGTGAATTTTACAAATCCCGCAATGGCCTCTAAGTAATCTGAAGGTCTCTAGTAGTTTTCAAACCCCTGTGGGCCCACCTGACTGTGAAGTCCTGATAGGCGGAATAAACAGCTGACACAGCCAAGGCAGATACCAGATCGTCTTTCCAGCCATCGGGCAAACTAATCCCGTCGTTCAAGCGCGAACCCATTTGCTTGTCCACAAGTTGTAATTCAGGTGAGTCCAACTTATGCTGATGGAGTACTGGTAACACGCTCATCTCGCATGTTAGGTTTTCGGAGTTCAAATCCCGGCACGATGCTGATGAGCGAAATTTGAGTCCAGTGCTTGCCATTTTCGGTATGGACTCACCAGAACAATTACGCCGGGACTAGGCTGTTCGGATGAGCGTGATGTGAATATCACCATGTATTTCTCAATTAAAGTCTCCGAAGGTCACAACAAGTCGTGCTTGGATGACGTAAAACTCATAGGGAGAAGTTACAGTGTGTATCGGTTACTTCCGGGATATCCAGATGGCAATTTTAACGTGTCTTCTGTCCTAAAAGGTGACAACTTCTCGTCAGCGCGCAACATTGTGCCTAGCTTTTCAGTCATCGGTTATCCGGCAGCGGATGAATGTGCTGCATAGACATACACGCACATCTTTATTTATTACTCGATGCACGGAACTTTGCTTATCACTTTGAAGTTAGCTGGCGTGAGGGTGTATCAGAATGGACGGAAGAACGATTCTATTGCAGGTGTTACTCGAGTTTGATTGGAAAACAGGTGTAAATAAGATAGAGGGCCGAGAAACAAGTCTGATTTCGATATCATAGCGAACAAGATAACCGGGGAATTCGTGTTCCTTGAGTGGTTCATTGAAAAAGGCTTCAAAATTAACACAAAAAATTGGATAGCAATTCAACCAGTTATCAGCTCCTGATAAGAAAGCCGGAGTAATCGTGATGTGCATTCTGCTGAATAGTTGTTTCATGAAGATGTATTTGGGCGGACAATAAGTAGACAAGAAATCAGCACCAATCGGTTCAGCAAAATTCAAATTCGAGATCAATCCGATGGTACAGTGACCTCTAAAAAACAGACTTGTAAACAGACCTCATTCCTCTCTGGAGGTCATCAGCATTTTGCGTGAATCACCCGACCGCTCTATCGTTCATCTCGTAATCATTTTGGTTAATTCGGTTCTCTACGCTAGTTAGTAGTAGCTTGTGGTGCATCTTCTTGTTTAAAGAATTTTTTCAAAAGAAAGGACGTTTGACGTCCTTCAAACAGAGTTCAAAACAATAAGTCATTGGATCATGAGAACCCTTTCTGGAGTTGAAACTTTCGTTTGCAACCCAAGTAACTTCGACTGTGTCAAAATGTCGAACCTATGCAAGTGGTATGAATATCTTGAGGTGCTCGTTAAACTGTTGCGTATCCAAGACCTTTGGTCTTTCCGACTGCGTTAGTATTCTGAGAGATTAAGGTAGCTAACAGTTAGCTTGCAGTTTCCTAGTTAGCAAATCGCGTGTTCGTATCCCTATGTACAAGAATAATTGATGATCTCAGTCACACAGAATCGTTTTACAGGACAGTTTACTGGGGTTGTCCACACTTTTCACTCACTTTTCTTAGTGAACTGAGTTAATAGAGCTATCTTCACAACCCACGAAGACTGATTGAGAATTTGACCCCAATATAAAAGGAATACAAACAAGAAAAACCTGGTAATATAAACTTCTTATTCAAATAAGATTATCTGTTGTACCAATAAACCGTATGCAGTTAGGCGGATAAATGAACAGAAAGTACCTCATTCCCAGATTTGCTGAACACACAAATCTAAGCGCTCTTAATGGCTTATTTTGACTGTCATCGGAAACAAAACGAATGAACCAATGAGTGAATGTGGTTCGTTTTTGCAGGGAATGATGTGTGGTTCATACTGCGCATCGCTTAAATGTAGGACGGATAAATGGACTCACCGGTACTAGAGACAAGTTCTTCCTCCGTTTCCAACAAAAGTTCCCAAGCAAGCGGGACCACTTTTTCCAATTGCTCATGTGTAAGCAACAATGCGCTTTTGTTCAGTAGATTAAATGAATTGCTGTACATGTTTTTGACCTAAAAAATACAACAGCTACTACTGAAACATACATTAGATAGCATACTAGCCTTTCAATTTTCTCAAAAAATGAAAACCAGGGAAATCCATGTATGACTATGTGAAGGTGTGTTGCAAGCATGTAATGAAGGATCCATTCTTCAGGATCATCTGTCTATCTTCCGTTTTAAAACTTTCTCACATTTTTTAGATGCTGTGATGAAATTCCGAAGATAACGTGACAGGATCCTCAAGCGGACTCGATAAAAATTTAAGGATAACCTAACATCAATCTGTGTTATTATACGTGCGACGCTCTAGTATTCATGTCAAAGGAAGGAAACTCTTCGGGGTACCATTTGGAACTTAGTATCGATTCGCCTTTAAATTCCTGCCGAGACAGTCTTTGGTCGCTATCCTGTCACTAGAATACTATTTAAACATTCCGTCGAAAAAAACTGCAACACCTTAGCATGAGGAAGTTTTGAGTATCAAGAATTATGTAGATTACCAATAGTTGCATGGTAAAATGCTTGATTTTCACCTGTTATGAGAAGAACACAAAACAAAAATTAGAAATAACAGTAAGTGTCACGTGCAACTATAGAAAAGTATGGCTTGGAAGACTTCGTTATGATAACAGTGGAATATAGCAATAAATTTGCCAATGTCATTGAGACACCAAGAGAAGAAATGCGAATTTTTTGCACAAACATCATGTGCTTCATTTCCACCTGGCCGCAGTACTGTCCTTCAGGATCAATGTATTCTACACGTTCCTGAACTGAAGTCCAGGGAGGATGAAGCGTCAGCTAGGTTAATGGCGAATATCTTCGTTCCACAGCTATTGACACTTTGAGTTCACCAGTTTACCGGATGAAACTTACTCATCTTCAACTGAACACATTCATTTATCCACAACTTTCCACTTGAATCAGTGCTTTTTATTTAGTCTCTGTTCACAAGACTTTGGTTTGAACAGTCTTCTCCCTATTATCGCTTTACAGTTCTCGTTGGTCCATCCTAACCGGGGGGGGGGGGGGGGTAAGTAAACTCACGCCTCACTTCACAGTGTTGCAGGTCCGCAAAAGTACAGAAGTGTAAACTGTGACCTTCTGACTGGCAGGGAAAGCGTGGTAACCCTACCGCATCAGCGCACTGTGAACACAACTGTGTGGTCATGTTTGAAGAGGTGAACACTAAAATTTTTTGGGATCAACACGATGCTGAATTACACTGACTGCTGAACCAGTGATCAGGAATGCCCGGTGAAATGGTGTCACAGATGGTTTAGATCGATCAGACAAAGTCTGTTTAGAATGCGGTAGTCACCGGAATAATTAATGAAGTCTAAACGGATGAAACAGACAGAGAGAGAACGATAAGGACCAAATAAAACAGCTGTGTCAAGCAGTCACTACAAATTTACTTTTCTTTGTTCACATTCAGCCGAGCATATTTAACTTATTTGGGTAACGTGCTTCAAATTCAATGGATGTCTATTCTGTGGGTTGCAAACAAGTATCGAGCATTATTGAAAATACACTTAAGTCAGCATTTCCTTCTGGAGCCGGCAGCTGCTTTTGCTCAATGATCTTGGACCTCTCAGTGTCTCTTGAATATTTTTTCCCGTGAAGCGCTTCTCCAGCAATGCTCCCCTATCATGTAAATTGAGGGAGAAGCACAGCAACTCACCTGGCTCAGGATATAACGTTGAATTGGTAGTTCAGTCATATTCGGTTGCCTGTAAACTCTACGGGTCTGGTGTCTGTGCATTTGAATTGTCTCACATTCTTCTGGTTCTGCTAGGCCAAATAAACCGGCACTACTGGAGGACGCACGAAGTAATCCTGCCCCTGCTCCTGCCAACACACCCAATCCAAGAAGACTGGATAGCCCGGGATTTTCGAGGTCCTGTACGGTGTGTACTGCCAGACGGTTGCTTGATCGCAGCCGCAGTTTTTCAAGAATGGTTGTGCTCTCTCTTCGGGAAGCAAGTCCAGGAAACTGTGATTCCTTAGCAAAAAAGTACACAAAAAAATAAAACCTCAAGAATTTGAATAAAAAAATGATTGTTCGAGGGTTGAGGTTTTGGCATAACTTTGCAAACGGATTGAAACATGGCTGCATCTCAACCAACAACAACCACAACCACCAGCCCATCGCTACGCACCACTACGCTTCCCAACAACGCACTAATGATGTCACTTCGATTGGTGATGAAACGTTTGCAATTAAATTGCTCAGCGAACAAGCCAACGACCATCTACGCTACCTGAGCTAGCAACATTTCCCTCTATAGAAAAAAGAAATATCTTCAATTCACCAAGACTCGAACAGAAACTAGTTGCACTCCGTCTTTCGCTGAGAGGAAATATAGTCAACGGTTAAAAACAGAGAAATTAACGAAATCTTACTTTGCGTTTCGAGACTTTTGAGAAAATGCTGATCTTCGGTTTCGCACTGTCCGGTTGCGCTACCGATCCTAGACGGTGTGATAAACAGCTGCCAGTTTCCACATCACTATCACTTGTCTTCGTGAGTCCGTTTAGACTGTCATGTGACAGGACGGTGGGAAACTCTGTTTTCGATCCCACCTTCGTTGAACGCGTGCGGTGTTTTACAGCCAAATCCGAACTGGACAAATCGCCGGTAGATTCAAAATGAGAAGAATCGTCTGTGTCACTTGAACCTTCTGTTTGTTCTTGACTGGTACGACCAGGACCGATTGATTCTTCCAGATTATACCGGCCAACATTTTCGGCTGGATTAGTGTTAATCTGACGACTGACTGATCTTACAAAACTGTGCTCAATTTCAGCGCCATAAACTTGTTTGACTCCATTCATCAGGGCCCGACACTGGTGCTGTTGCCGCTCGAAACAGTTTGGAAGGCAGTAGGATTGGTGGTCGCAGCTGAAGTTTGTACTGAAAAAGATTAAGAGTAGCTATGAAGTACTAGTCAGGCGCTTAAAAACGACAGAGTCAAGAATGAGACAAAAAGCTGGAATATGATTTGGAGTTGTGTAGACTTCCTGTTGCTAAATAAATTATGACCAGAATTAGGAGCCCACCAAATTACCAAAATACGTTTGTTTGTACCGCTTTGGGGACAGACAAGGTGTAGGTGAACTGAGGTTCAAGTTATTTCAAAGCGTGTTTAAATGCTCAGTCCTATGAATGACTGTAACTGCTATCAGCAACACATCACTTAGCTCTTTTCTTGTTCGGTTTTTTAGCTATTGGCGTCCTGTGAAATAATGAACCCACAAGGCCCACAATCTACAGGATTACTGCTCCTTGGCATAGAGGCAATTTGTTCACATGCAAACAGTTCTTACAACCAAGGAAACCGAACAAAATGGCTCTAGCCTATAGACCAAGGCGTGATCAAACAGGAGCGGATGATATGATCAAGAATGGCGCTCTCATTCGGGGAAAATTTTCGGACATGCTAACAAAATTCTGCCCAACAGAAAACTTTCTGTTTTCGGTGCAGCTGTCAACAAATTCTGTGGAAATGTAAATCTCTGTTTCAAAATCCCAGCGCTCTCTGTGCCTACGGTTTTGATGGGTTCTTTGATTAATCACGCCCTGAAGACCGCCGTCAAAGATGACGTAGTAGTGAGTGCAGTGAAATAGTCTATACATTCACAATTTTCCCCAAATACTTGTGGCTATGATGAGAAAGGAAACGATGATTAGTTTGTTTGGATATCACATACTCCATCTTCACACCAGTATATACGAGCAATTTACGCAGTCACTGACTGAGTACCACTCGAGCGCTTTACCAGAGCTGTGCAAAGAATTCACTTTCGACTTATTGGAGTTACTTGGAGTCATGCAACGCCAGTGAAACTTCTGAGACACCACTAGCTGAAGAACTGAATATGCTTCAGATCATCCTGCCCCGCTGGTCTATGTCTTAGAGTCATAAAAAGACACGGTTAGTCCTTTTGTACAGACGAAAATTACGGGCCCAATTATCTCAAATCATACATCACAATTGGCCGAAAAGTTGCGTTAAAGCCAATTGGAACTGCCGAGAATTCAGTGATCCTTCTTGAACTGCAGAAGGCCCGTAAAGGAACTTCTCATTCTGAGGTGTAAATTTTCTATTTCTGCTTGCAATACGCTTGCCGAAGACGAACGGTGAACGGGTCTCTACCCGCCGTCAAGAATCAAAACTCTGTCGTCGGCAGGGTCCAACGATCCGAAAATCGGGGTTTTGACAGTCGTCCAGCGCACTGCTTATTAATTCACGGATGGCAACTTTGGAAATGGACAGAGAAAAGACATTCTTGTCGGATACCAGTTTTTGTAACGAATACTTTAAAGGGTTTCCCATCCCCATTCACAAGCCAAGAATTATGCGCACGCAGGGCACAGATTACGCCCACAACGGGAGACAGACGGATACGACTGTGGTTAGCGGATAGATTCTCAGTGCTACCCCAGTTAATTAGGATGACGTCTTCCTCCGCGACAGACAAATAATCTAGACAACAACGGAATGAGAACTTCAGCAGCATTCTCGAAGGGAGCAAGTGGGCGGTCTTCATGAGGCTCGCTGATATTTGAGCAAAGAAGCACGTAGAATTTTTAGTCTAGAGGAGGTTACAGACTAACAGTAGTACCAGAGATTAGCAGGTGACCAAGTGAAGTGTGGTTCAAAATACTTGATTCAACAGTTCGAACATACTTCATTGAATTCACGGATTCATTGTGGTTCTTGCTGGACCCCGCGACATGCGTCTCCCGGGAACCTTTTGCATAAGGCAACTAAAAAAACGCGCGGTTGCAAGTATGATTTAACCATGTCCCCAACCAAAGGAATATTTATGCTCAACTGTGCTACTTCTGTGTGGTTTTTGAAGCAAAAGTGGTAGGTGAGAAATGTTGCCCTCCCACCCAGTGCATTTTGATCTATTCTAACATGAATAAAGTTCACTTCACAGTTTTTCCGACTCATAAAGTTTCGAGGAATTTTTGAAGAGTTCGATGAAACCGAACAATTTGGATAAGTCAAAGTGCCTATGGAGTCGGAAGTGCCTTGCATGGAGTTTCAGGTTCATTTTAACTCTAGATGAAAACTAATTACGTCCTTCCCGACTAGCTAGGTGTGACGCAATGTGTACATTTCTCCAGTAGAGTTTGGCGCCTTCTCAAATGGTTTATATGGATTCTAGATCCACTTTTTACCATGGTTGTTAAACAAGGATACAACACTACATCTTCTCGTTCAGCCTATCCAAGACTGTCTCGTTGTCTTGGTGATCTGGGTTCACTTTCTCAACGATCCGGTAGACTACACCGACTAGAATTCAGTTCCTTAAGTTTCGACTATGTCAGGGAGGCTAATGGTGAGCTGCAGACGAACAGGTAGTCCCCGTACTGCGAGAAATCGTACTATGAGGCGGCTTGGAGGTAAAGTTGTACTGTCCTCTGCGATAGAAGTGCGAAGATAGTGCGGTGATTCCACAGGTGACCAGTACATCCAAATTAGTCGAAAGAGTATTGCTGGCTTTCCCCAGGTATGATATGTTAAAAAAGTTGGGCCCTAAATCCACACACTTCGATCGCCAGGGGGTTGCCGATGGCTACTGGCAAACAATCAACTACGGTTGAAAAACAAATGGAACTTGTCATGCTTTAGAAATCGTTCAGCTGTAGCATCTGTTCGGTGCCTAACTGCCATGCCATCAGGAGGATGCATGAGTCCAGATTCAAACGCATCTGCTGGTATTAGCATCAATAGCCAAGAACTTATGCTATGCTCCTTGCACCCTCTGGCCGGGCCAGCCTTCTCCAACTATCTGAACAGTGGCTCCAGAATGGGTCCTTCAAGTGCACTTCAACAACCGCTGCGTCGCAGTACGGACTTTTGAGTCAGAGACTGCAGGATGGGTCCCCGAACTAAACCCCACATCCTATGGCTGCCTTGTGGGTCACACTTTTGATTCAAAGGCACAGGTTGGAGTATCTCAAACAAGCCCATTTCTTTGACCTAAGCAACCGGGAAGCATCATTCACCATTATAGCTCTTCGTTTATCGACGCCTCCTTACACGTCCCTTACCTAAACCCTTCTGATTCACTTGGTTGTCAGTAAATTAGCCATTGCTCCGTATTGTAAATTCTGTCCAAAAAAGTAAATGAAAATAGGCTCTTAGTAAGTTCGAACTCTTTTTCATCTTGTGGCCTTCAACTTCCATATTCTTTGTCACATTTGGTAGCAGATATCTCTTTCTCAGACCCTGTTCTCTCTTTCGATCTATGTGTGCTGTGGCTCCGAAATACGCATGCAAGACTGTAGTTCGACAATGAATCTAACACCACTTGAGAAGTAGCCAGATTTATCGTATTTCACTTTTCATTTGGTGATCCTGATGCAGTCGTCCGTGCTATCTACGGCGTGAGAGCTTCACCGACACATGAGGGGGAATGTGCTTCATTGGCTGTGCTTCCAATAAGCTGTTGTCTTTTCCCTGTTCAGTTGACTAGCCCGACTGAGACCAATGTATCCAAGCGACTCAAACGGTGTTTGCTGGTTGTGCCAACGCACTCTACGACAGATGGTAGGTCTTAGGTTGTGAAGAAAAGATTTTTCATGGTTGCTTCGGTCAGCAATACCGTGATTCTGGTAGGTTGGCCCAGATCGACCGGTTAGGCCAGGAGGATGCCTGTCTTGGAGGCTGACTCGTGGGGAATGACTTTTCACTCGTGTTGAGCGTCATTTTTTCAAACCGGTAAAAAGTTTCAGCACAAGGACACACACCGTGATATCTGGAGGCCACCAAAAGCAAACCAGCTCTAGATTCATTCGGACCATATGACAATCGGCTACTGATGGAGATCTTCGATACTAGGTTGTCGTACACCACTTGACTCTGAACATGGCATTGTGTGGGTATGCATATATGTTTGCTTCCCTTCTGGAACAAGTCGGGTAGTGCAGGGCCATTCAGTTCAGCACACGCAAGGCGTCTCTGTAGTTCAAAAATGTGGAGTTGAATTGACTGAAAAGCTACCAGAACTCAACGGGGACATTGGCACCAATAGTGATTTGGATGACGATTGGAGATTGAAGTAAGCCATGTTCACTACCTTTGAAACTGTCCACCTGAAGTCGGTGGCCCAGCCCAATGAACACTGAATCTTGTCACGATCAACAGCTTTTCTTGAAGCCAGGAAAATTATACCAGCAACAAACGACTGTGATGGAACCCGCAGACCTTTCAGACACCTAATAATGAGGAGCCTAAGGATTGACAGAAATTGCTGATGAATCGCATAGCCCCGAAAAGCCGAGAAGCACTGCACTGCTGCTTCGCACTTAGACGTAACAGAGTGCTGTTAAGTGTTCAAACCACCAACCAGGATGTTGCAAGTTCCAGACTTCGTTGACTTTAGTGATATGCGCATCGCCGATTATTCCCAATAGGGATGAAGCGGCTGTGTAGTGTTTCTCAGCTTTTCAGAATTTGCGTCACTTATGGGACGCAATCTGCTTAGGACCCTCAATAGTTCTGCACGTTTCGCCATGCACCCTGAGCCTGGAAAGTGTGGCGTTACCGCAAGACTAGTTGGACTCAAATCCAAAACTCATGATTGCATAGTAACCAATCAACGGGGTAGGCAAGTTCATCCACCTTGGTGCATGCATAAATCCCGATGAAATCACTTGCTGAACCGAGAAAGTCAGGGCACTGTTTGCCAAACTCAGACATTTTTGGCGCCGATGTAACTTCTGCTGGGCTATTAGGGACAGAGTGTGCAAGACTTCGGTTTGTATTTGTCCTATTTTATGGATCCAAGACGTGGTTGCTGCTAGCAGAAGCTTTCCGAAGTCCCTCTGTGTTTGACCATTAGTGCCTCCGAAACATTATGCGGGGATGACATCAGCAATGCTGAGGTACGCCAGATGGTCTTCAGGAAAGATGATCCTCCATTGATAGATCAGTTGGTCACACCCCATAAGTTACACTGCTTAGGCCAGTTACTTTGTACACCAAACGGCTGTTCGCCTCGCAGTACTTTCCTTGCACAGCCATATCTTGCATGTTCACAACCCAGGGGTGGTCGGTCCATGACTTAGCAACGAAGCGTGGAAGCCCTTACCAGTAAACTTATTTGCTTTGGAAACTGTCTTCTTCCCCGGGATAGGGATCAGGGTCGAGACAAATGAATGCACAGTGACCCTGAGAGATGTGGCTATTTCATGCAACCAGTGGCAATCCTGTATCAAAGATGTAGCTTTCGCTGCGTAGTTAGTTCCCCACTCTTTGTCGTAACGGGCACGCGCAACCACTTAACGCCAGTAATTTCGCTGAGCCATCGTATACATGAGGATGGTGGCTTTGTTGTTGCGCGGCTTGCACTACCGTTGCCGATAGTTTCAGTAACATAACATCGCGGTGACCCAGAGACCCCCAAACATGTCTGCATCGCACAGCATTACCCGACAACCTGAAGCAAGGTCAACGGTCGCCCGATCTTGAAACCTTTCTGGTAGTACACAAACGTCGTAGAACTGCTTGCGAAGCATGGATTTTTACATAACTGCTTTGTTATCTCGACATTGGCTCACATTCCAGTCAAATGTACGATTCCCAATTGAAATCTGGATTGTTTATCCACACACTCACATCAACGATCCCACTGAACGTTTCGAAACTGGAGGCCACAAATGGAGGGGCACAATGGGAACAGCTCGAGGTGACGTAATGTATAATGACATAATGTATCCTCTAACCTACATATCTTAAAATAAATTAGCTGAAAGTTCGTGAGATACGGAAACAAACTGACCCGTTTTCTATTGGACTCCAACTTATGTACACATGCAATAAACCGCTAGGAATTCAGTTTCCTTATCTGGATTTTGCTCTAGTTCGGGGTGTAAAGGGGGCATCTCGTATTGAAGTACAATGCTTCTTACAGGACATTTTTCTCAGAGTTCTGAAATGTGTTTTGCCTAGTTAGGGTGCCCCATACTAGAAGCCTTTAGGTTTGTTCAGTTCATTTTAAGCAGGGTGTAGTGCAGGTTTAGTAAATTCTTCTTGTGTTTATCTGGGTACTCCCAGCCAAAAAGATGATGCTGATCATTGGCTGAAATTACTAATGCACGATTCACAAGTTGTCTAGTCAGGATTAAAAACAACTAGGCCAAGCCCAAAACAAACAAAACTCAGATTTACTGGTTTAGAAACTGGATGACTGAATCGATCCAAGGCATGTAGGTCGAGTAAGAGTCGTGCTCAACGCCGTCCTGTTCTGTCGCCAGCGTCGTGGAAGTCAATATACTGGAGGCACGCTGGCGTCTGAGAGCAAGTGCGGCTGATACCGACCGACGAACCACTCCGTGAAACTTGCTTTGTTCGTCCAGTTTTGTTCGTGACTTGGATGTCAGCTGCGTGGCCGACGCCCGAGCTGAGGTACTAGTCATCTGGGTTGATGGCTCCTGATCACTCGTCTCGTCCGATAGTTGAGAAGGGCTATGTTCCAATACATCCGGTGACAGACGAGCACTAGACTCCCCACTGTCAGAGAATTTTCTGTGGCTGGTCCGACTCCCTCGACGAAAGTTGACTGAAAAAACAAAGAGCAAAATGAGAAAAAAAAACAGGTTTGACTGGTTAGTTCGAAGTGCGCAAAATGCATGCTCTGGTTCATTATTAATGCCACAGTTCGTAGCAGAGTCCGTTGTCGGTGGGTAAATGATTCTGTTTAACAGCCTAAAGTTCTAAAGTTGCGTAAAGGTTCAGTGACCTAAATCATTGATCAGCCTGGTCAATCTATCTAATTCAATATTGACAGCAACCTTGTGTAATGAATACCTTTTGAATACACGTTTTAGACACGGTTATGAACCTCGGCTTTCAAAAAGTCCCGTCAGAAGATTGCAGCCATAAACAAAACACCAGGTTTTTAGGGACCGAAAAACTCAGGGCATTTGGTTAAACATGATTTCACACTAGCGACACTTGCTTCAGCCAGCTTGAGGTGACCTTGGATATTGATTGGGTAAGCCAGTTTCACGACTTTCACAGAATGAGTGCTCATGTGATCAGATTGCTATCATCTTCACTGTTATGGTTGCGTTTTGTTTGGTGGTACTGGATCAGTCGACTGTTAGACAGATACAAGGTGATTTTTATCTGCCGACTTCGATCAATATGGCAAGATGTCCGATTTGCCCGACAACGATTCAGGATAATACAAGCTGAAGTGTCCTTTGACTGGGGTTGAGGAAGCTGGTATAGAAATGTGTCCAAGGTCAGTTCAGTTTTCGGTTGCATTCTCGGCTCAGTTTGCCTTGGCTTAATTAGTCGGCTGTACATCGTGCCTGGCTTTCTAAGAGAGTATGGTTTACAGTTAAGAAAGTTTCACCCATGTGGACACTGACTGTACATAGCATATAAAATAGCAGCGGTGCCGTGACAAAAGTGATATCTTCCTATTCTGTAGAGTTTGGAATTTCCTCAACAGATTCCAGGGTCCCAACAACAAGCACACCAATGTCATAAACAAAGATGTTCCTATACAGTGTGTGTAGCTTTAGTTTCGAAAGTGCACAGGGTCAGAATCTTTGAGATTCCGTTTTAGAACGGTAGTTCGATTAATACTGTAGTACTTGAGCTGGAGCTCCACAAGAGAAGTAGAAAACTTTCGTAAACCTACCGTTATGATCGTTTAGAGAGATTCCATGGTCTCTTTGAAAGAGCGATCATATTTTCCACATTAGCTATCATTTATGATTAAGAAATATCAGCCAATATTTATCCGAACCGATCTCACCACTTCAGTCACGTCATTCATCGTAAGCGACATGCAACCTTAGAGAGCAGTGTACTAATTTCCGCTTTTCCAGTGGACTTTTCTTCTGTCTGTCGCCTTCACACATAACTCACTGACATTGTCTGTTTGCTTATTTTGTTTTTCACTTGCAAAGGAAGTTCGATTAGATCAACCGTAGCACAGCGAGAAACAGAAGATGGAGGTTCATTTTTATGAGTCAGTGAATAGAAAAAAGTAACAAACTGTTTGAGGACCCATCAAAGCTTGAGTTATTCAACCTTGTCTTAAATCAGTTAGGTATCACACTGTGTTGGTGCCCGAAAACATGAGTTCATGCCTGCAAGACGTTTGTATGGATTTGTCGTCGATGTTCCCTGTAAATTATCACCCGTACGAACACAGCTTGAAAATAACAAACAAAAACTGATGCGCAAATACCTGATTGTCTCCCAGGCGAAAATTCTGAGGGTAACACACATGCCATATACAGTTGTGAAAAGCATTTGGCGCTCATTTTTCAGTGATAATAATCTAGCAGGCCCCGTGCTTCACAATTAGGACTTTGGTGCGCACCTGCATGTTGCACCTGGTGCGGATGTTGTAATGCAGGTTCTGTTAGTCATTCCCGTTCCAAATCTAGTTGCAATTTGCAACAATTTATGCTACCTTATATGTATATTGGAATGCACTTACGAATTATGCCTTAAAGTGTGCATGTAACCTCTTGGAATTCACTGCCTTTTCTGTAGAATTGGCACTTTTGGGAATCTTGCCGTGTGGGTATTGATTGGTCAAAAATGGGTTCACGCTACTAATAGAGTATATAATCGTCGTGCCAGCCTGTTTTGGCTCTCACAGTGGTCGACAGATCGAATCATGGCAATATATTCTAAACATATGAATCATCCGAGTAATAGTGGTGATCAAGTCAAAGTATGCATCGTTCCTGGAAGTAGGTTTAACGTTTAATCGACAGAACGTCAAAAAAAGTCTACACTCCAGTGGCTAAAGATGTCAGAAGGAGTCACACTGAAGCCACATTCAAAAGAATTTCCATTTTCTGAAACAAACACCGAAAATATGGTTTTAATCTTACGGGAACTTAACACATGATCTATTTTTCCCCTTTAACTGCGATTTCCGTGTTCATAGTAAAGACGGCTCGTGGGAGTGAATTTCATTAAAAAACTGAATCACTTTTGTCATTTGCCAGTGATTCACAGTCGCACAAAATGCGGAGGAACTTCATTGTATTATAAACTCCCGACATATCCAAACTACTTGTGAGTAGGCGAACTTACTTGCTCTCCTGAAGTTCCACGGTGGATAGGTGGTAGGGAAGACGTCACACAGTAAACACAATTTTCAAAAACTTCTGATGGTACGTGAACAAAGAGCCATGTTTACGTAGCCATTTCCAACTATTTAAACGACATTTGATGACTATATCATCTTGGATTTTGTAAGATCCAGTAGGAGACTAACATATAGGCTAAATTGTATTCAAACATGTCGAGTATCGAACCCGTGTATTACCAATTCACATTTCCGATCATCTAACTTAGCTATGACTAACATCCAAAATACTCAAACGAACTGAGTTTATGTAACAATCCGACAACCCTGATCATGGGATTCACCTTTGACCTGTTACGTTTGCAGTTTATCTACCACCTGCCGTTTTTCGCGTTTTAGTTCGACCGGTTTACACATGCCTAATAATTGTACATAACTTAAGGTTAGTTAAAATTCAGTGGATCTTACTGATGAACATACGTTATTTGTTCACAAAACAAGTCTAAAATAAAAAACCTCGAAAAGTAAAAGTTGAAACCAGCTTTACTACGCGACACTTTATGGTAAAAATGACAAATTTTGACTGCTTTTTTGTTATTCTACGTCTTGTGTTCAGCTCGAAAACGGTGCACTAAAATGCAGTGGTTCCAGCTGCTATAATCTTATCCAATGAGAATAAGGAGAATAAGGGACAAAGAGCCACGTGTTGGAGGGATGGACTAATCAGTTCATTGACATCAAATGGTTCCGCTGGTCCGGTGTGACAGGGATTAGGGAAACGCAATGAAGGCGAGAGCTTCGATGCAGGACCGCTGTTGTTTACTTGACACGTCCATACTTGTAGGTACCACTAACCACTTGTTTGTCTAACCCCTCGACCCCCATCCAAGGAGACGGCAGTTATCAAAGTGACCCAGTTGACTGGCAAGAACTGACCGCCTGTTAGTCGTCTCCATCCAAAACAAGGCTGGACGAAGAGGGTTCTACCAGGCAGACGGTCCTGTGGCATACAAAGTACATGGTACGACCAGAATTACCTGTAGAGTGTGACCAGCTGATTTATGAAGAGAGAATGAACCTTTCCGAAAACCATCTGGCTTACCTTAGCATTACTGGTCTGATGTTTCCACCAGACCCAACGAGTGCTTTGTAAGCACCGATGGTCGAACACAGAGGGACTTCGAAAGTCTTTCACACACAGCCTCTGATCCATAAAGTAGGACATATCGGACCGCGGAATTGTACACTCTACTCATGACAGTTACGCCGTCACGTGTGTCACAAATGTCGAAGTTTGGCAAACGTTCCCTTGCCCTCCCAACTCGTCAGTCCGCCAGAGCTTATGCAGCTTCCAAGATAGACGAACTTTTCCACCACATCGATCGGTTCACCCGCAAGCATGAGGTTAGGGTTTCATTCCACCCATTCTTGCAGCAGCACTTTACATTTTACAGGTGTGAAGGGCATACGAACTGTTTAACGAAATCATTTAGGTTGTTTAAAATAGCTTACATTTCTAAGGAGAGCAACATCTTCAACGTACTCAGTGTCCTTGAGCGAACGCCCCGACAGTACTTCAATCCCCAGAGTATCAGAGACAGGTAAAGAAGATTCAAGGAGGACATCGAAAACTAAAGTAAAGAGAAGGGGCGACGAAGGGCATCCTGGCCTTATACCATTAAATGTGGTGAGCTCAGGAGATGATTTGCCATAGATACATACACACGTAAGTATACTGAGTCCTTATAAGGGACATGCTTTTAGAGAGGGCACCCTTCATCGCCAGACATTGTCACAAACTCTGACGATCAACACAGTCAAAAGCAGATTTGAGATGGGAGAAAGACAATCATTGTTGATTGTTGGGAGCAGTGGCGCAGTCCCAGTTCTTATAAGAAAGTGAAGATATGATTGATGTAACCACGGCCACCGCAATACCCAGCTTAAGTCGCGAGAATCTCACCAGCAATAATCAGGATACGTGTGCGCCTTCAGATCGAAGCAACCGTGTCAAGTCTCGATAAAACTTGTATTTCTCAACCTCGGAGCTTCCGGAGCGTACGTTGATGCAAAAAAAAGTGCCGTTTACCACGTCAAGATGTCTTGACCTTAACTGAACCAGTCAGCCTAATAGGGCAACGATGACTGTTTACTGGAATACAGTCTAATAAGGCCCAATTGGCCCTGCTGGTAAGCACGATTCCTACGCCGTAGATACCACGAGCCATTCCATCAGGATCATCAGACATTCGAAGAGTGAAGTGCAATATATCTGGCTTTGTACGGGGCGGTTTGAGGTATATGACCAAACTAGGGTATTGCATGAGTGTGGAAGAGATCCTTAGATTTGTAAGGGTTTATTTTGATTTGTTTTACTAGGCAGAAGCTTGAGTACGGAGCAACAGTTATGTGACTGACAGCTAACTGATTCGGATGACCTGAATGAGATACATGTGAGGAGGAGTAAGTGAATGATACATCCCGGTAACCCATACGAAGGCAAGGTTGAGGACTAGTAGGTTGTGGGTGAGTTGGCAGTTTATCCGTTTACCAAGACTGCTCATTTATTTGAAAACGTTTCAACACTATAGGAGGGGCATTCTGAGAGCTCTTAGAAGCAAACTAACGCACCCAAGGTCTTAATATATGGACACGTTCCCAACAACTACTCGTCTGATTCAACAATTCCAAAAAAATGAAATGCGCGTTTTAATGTCTTTCTGAAGGCCGTTTTACTTTCAAGGAATCGCCCATCAACCGTTACGTTCAGCGGCTCAAGCTGGCAACAGATTCCTGTGAACCTGAGTATTGTGTATAAGGCAATTTGGGACGTTAAAACACTGAGTCACCTTAATCCAAAGAGAAAGTCAAGAACGCAAGTACCTTAACATTTCATTCTCTGTGATCAGACAACGTAAACGTACATAGATATGTATAGACAGCATGGTAGGACAAGAAACTTCTCAGGGGCTGCAAGAAAATGAGTGCCTTGATTTTTAGAAGGTTTTGAGCCAGCGGTTTCTGAGACCATGAGGCAGCAAGGCAACGTGAACTGCTCAGTACTCACACTTCTAAAGCATTGCGTCAACTGCCTGCGAATGCATACTAGTGCTGAAGTTATTTTACGCAAGTGAGAATATCAATATTCTCAAGGACAGACAGATCCATGGTAGCATACCTGCCGATACCACAGCACTAAGTTGTAGCTATTCAGTCGCTCAAATAAGGATGGCACTGCACTGGAGAGTTTGAAATCCCATAAACCATGACCACTGTATATTCCTGATGCTAGCCTTGCCAAGCAGTTCATCTATAGCTGCGGTGGTGTAACACCGGTGGAACTGGTAGATGTCCTTCACTGGCTGAATATCTTCCAAAGCATTGAATTGCATGTAACACTCCAGGCCGCCGAACCTAACCAGTCAGTGAAGTTTTACTGAGCAAGATGAATCAACCAGTTTTATGGGCTTGTAGAATATTCACTCAAACCATCTGTCTATCCTGGCACTAGCCCCACCTCAGAACTGTGTTACACGACCGATCATTTACTTCTATGTTGTTAAGATATCGGCCACCCATAGATCTGTATGCTCTACGTTAATGACTCACCAAAGTTGGTGTAATATCAATATTCCATCATTTGTGCCCTCTCGCCATTCTTGTTGAATTTCTCAGCAAGTTGCAGCCGCAGTGCGGACAGGAAGTGATGTAGTCAGAAAATAACACGAGGAAACTTGAGTCGATTTCGACTTAGTTCCCAAGACTGGTAAGTGCATTTTTGGTATTAATAGATCTATTCGTCAGACGGTATTCTGTTTTTGGTTTTGTTGGCTAGCAAAAAGTACAACTCAGAAGGGAGAAGCTGATTACCGTTTTCGGTATTGCCACGATGATATGCCACTGTAGGTTTCGGTAACAGGCAAATGGATATTGCGTAGCGTGGACGTTTAATTTTGTCAGGGAGAAAAGCTTAACCATGTTGAAAGCAGCAATCGATGATCGAATGTTTCGTATTCAAGTGAAGGACGCAGCCACAAGGGGTGACTAAAGGCAGCTGCGTTGATGTCGACGAGAGAGTTAGCTGAATCTCTCTGTTGATATACTTCAACTGAATCTGCTGTGCGTAGGCCACCTCATGCTTCAGTTGGTAAAATATTCGGGTATACTTTCTTGGTAAAGCAGGCTGCTCATAAGGTTACCCTAGAAAACTTTTCAGCAAACTTAGGGGTATAGACGTAACACACTACTCACAAGGTTCATGCAAACTCTTCAAAAGTTCACGATCAGTTTCGCCCTCTTTGGAGCTCGTAAGGTAGATGCAGTCCCCGAGTTTCGTCAACCTCAAGTTCTACGTGAACCGAAATTACACCAAGAACACTACAAACAAGAGATCCAGCTGAGTTCCAAGTGAGCTTACTGTCAAAGCCAAATTAGTATCCAAATTTGTCCGTAAGTCGAATTTCGTGCAATTTCGGTTCAAGTTTGGATTCAAGGTTGACGGAAAATTGGAGACTGAGAATACCTGATGAGCTCCAAAAAGTGCTCAACCAGTCGTGCGCTGTCGAAGATTTTTCAGCAACCTCATGAGTAGTACGTTATGTCTAGATAACAACATATTGCGATATCTCGAATATCGTAGCAACGACCTGATGCAGCACATTCGCTACTTCAGAACATCACAAATGAGGGATTCAGCTGGGTTCCAGGTGTGTCACCCGCTAAAAGCAAACTGGTATGCAGATGAGTGTATAAGTCGAACTTAGGGATAGTTTGTTGTGTAAAGAGAATATCCGGAGGACTTGTTATTAAATACTTCCGTCCGGGAAATATTTCTGTATTGTACTCTTGTGGAGATTCATCATGTAAAGCTGCAAACAGTGAAATGCCGTTTGAAGTTGTGTATCATAGTACCTCATTCAGATGTCAATACAAAGTGGATAGGAGAGCAAGGACAACACTTTACGAAAACATACCCCCAAGCGGATCCTGTGCATAGGGATTAGGGCGTTTGAAGCTTCCTGACCCACGATGGTGACGCAACAGACTTTTGTTTTGTTGCTTGTCTGAATCACAAATAAAGAAAATGGTCTCAAATGATGGTTTTACCAAGTTGAACAATGAGTGGATAAGTTTCTCATGGTATGCATACTCTTTGTACCAATGTTTCAAAACAAATAATGCTTGTAGGACGTGGCAACTATCATGCTTTTCCGGAAGCAAAGGTAGATGAGTTCCTGAAAAGCGTAAGCATAACAGTCCTGTTGGCCATACTAGGGTTAATTAGGGTGACACCGATGAGATCAGTCACGTAGTTGAGTCACTAGTTATTTGTGGGAATGTTGACATGTTGGAGCATCGTTGAATTATATAGATCCTCAGATTAGAAAATTTTCACACTGACTATTGCATCCATTCTATCTGGGTTATGCAAGCCGCGTGTATGAGATTGTTGGGACCCAACAATTGCATCCAGTGAAATTAGCCTTATGAAGCCTAAAATGGGGAACTGTCTCATGAGGCTGAGCTTCTCGGAAAGTGATCATAACTAACTCATTTAAATACATACCTGATTAAGGGTTTTCAGTAGCCACGTGTTTTCCGAATTCGCATCCTCAACAATCCCGTGCAACTTCTATTCCTCCCATCTTGAAACGTTCTTGATTGGCTTGCTCAAGATAGAAAGCACCAGACTGGAGTTGTGAGCTTAATAGAACAAATTGGCAGTTCGAACCGATCTAACGTCGTCCGAAATATGATATGAATGCGCTATGGCTGTTCCAGAAAACGCATATGAACCGTCACGGCTGAACTAGAGAACAGGTTTTTTGTGGAGTACAGTGATTCCCCGACGACCCGACTGAAAACTTGGTAACTGTTCTGGTCAGGCCAGTTGTTGACCGACCTGTCACGGGCCACAAATTTCGAAAGAACCTGATTTCTCAAAAGCGACAGTTGAGTTATCTCCAGTGTGTCTCGCCTTGCGATCGAATAGAATTCGAATTCCTGAATGCTGTTGGGCTCACACAAATGATGAGCAATAATCAAAGTTAAGAGTGTATCGTCCTGTTTCAATAGACTAAGCTGGATAATCATTCTTTGACAGCAGGAGAACTGTTCATGTGCATCTGGTGCGCAGGAATCTTCTAGGAGACCAGCAACTGCACAGGTAAAGTAATGGTGCTTGGTGGACATTATGTTATAACATTCGATTTACCGTGAAGAAATAGATATGCGCGGAGACAAAGCGTTTTCTGATATGCCCGATTTCTCACGAAATTTTTTTCCACGGCCTTACAAAGTCCATTATACATCAACACCATTTGGTCAACGCGAAACATCAAGGTGATCAGCTGTCCGTGGAACAGATGATTCTCACTCTTAGGTATGATACAGTCAGCGAAAACTCTGGGTGATTTTATGTAGTCAGACTGCTTTCGCAGTTCGTTGACTTTTCGTTTGAAGCGAATTCTTGCAAAATCTCTCCACCTCAAGCAATGTTAATCTTGTTTCATTAAACAACCGGCAGGTTCATTGGACGTGTGAGACCATATGCGTATGGAGAATGTAGACGACCACTAATGCAGACCAATAAATCTATAAATCCGGGTTCTGACTACCTGCCATTGCGGGCTTAAAGGTTTTAGTTGGGCACTTACCCATTCCACCGAACCAAATCAAGTCAAACCACTTTTGCTAACGAAGTGAATAATAGTAAAATGTTAGAAACACATTGCAGGAATTGAGTTCACCCGTAAAATTTGAGACATTAGTCCACCTTTTTTCACACGGCACTATTTACCTAGCGGTGTGGTTCTTCTGGCAACGTCTGTGAGTAAGTCTCGTAATTGGAAAGTTCATCGTCATCATCTTATCCTATCTGCTTATACCCTCATCAACTACAGGTCTGACGTCATCATGAATAACTTTTATTGCGCATGGAACGTACTATTACGGTCAGATAAAAGCTCAGATTTCGTTATGGTTGCCGCAGACCTGAATCCACAAGTGGACAGTCTTAGCGCACCTGAGATTCATTTGGGTGGTCCAAATCGCTTGGACTACGTATGCGCGAACAGCGGCGAAGGGCTGATTCGGCTATGCGCCGTTCGAAGACTGTTTTGTGCTGCACTAACTTCCGGAATAAACGAAGTAGTCTGGCCGAATATTGTCCTCCAACAGTTAAAGCTACAGACCCATACTGATCACATCCCTATCATTTACCGAGGCCACGGATAAATAGTTGACTGCTGCATGTTTTGGAATACATGTGGATCCTGGCCATTCGTTCATTTGAAGTCGCTTTCGTTTTCGCTTTTCAGGGCAGCGTAAGGGACGGACAAATCTCGTAGCAACTGAGGGACTCATAGGTGCCGAAGTTGAGCGAATTTATCAGAACCAACCTCCAACTACTTCACCATCTGACGTCAGTTCGCACTGGAACGAGATTACCACGTCTTTGCGCCTTATCATGAGTTTTCTCTGTAGCACGGCGCTACAATGTCCGCTGAAGCACTGGATATCAGAGAGAACAATGGCGCTGTCTAAGTCTCGGAAGACTTTTTCCGCCGGTCCCGAACATAATTCAAGAGAACGAATTATCAGACGTAAAGTACAGCTCAGTGTTCAAGGCAACAAAGAAGCCTAGTGGACACAGAGGGCTCCGAAAATGGAAGAAGTCGAGAAAGCCGGCAATGCCCAACAGGTCCTAGGAAACCACCCGTGGGCGAAACGATCGGGGATCAAGGAGATGCAACCATCTTCAGTAAAGAAATACGCCTTGAACGCTGCGTCAAGCGCTCCGGACAACAATTCTCGTGGCCACCTGCAGCGACTTAATTGGGTCTGGAACTATGGAGAGATTCTGGATGATGAAGCTGGAGCCCCCTGCGACCTCGGAGATCTATGACTGCATGTGTTCTCTCGAGCGTCACCGAGCTAATGGACAGCGTGATCTCCCACCCCATTGTTCAAGAATGTGGGCACAGTCCTCAGTCAGTGATTATGTGATATATTTCCGTCCATCTTGAAAAATTAGACGGTCCCAGACAATGGAGAGAATCGGAAACCTTGTCGAGCTGGATTGTGTTCGAAGAGGAGAAGGCACAGTCGTTTTTGTGTGAACTAACCAGAGTCACCCCGTTCTTTGACATGTGGTATGCACTCCCAAAGTTTAAGGTCATGCTCTTGGGTATGCAGTTACTGGACAGGCAACTCGCAATCCAAGGAGAAGCACTCGAAGTTGTGGAGCGTTTCAAGGATCATGAAAGTTGTCAGTTCCGATTGTAGTGTGACAGACAAACGAACCTCCAAGGCTGAGCTTGCGTTTGCTAATTTGAGATACTTATCTCATGAAAGCGGCATATCACTGAATCTCAAGGGACGTGTGGACGGGCTGTTTTTTATATGGTTGTGAGACTTGGCCTGTTCGAGCAGCGGAACCGAGACGCCTTCAAGTCTTTGACAACCGTTTTCTCAGAACCATAGGTCGTGTGAGATGGTCTAAGTGATTCTGTGACGAGGCAACTATCAAGCGAGTGTCCGGTTGTGCAGCAGAGACTTCAATCGAAGAAAATGTCCAACACCAAAATATGGGGTGGTCTGGTCATGTGTAACGCATACCAAGTCATCGTTTACCGAAGAGAGTGATGTCCTCCGAGCGTACTTCAGAGTGGCTAAAGCAGGGAGGTAGTCTAAATTTGACCTGGTGAAGGAAAATGAAACCAGTCACAAAAAGTCTGGGTGTTGTCAGTGCGACAAGATATGGCTCCTTACTAACTTCAATGGAGTTGTTGCTGCCAGTCTCTATTCAGAGTAATTGTATGAGTGGAGGTGTAGGCACCTCGGAATGATTGTAGTATGGAGTCCTTCCCCATCCTATTTCATTCTTTTCTTCACAATCATGTTTGTACGGCAGCGAATTATTTGTGTTGAATACTACTGTTGTACTGTCGATGACGACAATGACGATTTGGCTAGAGGGAAGGCAGTGTCAAATTCAACTCTACGTTAACTGGCAACCAAGCAGACACAAAATTATGTTCATCAACGGCACCGTCTTACTGCTGCGATTAAATCTTATCGTTAGGTGGGAAAAAGAGCAACTTATATCTTGTTGCTTTTTTATTCCTTCTGGGCAAGTTATGGGGATACTGGTTGTCATGAAACACTAATAATAGCTCATAAGCATAATCTAATAAGTGTGGATCAATGCAGTCCGCGGTTTGATCGACGGGTAATATGAAGATAGGCGATGAATGGAAGTTATGATTGAAGCACTCTAGGCGAGAGGGAAACGCATGAGACTCTAAAACTACTTGATTAAATAATGGAGATCATTGCTTTATACCTTGCTTGACCTGTAATTCGGGTCTACGGTTCACCGATTTTGGAATTCTAACATATCTCGATTTCCTGCCACTTTTCTCTGGGTTACAGTGATTTCTAAAATATTTTACGACATCACTCCAGTCAACAGATGATCACCATGTTACTGCAGTAAAATCTTAGTGGATTAAATGAGGTCCCTCCCACCCGAAGTTTTCTGAGATACATCAGTTATTCTGAGTGATAAACATACCCGATTCCGGCGAGCGATCCAGCGAAGTAGAGCTTCCAGCCAAAGAAGATTTGCGATCTTTTGTCTCAGTGAACATGGCAAAACTAATACGACGCGATCCTAAATTCCGGCGACTTTTCAAATTGGGTTCTGTATAAGTGCAACAAGAAACAGTATGGAGTGTTGTGGCTCGTAAATGTTTCGTGAGTAGCTAATTTATATCACACTATTTCCACTCGATAGTATAGTCAGTTTAAGAATGCAGCTTGCCTGGCAACACTGGTTGCTCCGCATCCACTTCCGGCTCATCTGCATTCATCGACCCACCCGAACCGAATATTGGCATGAGTATACTGAGGCGTCGTCGGGCCGCCCTGAATGAGGTGCCCGCGCGTGAAGGTGACGAGTTAAGGTGCTTAGAGATTGATCCAGCTTTTTCAGCATTAGGGTCATAGGAATGCTGTCTTTTGGCCACCAGACCACTATCAGAAGGTTGATCGCCTACAGGCTGGCGCATCGGCTGTGATGCTTGCTCGTCTGTGACTGGTTGTGGCAAACGGGGATGCATTTCTCGCAGATATGCGGTGATTTCAAGTAGAAGTTGGACGCCGGCGGAAAGCAGTGCGTACGGGCAACTATCACCCGTTGGATTCACTGAAGCTGCAAAGTTGAATTTGAGGAGAACGCGCATCAGGCTGAAATTAATATAAGCTAGTTTACTGGAATATACAAACTATCAAAAGCGCAGACAGCTGCAACTATGCGCAAAATATCGGCCAATCTATATGTCGTTCTGTTTTACAGTATAAACCAATCATTGACTGTCGAAGAGTTTTCAGCAATCTTATAAGTAGTCCTTTTCTAGAAAATGTGTACTCCTGTTTATTTTATCGAAACAATCTTCGAACATCAAAAAGAAGTTTAGGGGTAAACTAGTGTGGAAATAATCCAGGTTGTATGACAACCTCTTCAGCCTGGAGGTCCAGAAGACTGTGACTGTCAGACATCTCTCCAATGACCAGCCTAGGATGGGAGATTCCGTGTGTCACAAGGATAAACCTCAACTATAGCTCAGGGGATTACATGGCCTCCAAAACATCGCATCACATTAAGGTCCAGTCTGTTCATAATTTGTGTTAGAGGGCGCGTAACATACAAATTCAAGACACGACACAGGCAGCACCTTTGCACCAAAAACTTAGTTACTATGGGACAATAAGTTATTCTGATAACCAAGTTATGGTCAGTTATGAGTCATTTTCAAGAATAATCAGTTTTCAGGTCATCGAGGAAATCAAAGTTTTTACTAACGGCTTTTGTTAATATTGTCTACTTTCTTCTCAGATTGTACTGCCGTCGCACACGATTTTCGGCAGTTATTGTGAAAGACTCGCTGTCCAGGTACGTGTGTCACGGTGTGCAATAACCACCCATGGTAGATCACCGTTGGAGAAACCAGTGCAATTCATCCGCGTTGTAACGGCACCGTTGGTTTTTGAAGAAAACGGCGCCGACGACCGAGGCACCTTATCGACTTGGTACCAAGCCCTGTTCCCAACCTTTTAATAAAAATTCAACCCGAACAGAGAGGTACATTTGGCTCTGTGAAATACGAAAAAAAAACGCTTTTCAGTAGCAGATATTATATGATAGATCGATGATTTTCCCGGTACTCATTTACTGTTTTATTTCCGTTTTGTCCCTCAATCGGAATTAGCTCCTTCACGCACCTAGTATAAATATCTTAAAATCCTTGTCTTCTAAGAAGCCTAACATGACTCCAGCTGTTCTCTTCCACTTTTGTTTGTGCTCTATTTGTGGAATTGCACGGTTCGACCGGTGCCCACATCATCCAGTTCGGAGATTTTCCCTTCAGTCGACAACTCTCACCTCCAATTACGGAATAACCGTTAGCAAACTCTGTGGAAAATTAGGTCGTAGCTGTCCATTGGGGTCATTTTCTTCAGGTTTTACTGAATTTTATCGACTCAATCTTCCGCGTAGGCCTTGGTGTCCACTGGAACAAACAAAACTAGACAGTTACACAGGAGGAATTCAGCTGAAAGTCACTTGAGTCTCTCATCAACAACAACTTAGTTTACAAATGAGTGCATCTAGCCCACTGCATACAAGTTGATGCTCAAGTAGAACAAAATGCCTATCGATCAGAGGTTGTGGCCTGCGCATACCTTCTAATAAGAAAAAGTGGGACTAGTTGTGTCGAAGGATTTCCAGCAATCTTATGAGGAGTTTGATCCGTCAACAAAACAAAGATGGTTTTGTACCACTATGGCACCATGCAGTTTGGCAGAGCCAGACACATCCTCCAGAGCTGTGCACGTCAACCCGGCTAATCCAACTCAGGTGGTTTGGACAGAATGCGCTTTGGTATTAGCATCCAAAAGAGCTGCATTTACCGTCGTCATTTGGTTGAATTAAGGCATCACACGATCATGTTAAACTGCTTGATTCATACCTAATAACGTGTCATGTGTTCGTTTGCTTTAGTCTCGCAGTACGCAAAAGTTCACTACGGTGACTACTACTAGGTGCTTTCAGGCACATTCACAGTTGAAACAGTGGCATGCTCGTTCGATGTATTTGTCAGTTAAGCAGCAAACATACTGTATGACGGGCATGCCCAAACCTTGTCTCAGTTGCCGAAGTAGTTTCTGACATGTGGTGTTGGGAGTCCAGGGACAGGGTGTGGCTTGCCAGATAGCGAGGAAGAGGTGCCATAGGATGGGTGACAATGGAATTTTTTTCGGAAGCTGGTGGGCACCAGGTGTTCAGTGATATAGCGACAGTATATTGTATTTTGTATCTTTTTGAGGAAAAGCGCACACTAAGTCTCCGCTGACAAGAAAACGTGAATAATTCAGGGAGATTAATTTCCTATGAAGAGATATCTTTTGGGGTCATAACTCTATTCTCTGGATTGCATTTAGCTGGAGGTCCTACATATTATTTCTTGACGCTGTAGGTAAAAAGTGCTCTAGGGTAGTTCTGAGTTTCAGTCCTATTATCGTGCTGTCACCAGTAAATTGACTGGGAATGACAATCAACGTACAATCGGTTGCCAATGACTGAAGCATTGTAAGGCGGGACTTTTACATCCTAAACGACGAAGATAAAGGTAACCATGATTCTTACCATCGTCAAGGAAATTTTCTTCGGTTTCCAGGGCGGAGAACTGTTGACCCGGCACAGTTTCCTTACGTCGGTCTGGAGTAGCGGTACCGGATGCATTACCTGACGTTGACTTCGCCGGCTGGCCGTTAGTATTCAACTGCTGGATGAAGTTGCCTAATCGTCTTCCAAGAGCCTAAAGATGTATTTGGAAAATTTACGTTGTCGCATTGCAGAATGAACTTGTTTCCATCCTAACAAGCCATCGGTTCCAAACAAAGCCAACGGTGGAACATTTTGTTCCTCGCAGGCAGAATTAAGCGTAGATCATAAGGAAAAATATGAGAGGTGGGGGCCAGGTTTTATCAGTCATCCATTTCTCGTACCTCTGTTGATTGCACCTTATCGGAATAATACGCGTACATCACAGAAATGCTTTTCTGCAGTCTGCCAGAGTCGGTATTTGATGATGAAGACAAGAACATAGTTCATATTTTCTTGACGAAACACTCTTCGTAAGGTTGTTCAAAACTCACCGAAAGCCCACGATGAGTTTCGCCATCATCGATGCACAGTCCGCGAATTTCCGTCAAAGTGTAATCAGCAACCCCATGATAGTGTTTTCCGCAAAATAAATATTCCCTGATATTTCGAGTGTCGTAAAACTGAAAAGTGAGGCGGCCTTTGGACAAAACACTCATTTGAGGGATATTTCAATCAACTGAATCTGCTGCTTGAAAACATCATAAACGGGAGATTCAGCTGGGTTCCAGATGAGTCTCCCGCAAAAACGAATTTGTTTGCAAATGAGTGTATTTCGCTAATTTCGTGAAATCTGGGTTCAAGTAGAACATAAGGATGACGGAAACTCGGGGACTGTGCCTACCTGATGGCCCCAAGAATGGCGAAACCAGTCATGGGCTGTCAAAGAATTCCCAGCAACCTTGTGAGTAGTGTATTAAGAATATAATTCACCTTTAGTTTGACGAGTAGATTTTTATATTGATGTACTGGTCCAAACTACGGCCTAATTTACCATTTCTGTTATAGCCTGAATTTTGTGAGTGTGATCATGACTTTGTTTCGAGTTTTGTGTTCTCGAAAATACCCCCGGACGACAATAGAAGTCCACTTATGAAAGTCGATCTGTCAATTACCGCACCATGACAAACACATAGTGCTCAGCAATGATGTATTTGCTTTGGTTGCCTAAATTACAACAAAGATAGTCTGTGGATCAAGCATCAGGTAGGCCTGGACGGTTTTGTTCTCGGATATTTGAAGACTACCGTGCCAACAAACACATAACAATCTGGCTGAAAGTCACAAGGAATCAAATCTTCATCAAATAATCTAAAATAGCCCACTAGTGAATGTGCTTCGTGTTTTGCTTTCTCCGATTTAAGGAGTTAATCTTCCTCACTCTGAGAGTTCCGTTGAGTGGGTATTTGGAGTTAGCCTCAAATGTGATGCGTAACAGTGTTAGTAGGCAGTCATTTTTTATGCCAATCGCAAGACTAAATAAACCACTTTTATCCAACTGCCCATCAAACCTTATCCGAATAAACTCGAGCCTTGGAAAGTACAATATACGGCGCCAGAAAACAGTAAATTCACGAATCCTTTGCCTTGTGATTCTCATACTAAATACTTTGTGGCTTCAGGTCAAGACAAGTTTAGAGCGTTTAGTTATATCACTCTTCATTGAGACCCAGTTGATATTTCAGGGGCCTATATTTGTTCTTGCTTGTTAAACTAGATAACTCACGAATAGATACGTTGCATCTCGTAGCTGGAACTGTTGTAAACCTTATCTAGGGAGACTTTAGTGAGGTTCTGTAGAATTTTATCTCCAACCGGACCATTTTACTGGAGGGTCATAAAATTGTTCTCAAAAGAGGAAATTTCCCTTAGGGGACCCTCCATCTCGGGTTAAATTCCAAGTCATATATTCAACAAAAATAGAACTGAGCAAAATGAAGTCCTGTTTAGGAAGGTAAGGAATCACGACGGGGAAACTGTATAAGGCAGCACAGGACACAGAAAACACACAGAAAAATAGGTTTACGTAAACCAACGTGATAATACTAATAAAACCGACGTAATTCCCTTGGAGAAAAGGTTTTCTTGGGCTTTGAGAAGACTGTTTAATCACGGATAGTCCAAATATTGTTGTGACTATACTTGCTTCCCAATAGTTCTAACAAAGAATGCGTATGTACAGTTAAGTAGACACTCCACAAGATATCGAGTAATGGCAGCAACAAAAGAGCGACATGGGAACTTCCTTGCGACGCATCTAGGGATTTAAATCCGTCAGTCTATTTCAGAGGCGGAGAAAAGTAGAATGTGGAAGAAAGAGCGTGGTGGAAGCAGGAGTTATCAGCATAGGCACGACCTAATTATATAGGACGCCTTCATGACGAATGATATGGTTACTTTTTTCAAGATGTCCTGTGGCTAGAGTTGCATACAGAGTGAAGAAGGGACGGCTGGTCAGAGTCGCTGGATGCTGCTCACTTGCAGGTGACGTCCTTACGCGTTAGTACGTGTGTTGTGTATGGATGAAATGGGTAGCGGCTTCTCGGAAGCAAGTAGACTTATACATAGGTTTGGGAACGAACGGTTTGATGTGCGTTCTTATGGAGGAAGCGGTTGATGAAAACCACTGGCATAATTCCTCGCCACAGAAGTCGGACTGTTCACAAGGCCTAAGATGCCCGAAAGTATGACATTCCTGATTTCTTGGAAGAGATTCTTCAGGTATTTGAATACTCTAGTCATGCGAATGGCCGGGATTTGATCACCACATCACGCAAAAAGTAACGATGATAAAATGTACCTCGACGAACAGCATGTCTGGAGGCGAAGAATTTTGTCATTTGCAGGGAAAAACAACTAATCAGGCAACCGAATGGAGAAGCAGAGCAGCCTGCACAATGGATGGTATGTAGGAGAAGAGAGAAGCGTCAAGAAGAATACGTAGAAAGAAATCATTTATATGATCACGCCTCTCCAAGGATGAAGCAATAGTATCAACGAGAGAAGTTGCAGCGTCTAGTGCACTGTGGTTTGTGTTTTAAGTGAGTTTGAAGGATTCACATCAAGCATTAAAATGAGGAGAAATATCATAAAGTACCATCTTCGACATGCCAGTCCACTCACAAATTATGGCTGTGTGTACTTTTTATTGCGTTTGTAAAGCAAGATATGTTAGACACGCAACAACAACCCGGCAACAGAATGAGCGAGCACCTCGTGCTGATGCATTAACACGGCCAAAATTTCGATCGCGTCACATGTGGTCTCGTAATCTAATCAGACGAAGCGTTTCAAGTCATCTACAGATTGCTCCATAGGGTACCCATATCGACCCGAAGGCTTTGCTTATAAAAAGCTGTCTAGCTCAGTCCAGGAAAATGAATGGGGTGTTACTTGGGAAGTGACTTGGAATAAGTGGTTCTGTAACGTATGTGTATGCAAAATCTGATCAAACTTGCGTTAGTAGTGCCTAGTACATCCTCGGGAAGGGGGCCATCGTGGCCGGGATAGTTGTCAGTCGACGAGATCTATGAGCACGTACCAAATACTCATAATATGAAGAGCGCTGTCTCAGTTGGAGGAGGAACGATGCTCATAAAAATTACTGTTGCAATCAAGCGAGATACGAACTCTGCGAATAAAGCTATCGAATCCCTATGGCGAGCCTTCGTGAAGAACCCTCTCCTAAAAATGAAATTTAATACGGCGCTATAGGCGTCGTCGTGAATTCAGGCTCATGAGTTAAGATATTGCATGCGTAGTCACACCAATACGCATCTCATAGCCCTACACATGGTTTTGCTTTCGTCAAAATCTTTGAGTACCTAATCTATCAAGAGGAGATGGCGTTCTTCGAGGCAGAATAAGCTATATTAATCAGAGACTGGGTCACAATAATCGAAGTCGGCCGAGAATGTCGCGCGAAAAGATATGCATACAAATACTCACAAAGAAGCTTGGCGCCATTTAGGGCGATATGGAGTTCACGGACGAATGCGTGCTCGAGGGTTAGGGAAGAACAATAGGACATAAGAGAAAATACGATTGGAGGATGAAAACTATAGAGTTGCAAGGCGTGAAAGAAAAGCGCAGGATTTGGGTCGATACGAATCCATTCATTCGTTCGTTTGATCAAGTTGGGTCTTACTCCTAAGTGGCTCACGAACCAAGGGCCAGAAGAAGGGGATGTTTGAAGCTGACCCTCTTAAGGTCATCTGCTATGATAAAAAAGGTAGCATTGATACTAAGATCAGAACTAGAAAAAATTTTTACAGTGTTTTATGCGGCGTATCAAATGAAACTGGGAAGACAGTGTACAAACTGGTTAACCAAATTCTGCGAAAGTTGGATGTTGTGGATTCTAGGTTTGTACGATGAACCAAAAGAATATTGAAAACAGACATGATCAGGAAGTTCTTGGTTTGGTTGTACAAAATAAAAGTTTTCCCCACGTTTTTCACTCTTCAGAATACCACGAAATCGCAATGTTGTAAGAAGCAATGAGTATCCAGCTGGAAGTATCGCTATTGTTGACTTACAGTTCCTAAATTACCACCACGCAAGTACTGACGCTGAATGATAACCTCCGTGTATGATAACTGACCACGCCAATTTAAAGAGCACATGGCAGAGGAATTAGGCAGATACCTGAACGCATTTACTACTTGACTGCCACGTTTAGTCAAGAGACGTCAATAAGGATGTGTAAGAGTTAATGCAAAAAATGCGTTCTTACCTCTCCCCACGCATGAAACAACCTGCCAGCATTACGTTTGAGAGCCGCTATATCCGAAACGGAACTATCGCCGTTCATTCCACTGCCAGCACTGGCACCGCTTCCCACTCCTGTTCCAGGACTTGGGCGGATGCTAGTCGGGTGACTGCTCGCTGCACTGTGGTGGAAGGAGCTCGGTAGGTTGAATTTCATCCAGCCTGCCCATTCGCCACGATTGCAACGGTGTACAAATGCTGCGCATTCCAAAAGGAGACAGGCTCTGGCAACAACCGGAGCATCCTTTGGCCAGAATAACAAAAAACAATGAGATGCTAATCATTCGGGTTTAAAATCTGCATCAAACGATAGTTTTTTTTTACTTTTTGACGACGGCAGTTGTTCAGCTGTAGAAAGTACTTCCAAAGAAACCGAACAACACTGGTGTATCCTGGAAAAATCATAAATGCTATAGCTGGGGCTGTTGACCTTCTTGAAGGATTTTTTCACAGAAGAGAGAATGACTGATCAATATGCGAATGCGGTACAAAAACAAACGTTTAAGGATACGAGCACTTCCAATTTCAGCTCTCCGGCTGTATTACTAAAAACATTGAGTTTTACATTCTACTTAGGAGTATAGGGTGAGACAATGGACCTGAACCAACCACACCCTGGGTCAGCAATGCGTAGCTATTAATTTCAAACCAAGGCTTTTTAAGTGCACAAGCAGGGTCATTATTGAATGACCAACCAACAAGTCGGGGTTGAGACTTCGCATTAAAACCCCGTATGGTATATAATGTGGAGTCAACCCTAAAATCAATAATTGGCATTGGTTTCGTGATCATTAAGGACGGTTCTAGAGTCGCAGCTTCCAATCCACCGGTCACTGAAATAGTCAGTACTGAAAGACGTTGCCACAATCTTTTAATTTCTCTTGAAATTTGGAAATAGACCTGATTGTGGCACAATGCAACTGGCTCCGTTTCAGGGCTTTATTTGGGTTTATCCCTATTTACGACATGAAAATGCCCGGTCTTAGTATTGTAGTTGAACAGAGTTAAAAAGGAATACTGGAATCTCGAGACCATGTATAACCACTATATTGTTCGTATGGCTAAGAGAGCTCCAGTGTTTTATTATGCGAAATTTGAACTGTGTATTTTTTAAAGTCATATCTGCTAGTTTCAGATGTACTGCAGCGGCACAGTGAGCAAGAAGGTGCAAAATTCACATTTGGACAAATTCACCTCCTTTGGTTTGAAGGGCTAATTATCTCTTGGTCATTTGTGGAGTTCCTGGACCCGGTGGGGTTGGGAAGTTCTTTTAGAGGAATGTCCGCCTTTCCGGCCAAACTTCCTTACCTGATAGGCGGAACATCTCCAGAGGTTCCGCTGAAAAAAGGGACTACATGTTAAGAAGGCGATCAGAACATGCGATCAGAACAGCGGTCTAGTAATCCTTGCAGTGGTTTTCTATATCACAGCCCCAAACTCACCAAATCCAATAACGCAGCAACAAGTTCTGGCTCCAAAATTGTTCCCGGCTCACAGCACTCCATTAGAAACGAGAATTCGAGCAATCCTTCTTTCAGCGCTGGTGCGTTCACCCAGCGGTGCTCCACAAGCGGCTGAGCAGCGGCCGACTCGCCATCTCCTCGACTGTGAGACGTGTCCGATGCTGTAAATAATACAGACAAAACCAAACACTGGTCAAATTAGACTGCGCCGTCAGCAATGGCGGGCACTTGCGAACTTCGCATACATATAAAGCCGACGGGCTCGCTCATGCCCCTGGGTCCTTTCCCCTTAAAACATGGACACGGTGCTGGCGACTGGGTTCCGTCAATAAACAGAACTCCTACATTATTCCTCTGTGAATTTCTGAGATTCGTTCAGTGATCGCTTGTGTCTAGAAACTGGTTAGGAATCTGCTCAACTTATTCGGAGAAGAAAAGTCTATTTTAAACATTTAGGGCGAGCATTAGCACTCGTTGCCCAAATCTTAACACACATTGGCTACGAGACACGATTAGAGAGTTCAGTTTCAAGGGCATACATCAGTCAAAACTTTTAATGAGGGCTTAGCTAATTGTACCCCGTTGTGCCTAATTGTTCTGTAAAAATGAAGCACTAACTTTTTTGCAGTAGAGCTCGTAAATAATGTATTGTTGTCCAGATCTCCGGTGCCTCTAGCTGCTCCGACGTTCCAAGCCCTAGCAAATAGGAATTACTCAACCCTGAATTTAGCAATGAAGGCATAGGAGATCAGGCGTAGCATTAAAATGCTTGTTCAGTCTAGATGGAGATCTGCAAAGAATAAAAACACTGCCTATTCCAAGAACTATACCTTACTTTTGACTTGTAGAACTGGTTTTATCTTCTTTGTGCGCAAGCTTTGCCGTTAGCACGACTTACCAGTAAAACCTTTAGGGCAGTTGCCCCTAAATACTCACTGAAATGGACTCGTCCCCTGGTTAGCTAGGGAGCTTGCATGATTTTACTGTTGCAAATTATCCGGCCACTTTCAAGGCCAGTTCATTCAGGTAGTCTACCGGTTATGTTATACTTTTTTGAAGATGCTTTGTACGGGCTAAACCTGAGGTGGTTGTTTGCGTCTGTTAACTACTGACAAAAAGGCTCATCCAGAGTTGTTCATTTTCTGAAGCTAATCGACTCCTCTCTGTAGATACACAAGCAATTTTTTCAACACGAAAACTCGGTTAATTTATGTCGATTTCAAAGCAGAAGCACATGACAAAATAAATGCTCACCAACATGTGAACATGATGCGTGCTCTTAAAAATCGGTACAACACCACGAGCAGTTTTGCTTTCTCCCGAAATTAATTTGCATGTATGATGAAACAAACGCAAATCAATAACCGCACGGGAGCACCGAGGGACGCCGCATTCCACTTTACTGATAATCATGCAAATAGTGCTTTTAGTTCCGTGTGTATCATGAGAATTTTCGTACTTTGACTTCCACGCTATCTAATAAGGGAGTTAATCTGGTAGTTACCACCTTAGTGAGCGTCTGTCTGTTCTTCTACCGAGTATGCGCAGCTGTCCTTCGTTCCATGGTCACGGTAGCACAGCCAACAAAACTTGGCGAGTGAAAAATTTCAGTCCAGCCACACGAGTGCTCAACGTGAGATGAGATCTGCTCTGCAGCATTGAGAAAACGTGTGTGAACGCACGCAAATCCGGACAAACGAGTAAAACCCGAGCCGTCTACCTTTCAAAAATGCGTCCACTAACCCACGCCACAACTTTCTGTATGGCGTACGAGCTGCGTGAGCAGATCCCAATAATCGATGCTAACCCAATCGAATGTGGATCGAATGAACGATGGAGTCATTTAATGGAAACGGCTTTTTCAGACCTAAGGGGAATTTGTGGAAGACTGCAGTGCTCACAGAGTGTGCGTGTATGACTGCTGTACAGGAATGAGCACAATCAGATTACTTGCTCGAAAAAATATTTCCATAGGCAAACGAACAGTGGTGGAGATTTCGAGACCAATTTTTATAGCAGTTAAACTGTATTTGTTTTGTCGATCACAATTTATGCTAGGACCAAGATATAGGCCGTACAAGTTACCATGTATTTACGATAAGTATTTATTCTCTCGAAAACCGCCTGCAATGGGAGCCCGTGCTTGATTTCGAACCAGGCTTTGTTGGATGATCATGTGAGTGAGTAACATTCAGTAGAATCGTCTAAACAAAACTGTTCCAAGTCCAAGAACGTTTGGAAATGATGGATAGTTAGAGCGCTGAATTAGGATGACAATATAGGAAATAAAACCTTCGGCACAACCAAGGAAGGTCAGACAAAATCACTGGAAAGAGTATGTGTAGAGATGCATGCAGTCACAAACTTGAGGACGGACTAAGGCGAATTCCTCCGCAAAGTAGTAAACAATGATCCAAAAGGATTGGACTGGGAACGGTTACGAAATAAAGTTACACTTGAAAACCTAACAACAAGAGATCTAAGAATGGCTCGACCATTAGCACTTTTTCGCTACGGCAGCCTTGCTATCAATGGTGAGCTTTGCTGAAATGTTGAAGACTAAGAAGGACTTCTAAACTCTTGTGCACATTTAAGCAAGGTGAATGTAAAGAAGAGCACTTCATGACAGTGGTGGTCAACCGGCCAGGGTTGTTCTAATAGCACTTCGTACGCTTCGAGAAGGTTCATTTGACTTCCGGTGGGCTTTCACATCAAACATGCAGCCTGTGCGTAATGCATTCAGTCATCTGCATACCACTTTTCATTGCTCAGAGACCGAGGGTGTTAAATAAATTCAGGAATAAACAACTGCTTCTAACCCCATTTCGTGTATCGTGCTTCGTAAATAATGTCTGTCCGCAAACAGCACTTTGTGGTGTAATTCGCCAAAACACATTGGATTGAGGATGATTAGTCAGTGGGTATCGATATACAATATTCCCACCACTGATGTTGAATTATCACGTTGTATACTTGGAACCAGAAAGAATACACTAGAACAAGTTACCCACCTCTGTCCATCATGGCAGCCGAACTTGATCCACTGTTAATACGGATACCTCTACCAACGAGAGAGGCACGAGGCAACAGGTTATGCCAACTTGTCAGTCTGTGACCGCGTGCAACATTGTTTGATTCATCTACTACAGCCTCAGAAAAAATACTGTTGGAACGTTGTTTGTCCTGCCTTGGCAGAAGCCACATTGAATTGCGAGTGGACCTGGAATGGAGAAACAAATCGATTCTGCTGATGGGAGGTGCCATATTCTATAAATTCAAGTCACTGAATAAACGCGACTCGCTAACAAGAACCGGCGTTGCTTACAACAAACAGCGAGTAGGGCTGGATGAAGGAAGATATTCGACCTTGAAGTAAAAGCACATCAGCGCACTTTGAAAAAGTTGCTTATCTTGAGTACAATCTTTTGGAATTTAGTACGGACAAAATATAAGCCAAGTCAGTCCGCAACGCAGATGTATTGCATTTCGTGAACCAAGAAGGCTAGTCTAGTGGCTTTATTGTTGACACGACACATCAGCTATTCAATCTCGCAAACTTTCCAGGAGATTCAAACACGCCAACTCCGAGATAATAGGTGAACACTCATTTATTTGTGGGTGATTGATGAACAGTGTAGGAAACAAGCAAGACAAAGCACTTCCCTTCCTGTCTCATACCTTCCCCCATTGATCCGACATTAATTGAATTCAACTAGTCCTCTGTTGCACTGGGTTTTCAACTTACAAATTTAGTCGTACTCACGCAATAACACGAGCCAATAACTTTTCCATGAAATCCTACACAGTCACAGTCGGCGCATAGATGGGAAAGTGTTTTGAAATTCAGCGTCACCCATTAGCACTTCCAACACAGTTAGAACCATTGAGGAACTGGCTCTTTGAAACCCTAATTCAAGAGTATTCAGGCATCATAGCGCGGCTGCTGTCGGTGGGAGAAAGTGCTTAGACTTGTGAGCTTCTTGTTCAACCATTTTTGTTTGACGTTTGGCAAGCGGCTTCTCTGTGCTCGTGTTGTATACACAGGAGCTTGGACACTTAAGTAAGAAGTGAGTGCTTATTCCGGATTAAGCCTTAATCCGTTGAAACCAAATAAACCGGCGAGCAGTTCACTCCCACCACGCATGCTCCTCTATGAACTTGCTTGTTTTATTATAGACTAAAATTTTAATATGATGATAGAATTAGGTTCAGGACCATCTCGTGTCCTTTTGAGAGCCGACATGTATAGGAAATCCCTCCAATGGACTTTCGAAAAGTGATCCGAATTCCTCCCGAGGAACTTACATTCGTGACCACGTGGATGGCATTTTCGGTCGAGGCCTTTCACATGCACGTTTTATTGGGCACATCATTGCTACAAGCATGTTTCTGCGGAAAGTGCTACCATGGACTTCACGCAAGTAGGTAAAAAGCTGTCGAATATCGCCGAAAAGTGATAGGTTCTCCTGACTGACCAGTTCGGATCGACATCGTACAAGCCGTCGAAGAAACGGTCCAAGAATGCAGGAAATGACGATGCTTTCGGCCCCGCGTGATCCCATCCCCAAAGTCAGCTGACCAAAGCTGTTGGCATATGTTGAAATCTTTGAAAGACTCTCTGTAAAAGTTCAAAAATACGAGGGGTATAAGGGTTTCTACAGTGGCAGTAATTCATGTCAGAGGCGAGCGTCTGTGCATAAACTTGGTAAGTAGGCCACTAAGTTTTGTCCAAGGAACGGTTAGAGAGTTAGGTTGGTTTTGTAATTAATAAGTCATACGTAGCAGAACAAGTTGGCTGGAGATCAAGTCACTCAGTCGTTTGTCCACGAGGAACTAAGGTGCGTGCTCTCGAAGGCAGGCAAAAGCATCATCTTCAGAGCTAAGAAATATCTCTATAGTTTTCCTTGTAACAATATCAGGAGCGTTGGACAGCCCTGACTTTATTTCAAGGTTTCATGTGCTATACATATGAACACAGAATAATGTGAAGCACTCTTCGCATTATGAAACGTGCAAGACAAAGGTGGAACATCGCATTAGTTTTATTAGGATCGTACAAACTTGATTTATCATTCCTCAGTAAGAGTGTGTGTGGAATTTACAGCAGACATCCATGGAATGCTCCAAGTAAATCACAGAAAACATGCTAACAACTGGTTGAATTGAACTGTGAACAGAATCGGGGATTTGATGTCATGAAAGACAGACGGGAAATCGACATTTCGTTTTCCGTCACTGTCGTCTATCGTTCTGTTTACAGTGTGAACTTGGGGTTAGTACAGAACGCCTACAAAACCCCGTGTTTATTCACACCGGGAAAACACACTGATCCACTTTGGACAAAAGCTCCTAAAATTTGACGGGTATGCATCACAGAGCTTGTTTACAGTCGTTCAAAGTAACCGTGGCAGTGTTCTCATTAGTTAGCCTGTCAAGTGGGGTGTGACGGTGTAACCAGCTATGAAGGAAACAGAGTGACAAGCTTCGGTCTCATTCGCATACCTAGGCTCATTATTTCGATCGATTTATTTTTGGTTGCGACTGCTTTGGTTATCTAATACGCATATCGGGAATGGAAAATATCTATTCTGAGTTTGCCCACGAGAAACGACAACACTTATCGGCAAGTTGCAGGCTGTCGGAACACAACCGACCACTGATAAACATAGGGGAATTTGGGAAAATTTTTATTAAAGAAATAAATGAAGGACTGGTACAAATTAAGTCACTAACAATGATCTCTGTTCGACCGAAAAGTCTCGAAAGCTGGAGTATTATGCCGAAGTTTACGTGTACGAAAGAACTTTCTACTAGTTTACACGTTACGAAAACCTTTGCAGTTTCTTCCGATCTATCAAGGCATGTTTTTACATAATGACGAGAATGCAAGTGCCCGTCATAAAAGTGACCTATTGATTTCGATTCCATTCTGATAGTGACCTAACTGGCGAATAAAATAGTGTAACCGACTTGGTGCACGGGACATTCCTCTCTATTCTGCATATTCTGCTTACACACCACCGATGTTGACTAGAGGAGAAAGAGTAGTTCACATCAACAAATACTGGCTGGTACAACGTAGGTCGAAATAAAAAACGTCTTCCGCCAGTTGAAACAGTTTTGAAGTCAAAGAGACATGAGAAGGTCATTTCCGGTACGCTGCTCATTCTGGTCAGATCTTTGCTGCTATCTGTTGTGGCGTCATTAAACATAAGTGTGCAGAGAAAACGGTCTGGTAATAGGTTACTGACTTTTCAGTGACATCATCGACCAACTGATGACTGGATAAAAGTAAGCGGTCCTCATTAACACTTATTCAAGTTAGCATTAAAATACTTGGTTAGTTTAAAACCAACCAAGAGACCCCTTGAGATGCTATTGCTCCTTGGGAAATGACAACAAGACGGTAACCTTATTCGGGAGTCCCATGAAGTGGACTAAGAAACATATCAAATGAAAGAGGACACAAGCAACCTGTAAAAGAAGTGAATGGCATAGAAATCCTTCTCAGTGTTATAGGCCAGAAGGGGCTAGAGACAACTTGGAGAACTAGGGTTAAGTGATATGGTAGCAGCTACATATTTCACAGCGCGACTTCTTTGACAAGAAGGATTTGAGAAACGTGAGTGGCTGAAAGCTAAAATATAAGTCACCGTAAACGCTAACAAAGCGTGAGAGAGGATTATTGGCACTGATGAGGAACAAGCGTTTGCCTGACCAGATGACATTTTCATTCAGTGAAATTTGAAATTGTGGTTGTGTCGCGGGCTTGCAAAATCAACTGCCATTAACGAAAGTTTTGCCCTGCATATTTGGATCACGGGCTAGAATGTTTGGTACATACGAGGAGAAGAGAGGAGAAAGACAGCACCCTGAGAGACATCTCCGTTAGTCACCAACATGGAGAAGAATTATCTGTTTATGTTTATGAATTTCGAGTAGCTATCAAAGTAGCCTAGCTTGCTTAGGCTCTTTTTACAGCCTGCACTTGTATAAGGCTGCTGCAGCCATCCTCCGTAAACGGTATCAAAGACATATTTGAGGTTGCTAAAGAGCAGGACCATAGCCTTTGCATTGAGCTTGGTAAACCTAAGTTTACGGTCAGTGTTTCTCGGGTCATGCTAGGATGAACAAATTTGGTCTTTCACCACACAGCTGCTTTGGTGCTCTCAGCATTTCACTACAGTTTCGGGAGCTGAGGAAGACATAGATATACATGTTTTTGAGGCAGTTAACTTTGATCATTTGCCAAGGCTTTCCGACATCTGCACGTCTTGCATTTTTCTAAGTGCACTCCTTTTGTTATAGCCGTCAAGGTAGGGGGACAAGAACCCATAGGCCCTTATGTGGATAGTACTAACTGAGCAAGATAGATTCATGCATAATTTGGGGTTGTTAGTTACTAAAAATTTGGTGAAGGAGCACACTGATAGAAATTGGGCGAAGCAATCATGCTGTTCATTGGCACAATGTTCTTCTCACATCAAAAAGCTCTGATGACAAGAATGAAATTGACTGATCCGAGGAAGAAAGTGGAGGATGCCTGGAAGTAACAAAGGTTTTGATGCCGCTTGTAGACAAATTGTTCAGTTTGACCTCCATCCGTGGGTGGAAGATTAAACAGTTGCTTAAGGTTAAAAATATCCGGTAGAAATGGAATCAGGTTTTCTCAGAATAATCTGCATTGTCTAATCAGTTCAGTGACAAGCGATGCAAGCCATACAGACAATCTAGACGTGAAAATAACTCACTTGAATGGTCAACATGTCGAACAGCTGGATCCAGACAGTATCCCGTTAGGGCGTGTAGCATTTCCATGATATCAGAGATACACATGGTTGAAATCATCCGGCTCAATACGCGGACAAAGAGTGGACGATTTGATTCATACAAATGGATAAGACAGTCGTGTGCCAGTCTTCGAGTCTCCTCAGTCTCACCAAGAACGTGACCCTTTGCCTGGTCTACATTGGTTGTAGCTTCACGTGCACCGACGGTGGGAGAGCCATGGTGACCGTAACTGCACCCAAGAGTTCGCACTATCCTGAAAATATGACATAAAAAGCTGTTACACAAAAGGTTTGTTGTCGTCAAAGACAAGCGTCCAATGGTACTGAAGCTCCCAAGTGTAATTACACGAAAGGACAGAAGGTAGTTAGCATCCAATTTTAGGCGTTTGTTTGTTTCAAAGTCTTGATATTTAAATTGTTAGCAGTAGAATCTAGCTGTCGTTCACTTTCAGATTTTCGATTCTGGCCTCCATGAGAGGACGCAAACTGAGGCAGACTCGTGAGTGCATTTAACACTGATGATGATAAGGCTGACGTTGGTGTAAGTGATCAGGACAATGTTCGTGACATGCTGAGTGATAGTGTTAGTTATAATGATGATAATATTGGTAATATGACTTATCATCATGCGTTTATTAGGACTAAAAATACCTCGTTGCTTCCTTAAGGTTGCATGTGGCATCTGGACAAGCTGTATAACTTTGGCGTATTTTTATTCCGTAAATTCAGCCCGTAACAACTCTCTGGTTGCCTAAGGGTTCCGTATAATTAGAATTAATTTCCCAGAAAGTAGCGATTCCGTGTTGTGAGCGAGCATTTGGCACATAAACAATTACCACCGGAGAACAACCTACAATCAGTGTTGACCCAGATTGGTTAAAAGCAACATTGGTTGCGTGATGAATGGCTTTCAAAACAACGTCAGTCATGACCACCAATTATTTACTAAACCAGATGGATGTGGATTCTGGGACGGATAAAAACACAATGGTGGTAGTGCTTCCGTAAACAGTAAGAAAGACGAAATTTACGAATTAGTTGGAGACGCCCACATGATGTGCCACTGTACCAACGCAGTCAATTGAACAAAGCCTTTGAGAACAACTTGGTGCATTTGAATGTCTGACAATTTTGCCCATAACTATCGGATATTGAAGAGCTTTATGGCTTCTCGTTTTGCATTTGAGTTTTTACGGCTAGGCTTTATGATGTTACGAAACATGCCCAGCTTGGTAGCGCCGTTTGAGTGTTGTTTTGTTCGTCAAGCTTGACAGTCGATTTGCAAACGTTTCATTACCAGTCGAGTTGATTTTAATTCAGTTGGCGACCAGGTGTTTATGAAACCGATGACTCTAAGTTTTTCTAGCAGACCCCTCGAGCAGGACAGAATGTGTTATCCCAAACCCTGCAATTTAGCATAAACCTGTTTTCATAAAGAACAGTCTTACGATCTGTCTCTTTGTCCGTCACCAGCATGATGGGATGTGTTGTATAGACAAGCTATTCAAAAGTCTTCGGTGAACAAGCCCAAGAAAATATTGTAAACTACACGATTTCAAACAGGATAGGTGAATTAGCGAAATACACTCATTAGCAAACAAATTCGGTTTTGCGAGAGACTCACCTGGAACCCAGCTGACTCTCTCGTTTGTGATGTTTCCAGGCAAGTGAATGTGCTGCACCAGGCCGCCTCATGTTTCAGTTGCTACGATCTTCAAGATATCGAGATACATGTATAGTCGTAACTTCACAAACGAGAGATTCAGCTGGGTTCCATGTGAGTCTCTCGCAAAACCAAATTTGTTTGCAAATGAGTGTATTTCGCTAATTCCGTGCAATTTGGTTTCAAGTAGGACATAAGGTTGACGGAAACTCGGGGACTGCGCCTACCTGATGAGCCCCAAGAAGGGTGAAACCGGTCGTGGGCTGTCGGAGAACTTTCAGCAACCTTATGAGTAGTGCATTACGTCGGATAGGTGAATCGTTTTTGTTCCTCGAAATCTGTGATAATTACATGGTCACTTGCAGGAAGAAATGGTGTGTAGGCTTATATTTTAAGTTCCCACTAATTTGTAATAATATTCCTGATGAGGTACATATGACCTTCATGTGCACCTCTGAACCGCACTTAACTGGCTAACAAAAACCTTTCAGATGTCGTCTTCATCCGTGCAGATGAAGAGGGGACTTTTTGCGCTAATGTTGAGTAAAAGGGAACATATTGACATAATTTCACCTGCCTACCTCAAAACTATCTCAGTAGCCATCGCATGGTTCATTTTTCTGGTTTCTTTATTCGTTGTTGGTGAAGCAAATGGTTCTGGTGGATCAATCGTAAATTGGCGACGGTGGACAGTATAACTCCTTCGATGCATCCACTTATGATGGTGTGATTTCGATGGACTTGATGTGCTTGGAGAACCAATGTTCTTACGGAATCTGTAGCCCTTTTCTCCACCTAGTTCTGTTGCGTGGGACTTGCTCATGGCAGCGTTACTATGAGATGAAGATTTCGCTCCATGTACATAACATGGTTCGACTGATATTCCTCCTTTTTCGGATGCGTCGCCGGATTTCTTTGAGGCGAAATTATGTCCTGACTCACCATCGTCCTCGCTGTCGTCTGACTCTACGTACATAATTGCAGAATTTCGCCTTCTAACTTTCATTTGTACTTCTTGCTTGCTTGTTGGCGAAATTTCACCTTCTGATTTAGGTCCAGTTGTTAAACGGTCTCCATGAAAGCTGCACTTCGTTCTTCGAAGACTCGGAACATCCTTCGACAGGGGGGGCTGAGGCGATCCCGGGAGTTTGTGAATAGTGGACACTCGTGGAGATATCTTGAATTTCTTCCATTTCGAATGCAAACTGACAGGTTTTCGTGCTTTGAACTGAGGTGGTTTTTGCTTCGATGCGTGATCCACGATATCCATTTCAAACAGCGTACATAGACAGCGAAGCAGTTGTACACATACTCTTGTCGACTTGTGTTCCGTACTGACCCAATACAGTGCTCGTAAAACTACAGAATAATCTAATTGACCGTTGACAGAAATATAGTGGACCGCTCCAGGAACTTCATCCACCTTAGGAGAAGAAACAAGAGGAGTGAAGATAAGATGGTAAAATAAAGTAAGTGATAACCAGAATACGAAGTGACGAAAAACAATATTTTCGGGAACATTCGAGAAAGATTATGTAAAAAACGACCCACGATTCTCCTGCAGTTTAATGGTGAAACAGCATGGTACTAAAATACAAACGAAAGACAAATCATTACGGAATAGGACTGTTTGGAGAGAATTTTTGGGTATCCATGCGTGGTTGTGCAACTTCGTCGACGGAGAGATAGTCTCATCGTCTCAATCGGCGTATTCAAAAAGTCCAGGGTTCATAACACCTGTCATAAATGTTAACCATCTGACACGTGCACGTAGATGGTTCGTTTCCACGACACGTATGCTCCTTTGCCCGGGGTTTGGCTGTGGCTATGTGTCGATGTCAATCTCAGAGGTGCTGGGCTAGCTTCGATGAGAAAAGTGGGTAGGTTACGCAAAAATGCACTAAAATACACTAAAAGCGCGCATGGATCCATCAATTTTGATAGGGATAGAATAGTGGACCAAAGATCCCCACAGGGATAGGAACGCTTGACTCATCGTTTAATTTGATTTAGTACCTCGCCGTTTTTAGCTGCACATCTTGTGATTTCAAATTTCGGGGTCCGAAGGATAGAAGCTTATGACTATCACATGCTTCACTCAACTGTCCCGTGTCGTCCAAATGAATTACCGCATTTGAGATCTTGTCGTGGGAACACACTTAGCCAGTAGGGTGTGAAGTGTTTTCGAGAGTAAAAACGATATTCCTGGTCCTATGAACAACAATACGAATTAGGTCAGGATATCCACAAACCTTAGTTGGTATGTCTGCCGAATTTATTCGTCGAAGCTTGATTACCTCATAGAAACATCTATCACAAGGCCTTATGCTGGCAGGTTGTCTTTCGCTTGGCCGTCGCCTTCCGATCTATGACAGATAATGCATTCAACCCTTGCCAGCTGATTTAAACGTTCTGAACAGCTTTACACAAGGTGGACTAAAGAGGATCCCCCATTGGATAATGCAGGTGATTGCTTTACACTGTTGCGGTTTGGCGTCCAGGTCCGGCCCAAAATAGTGAGATATAGTAAGGCGACCCGATTCAAAAGCTTCCATCTGTCTGGGTCAGAATGGCTGATAAAAGCAGACTTTCGAAAAGTATTATCAGTATTATCAGTCCAAATTTTTGACAGAAGTTTCGGTTTTGTAGCTTGAAATTTGGTGACTCCAACGCCAGGGAGTTTACGGCACACTGTGTCAACATATTAAAACCAAGTTTTCTACAAGCAAAGAATGCCTCACTAGTTGCCTCTGGAATCGTCTGTTCGTAAAGAGTGCCTAGAAATGTGATGGAAAATGGATATTACTATTCGGTCGGATAAAGCTGTAACTGACCAATACTACCCTGCTTGGAACCGTAATCTTCAAAAGAGTAGAAACACCTGTGTTTGAGTACTTTTATCCGTGAGGTCCTTCCTCGTCAATGACAGTGGAGGAAAAGGCCTGTGTTCAGTTTTGTTAAGTGCAGATCTGATTGAAAACGGGGAGAAAGATAATCTTTCTGGATGAAGTTTGTGGTGCCCCGGTAGCATCGGTAGAAAACTGTTGTTGTTGTCGTGGTTGTTTATGAGCGGAACTCTGGTTACCTGGTCCATACAGAAACAACTAGACTTGGGGAAAGCTGCAGTCCCCGCATAACCAGGTTATGAGTACCGTGCAAGACTATTCATACTGATGGAGCTATCACTGGTGACTTTCTATTAACTAAATGTCTGTGTGTGCGCGCATTCGCCTCAGTACACACCGCTCAGGAACTTTGGGACTGCAGGATAACAGTGTATTCTGTATGATACACTGATATTCACTTAAAAATTAAGCGAACTACTTCAGGAGTCTGCTAGTGGTGGCAATGGCCCAGAACGTATCAACATACAACATAACTTGTTCAAGTGAAGCACTATTTGGAAATCATGTTGATACTTGAGCCGCAGTTTTATCTGTTTTACAGTGTGGGAGATTTTGATGTAGACTTCCCAGAAAGAGCTTGTAAGAGACATTTTCTTGTATAGAAAACTGGAAGTTTTGTACATGAAAAAATCAACCGTAAGAACAGCCGACAAAATACCTTTTCTGTCGTGTGGTAGATTATATCTGAATCCGTAAATGAATGAGAGATTAGTGAGATTGAACTGGCTTTTAAATCTTCTTCCTCGGTCCAGGTAACCTTCTTTTCGGGACTTTCTGGCGAATCTCTTGTTCCAGTTTTGTAAACAGACGCGCGTTTTCCTGCAACTGATTCCGTTTCACTCTGAAGAGCATCGAAGCTGTGCTGACTCCTGATTGTCAACAGAGTGCTGCTCGATCCAGGTCCAACATGTGGGACTTCCAATCGCTTTTGAGTTTCCGGAGCAACATCTCTAAGACCGTTTGTATCAGCATCTGTAAAAAATAACAGTGGTTGCATTTGTCACCGTAGCAACTTACACTTCACATGGATGGAGAAATACACAGCAGAATATCAGCTGATAGGTGAAGACAGGAATACAGGTGCTGAATACACTAGGCGAACATTAGAGCTGGAGATATTGTTCGAACGTCGGACAATACAAGAAGGACGAACAAAGATAAGTATTTGTGAAGTTATGCGGTGGAATTGGATAAAACTGAGAGCAATAGTGTTCTACTATCATCAACAATAAGACTATCGGATGCACCAGACCGATTGGTGGCGGAACGTACTACTCGTGAGGTTGCTGAAAACTACTCGATGGCACAAGACCTCGTTGAATTGTGGGCCGGTTCTGAAGCCCGAGGTAGTCCCTCAGTTCGACTATCTGCGGCGACTTAAAAGACGGTGGAGTATCATTTTAGCCTTGTTAGAAAAACCTGGCATTAGTCCTTATTTATCTTATTAGCCCATTTTTTCCGTATTTTTGCAAAGCCTGGACAGCCGGTGAATACTGACACTTTCAATCTCTCCACACATCAAGCTGATCTAAAAAGCATGTTCTCTTACTAAGGTCTCCAAGACTCACATAAGTGCGACGTCAGTTCTACTATCGTTTGTACTCTCTGTGTAGAGGATGTTTTAGATCTTAAGCGATAAGAATTTTCGAGGAAAATCGGTGCCAGTCTCAAGATCTAATAAGTGAGATGAGAGCCCTGTGGTGTGAGTTGAAGAAGTGAACTCCCACCTTGATGAACTTTCTCCAGAGAATCGACTGTGTGGTACACTGAGCTTTCCGCAAAAAATACATAAATTGGTAATAAACTGCTGGACTTGCGTGCCTGTCGCAGAGATCAACTGTCCAGCAGGGCGACATGAAGGGGATTCACTAGAAGCAGGACAAATTCGACCAATCGGCGCGTTTAACAGGATTTAATTTATGCACTACTACGTTCAGAGGTGTTGATTATAGGGATAAAACGTCAATAAGCAGGATGGTCCTGGGAGTCACATCAACAAAGGTCACAGCACGGAACCCAGAGAGGTTAAGGACAGAGGTCACTCGGGCACCGACCAGTGGTCGAAAGCAGCGGAGGCTAATCTCAAAGGTCACATGGTCACCGACTAATCAGAAAAGAGGATGGCGGGCGGACCATTAGAGCCGCCCGACCAAACAACCAACCGTAATCGAAAATCAGCAATGACTGGCAGCACGGATATCAACACACACGCACCCAGATCAGCTCATAATCGCTGAAGCACAGCTACCATCCAACCAGGCCCTAGCAACGCACAGATAATGTCACCTAAATTGATGCTAAAGCGCTTGAAATCAAGCTGATCAGTTCGGAAAATCATATGGCAAATAGGCAGCATTAAATTTACTCCTTGTCGCTTATCTTGCAGGCCGTAGCCATCGCAACAGGGAATCGTGAAAAGATGATACATCCCAAATGAACGACCACGTCGAGAGTCTCAAGTGAATCAACTACTTAGTAAACGGAGTATTCTTACTGCGTTTTGCAGGTTAAACTCGCATACCTCAAAGATCTCCTCTTCTCCACAGACGATTCAATGATATTTCCTCACTGGGCTGAGCTACCCAGAGGGATGATTTCATCCATAATAAATTTTGGTTATTACGCCACCTGAGGGAATATCAGATCTGAAGCTTTTGGATGACCCCTCCATTATATTGTGCAGAAAGAAGACTGAAAAGAGAGATCAGGCAAACTTCGAGGACTTCAAGTGGCACCAAATGTGCACGAGACAATCCGTTAAATAGATTCAGTGCTCACAAAATGGTGATATACCGATTGGGCACCCTCGTTGGAGCAAAGAGTTCTATTTAGCATTCCGAGAGAATGTTGTGAAGGAAGATTCAAGATCCGACAGTACTAAAACAGTGGGGTGTTAGTGAAGTTATCGGATCTTGCCAATCCGTGAACATGTAATGGCCACAGATGCTGTCATAGAAAAACCCTGCCTCTTCTCTAGTGGGGTTCCCCCTGGCTTATGTAGGTCGATATCCAATAAGACTTGTTAGCAATTTCAAAGATCAGGCTACATGAAGGCGGTTCAAACTGAGTAGATGAATTTGTGACTATCACGGGAATCAAGGAAGCATTCTGGATAACAACATCGGTAGAAACTATTCATTTAGCATAGCTTCGGTCTCTCATATGCATCGTAAGCGGATGGCCAAATTAGACCTAAGGATTTTGCAGCTGAAAGTTTTCGCTCGGAGTTTCGTTTCCTTTACTCATTTTCAGTTGGGATGCAGTATCTAATTAGATTGGATTGGCGTAGTTTGGAATTTGGGCCTCGGGAGCCATGGGCTAGACATTTGTCTCTGGCTAGGCAAACCGTTCTTCGAATTGTACCACCTATCAGTCGAGACAACAGAAAATGTTTGAAACTAGTTGCTTTTCTCTTACAAGAAATCTTGCCAACACGCAGGCCTTCTCCGAACATACAGGAATTAATCGAACATGGTTTTTGTCAGAGATGATCTACGCTTACTTCAAGTGTTTAAAAAGATTTTCAGGGACTTTAAGTTATATCTACCTTCATCTTTGGTGACCAGAATTCTTAAGGAATGGATGGGCGTTGTCGCTTCAGAAGGAGAGTTTTTCCTATTCATGGTTATGGTTTCATTTAGCAGTCAGATCACACTGCTGTAAAAACTTCTAATCAGTTTTTGCTAACGTCTTAATGTTGCTCTGGTGATGGGGAATATGAGGCCAACGGTAGGCTTTGATTATCTTTTAACTGATTGGATTCAGAGCAACGCTGTCGCAGTCGCCAACTATCCTCTTTTGGAGCGTCAGCTGGAACGATGACCAATGTGTACTCGTTAGATCGGGGTCCGGATACTCTATTCTTGATAAGTGAATAACCGGCTTTTCATGTGTATTATTTCCAGCAGCTGTTTTGAATATGAAAATGGTAAAGACTCCAACATCAGCCTGTTTCCGTTCTTCGGCACTGTTACTGCGGGAAACTCAGAAGCGGCAGCACTCACATTTGTGGGTGAATCCAAAACGACGTTACTGGAGGTACAGCACCTGTAAAGCTTCAAAACTTGGAAGGCGCTTGTCATGGCATCCCACCTGCCGATCTCTTTGAAAGTACTCGTATCGAAAAAATCAATGTCGTTGTCGAAGTTTCGGAATGGAGTGCAGGGATGAGTAGGAACAACGAAGGGAAAAGTGTTAGGCAGGAAATGTTTGCCTTGGCTAGCTGGACAGCGATAAATTAGAGTTACCGTCACTATTTGCAGAAGGTGACTGATATGCGGGATCTCACATTGAATCTCTGACCCAAACGTCTGGCTCATTTGGCAGCTCACCTAGCTCACCTCGCCCAATGGCATAGGGAATATGTTATGGAAGTCCTTCTCATTCTCTCTGACGGGGCTTAACTGACCCGAAAGTTGCAGCCAACTATTGCTGATATGTGAGTGTCAAGGCTGTCAATGAAATGGACTGAATTTGTCGTGAATTCTACGATGCATAACAAAGGTAGAGAATTTACCGCGAAGAGTCGCCGTTGGATCTATATATATTCTATGTACAAAAATGCAGTAAAGCCATCTAAGCCAATCAGAGGGTGACTTCTGTCCGTTCTGACGGAACCAGCCCTCCTTATGTGTATTCCTAGTAAGCTGTAGTTCATTGCAACGCATATAATAAGCGCGAATGCTTTTCGCTATTGTTTTTCTCAAAAACCGCGATGAACCCATCTCTGCTACATGTCAGATGAAAACGATGCTACCTGAACTCATGCACCGTCAGTGAGGTTAATGAGCATCTCCGTGGTCCACAGAATTTAAACACATAAGGGGATATTCCGTCAATAGATAAAAAGGCATCCTTTTATTTAAGAGTGTAACGTGAAAAAGCAAATAGTTCAGGTGAGCTAGTGTTTAGATCAATACAGTGAGGCCGTGGTCGTACACGGCGACCAAATGCAAGAGATAATTTTTGCACGTGCCCACTCTTGAGAGGAAGAACTCTGTCCTCAACTGCATTTTCTAAACGTTCGTTAGGCATGGGAAGTGTACCTGAACATGACACCAAAAGTACTCATCATTATCGACAGCATAACATCAGTGTTCACCACTGATGCTTCGCTTTCGTTAGTGTGCATTTCATGTTTGTACATGGGCTGGAAAACTGCCAAGGCGCCCATGCCTAAACAGGAGGACGAGCAGGGACTTCGACCAAAGCATTTGGCTCAAAAGCCTGACCGCAAGGCACCGGTGTTTGGCGGGAAATGCAGGTGCATTACCATTACAACACGTTCTAGCCCCCAACCTGGAGGACCAGGGGATTGTGTTGGTCAGACCTCTAACCACTGGCCAATCTGATATGAGAGACTGAGTGTATCACGGACACACCCCAGTATAGCTCAATGGGTCATGGAGGCACACAAACCGTCACACCACGGTAAGGTCCGGTCTCTTCGTGATGAAACGAAGAATTAGCGTTCAGAAAGTCATGATATTTCTCAGTTTCTTTCAGCAAAACTTCGGGGAAGTCAAAACCGCCATTTTTGTACATGTTATGACTAATAAACTAAAGAAGTAAATGGAAGTTGACTTCAGCTTACCAGAAGCGTCTCCCGACTTCAGAAGCTGATCGGTTCCCTTGAATTTTGAAGCTCGTGTAAATCGTTCCTGTCGGAAAGATGAGCGGGGAAAAATGCGCCAGCTCTGTTAAATCAATTAATCTATCAATTCCTCTATCTATGGGCAGTCGGAAAACCAAATACACACGCAAAATCTAACGGCCAGTTCTCCAATTGGCATGATCGATGGTGGTTTCATTTTAGAAACAGCAATAAAAACGCTATCCGAATCGCTCATCTGTTCGATCCTAGGACAACAGATGTGAGAGTGTTAACGAAGTTGTTGAAAAAAATGGAAGCCTTTTAATTAAACCACCTTTAAAGTCAATCACATGAAGTTCTAGAACGAACACATGTGCTTTATCGACAGTGTGAGATGGGGGAACAGCAAGACTGAACATTCGATTGATTCATTGTTCCATGTAGGGTAAGCAGAAATCCAACTTTGTTTTGGTTGGATAGCAGATGATCTGTTTATCCGCGGCAATAGTAGTTCGCCTTTCCCGAACTAAGTAAGAATCACTCCACAAGAGTAGCTTCCACCGTAAGATACAGTTGAGACTACCATATCAATCGATTTGTTTTTGAACGTTATACTTACGATTATTACCCATGGGGATCGGACGTACTCAAGAATGTCCAACATTAAATTTAATGCGGTCGGAGAAATCACACGTTGGGATATCGAATAATCCAAGTCGTTCAATCAATAAGCAGTATTGATTCTTACTAACTGTTGCACACAATGGTCTCTACGATCTGGGTTTGTTCTAGTTATGCTCATAGTTCGTAAGTTTCCTACGGATTCCACTGGGGAAGCAGGACCAGTGCAGCCAATTAATGTTCACCTGAAGAAGAAAATGTTTCTTTCTAGACTCCCTCTTCACTGATAATGGATATGCAGACAACTAGGCCTTTACTAGCTTGATTTCTGGTTGTGCAGAATGAAACGTGATAGAGGACGTATTTTACAAGGAACTGTCCGCTAGATGGTCGACTGTGTTCGCCATCTGAACAGAACATGCCGCTATACTTCAAGCTGGATGAAAGATAGTATCCCAGACAAACCACCTCACGTGTTTCCTATACTTCTTTTGATCGACGCCTCATTAACTTAGGAGACTGAAGCTTGTTACCTAACTCTATGGTTACGAGGCTGGGTTGCATTCGTAGTGCGTTTCCGCCCTGAGTTCATTTAAATACATCTAAATACATCTTATAAACGCACACTGCTTGATACCTTAAGCATTTAAACATCTGATTGGGGAGGGATTTAATCCTATTTGACGCAAAGAACAGCTTACCAGTGCTTTCGTACAACTCGCGTTATTCAGTCTAATGATCAGCCTTATCTAATGTGCAGGTTAACTTTTTTTTGCTATTGCCAATACGAAGCAGCGAAAAAGTTCCGCGCCGATCCGCAATTTCTGAACGTCACGTTAGTTAATTGGGCTAACTTTGGATCTGAAAACGCTGAAGAGTACGATGAAAGTACAATGCGAAGCTGATATTTATGAGGCAATAATCCTCTCACTATGAATGCCCATGCAAAAGCCCCTAAAGACTAGCAAAGTGCACAACAGTGTTTCCGCAGTCACTGTTTGTCATGTGGTTTACGGAGGGCAGGTTTTATTCCGCGAAGGAACGGTGTTAAGTCCCACAAAGGATTTCCTTTTTGAGAGAAGTAGCGTGTATTGCTGAGGGTCTCAATGAAGCTATATAGAAGGTTGGGCAGCAGCAATGTTTTCACCAGGAAAATGTGTTTGTCAGTTTATGAATCTGACCACACTCAGTCTTCTCACACAGTGGTGCAGTTCCATCAAGTCTAGTCTGTCGTTTATCGTGCAACTTCAAAGGTGAAGAGGTGTTCAATGTCACCTGTACTTACTGATACTAATTGATCGTGGATATCCGTCGGTGTCGGTATGTTCGTTCCAGGTGTTTCCAAACTGATGTGTTCAGAACGGTAGTTTCGGCTTTGGAAATATTCCACCCAGGGGTGTCCAAGGTTCCAAGGGAGATGAAGGAAACCGCATTCTTACTATGAACATCCGGCTAGATGGGTTTTCATTCGCAGATTCTTCCGGGCTTGAAGCTACGTTCACAAGAGAACCCGACTGAGTCGCCAGAGCAATAATGCTTTTTGTGCGCTGAAAATACCGTCTATGTTCTACTACATGGAATCAGATCAGCACCATGTTAAAAATCTCGATAGTCTGTTGCTTGCTGGCACTGATTTACAATTTGGCGAAGGTAGGAGGGCTTCAGTGTTCAAGCAGTTTTATCATCACATGAATGTAGCGATAGAGGGATCTTCGTTGGTGAATAAAATGCGATGGTATGACACTATAAGCCATCGCGGAAGGCACCTATTATGTTATGCTGCAAATATGTTTTTGAACGCTTCAAGCCTGTTCTCTGTTAGCGTTCATTTGTTTAATCCAACTAAGGTAAACCAAACTTGTACGCAGCTGTTAAACGGTTGAAAGTCCAGTGAAGTAAGACATCTGAAGAACTTGGATATATATATATATATATACATATATATATATATATATATATATTCCGTCTCCGTATCGTACACCTGACTACATGTCCCACTAACTCACACAAATATTATGCGAAAAACTGGTTATTTTGTACTCCACGGACGATCTCTGGAGCATGTAGCTTCCAATCGTTTTGAACTTCAGAAAGTTCGGCTGCAGTCAAACACGAAGTGATGACGAAGTCTGAGAGGATTTGTTAGGGACGCTGGTCCGCGGTCCTAGCAGACGGGTAATCACGAAAGCCTGAAAGATCCAAGACTGATCCAATCTATTCCAAGAATTGATCTCTCCCGAGGGCGGTCTCCCTTACAAGTGTACCCACGCTTACCGAGTAACACCAATAAAACCAATAAGATGAGAAGAGTCCACACTATGTAAACAGGACACGTTAATTGACACGTTCTTCAAAATTGGTGAGGCTTCGTACTAGGAGGGAACACACACACACTTGATACTTCACAAACAGGGTTAGATCGTTATTAGCCTGCTTACTTATTTTCGCCAGAAATACTGACAAAAATAAGAAAAGTCAAAAACCAAATCGAACGGTAGTCCTGAGAAATGCCTTGAGAGATCAGCAGAGGTTTGATTTTCGAATACTGGGATGATTACATTAGGTTATTTTCCACGAGAAGCAGGTTGGTCGAGTGTCTGCATTCAGAGGAGGTAAATTAAGACAGTGGTTATGACCTCAGTTAAAGCCTTGCGTAGGCTACATTCCTGAATCTGTGTTCGAAAAAGCGAATACAGAAATGCAACAGGTGTGTACACCGGATATAATGACTTCCTTGTGCACACCATGTGTAAAAAGACATTGTTTATTGTTTTGTCAGATTACTGTTTGCTATCCGGAATTTATTCAGCTGCCACAATTCAACTGAGAAGTAGGATCATAGGTGTTTTGGCTAATAACATACTCCGGACAAAGATGAATACTCCAGAAGTGTGCACTAGTGATTCACAAAAAAAATCTGTGAAGAAAAAAAACGAAACCTCCGAAGAACTTAGATTCCGACCGAAAACTGGCATGATAGGGTAAAATAATAGTCGGGTTTGTCGCCTGAAAAAGATTACACATAATTTTGAAGCCTAAGGAAGCTGACAGGATAATTAATTATTTCACACACGGGTTGCTCTAGAATGCTACAAACTAAGTCTCATGGCTGGATGAGTCTATTGTCCAAAATTATTCTAACTGGCGTACGGGTCGACTGTTTTCATTGATTTGTTTGAATTATCAACAAAGAAACTTGGTAAGGATTACTGACGGATGAATTAAGGGCTTTGATCGGAAACATCGTAAACCGAAGGTTAAATTTATTCGAAAATACACCAGAAAGTCCTTTCACAATTTTTTGTCACGAAAACTCTAAAGGGCAGTTCACTACGGGAAAATGTTCTGCGTAACAAAACGGTTCACCATGGCAACACCCCCGAATAAGGCCGCGAGAGCCTAAAGGGCGCCTAGGCTTCGGAACAAGACGTAGTGTCGAATCGCTTGGTAGGAAAGGTGTGAAAACCCCTTTGGACAACTTGGTCAGCAAGACGGTTTTACTCATGTGCACCTAGAGACTGAATTTGTCATATTGCCCGATCTGTGGCCGATATCGTTTGGCACCGGTGAATCCATCGATATCCCAAGACGTTGATACTGCACGCGCAAGAAGCTTTGTTATTACTGTAGCATAACGATGACTGGCACACACCATTGTGTTTGGACCCAGGGTTTTACACTTTCACGACCACTACTTGAATGAATGTGTAGGTACAAACAATCATTAGCTCCAGTTGCCAAAGAATTTACTCATTATCCTAACCAACATAGCTACCTAAGGTACCAATACTGCCAATATGCAGACTATGTTTTCATCCCACTCACAATGGCTTCAGTGGGGAATGACGTTTCATTGTTCCGTTTGATTTGTAGATCACACCTACCTCGTGCTTGCCTCGAATAGTTATTCAACGGTGCCAGTAAGAAATCATGGTTTTGGATAGAAACTGTCAATACTGAAGGAAAATATTTAAATGATTGAACTCAACTTGAAGCGGCAAGCTTGCGTACATCACTGGAGAGTGAATGTCGGCTATTAGAAAATCTGAAGAACACGGAGGGATAGAAGTAAATCAGTGTGTGGAATCGCAACGCTGTTCTGCTTCATTGCCATTCATCTGGAAATGAGTGCTTTCAGTAAGTGCGGGGAGAAATATGGACAGGTGTTTCAGATTCACACATGAGAGAGTGTGGAACACAAAGAAAGTAGCAATTCCTTGATAACTCGTAGGGTATACCATGATGAGCTGAAGAAACAGGATAATATTTTTCGACAGCTGCACCTCATCCATACGAGCGTCATGTGAGTAATTACCCACGCGCATAGTGTAAATTAAGTCGCAGTGCGTACAAATAAGCATATTAATCCTCAAACCTCCACGGGTTGACATCTATAAGATAGCATTGGAAGAAAGAAGGCTGGAATTTGACCATGAATAATGTGAACAGTTCAGCTGCGAGAAGCCAGTTTGCCATTCTCGAAGGGTATCTAATGTATGGATTCCAACACTTGCGTGTGTGGATACAGTGGACACTTAAATCGACTAAACGATAACTAGCCTAAGACTCGAGTCTCATTGACTTTCTTGTGTTTCAAATAGCAACCAAGCTGCTTATGGGGTGGGTTAGCATTTCCCGAAAAAGTATCACAGATTCACCGGACACTGATGTGAATACAGAGTTTGGTAGTTGACACGCGATTATGTCATCAGTCAAACAGACATCGATATTATCCCCTTGACTGGTGAGCAGAAAAAACAACCCCTCGACTATCAATCGAGGAGCGCGCCCGAGCAACCGATAGTTCGACATTTTTCGGAGTCGTTAAAAGTTCTTTTAATATCCAGCGATTACGTTCAGCCCCTACCATATTCTTCCCACTTAGTGTAAAGCTCATAATGTCGCCACCAAAGGAGCTTTTCTTTCCATTGTAATTGGCTACCTTTTGATCAGTAGTTCCTCAAGCACTGCTGACCAAACACAATGCACGGAATGGTAACAATCACGAAAATGATTACTCTAACCAGAGTCTTTAATATTGAGCCCCAGACTAAAATGTGCTCTTAAAATGCAGAATTATAAGCATTGCTTTTACTAAGGGCTCACAGGGATGACAGAAAATCTTTTATAGTTGGTTCATCAGCCGATGCCGATTGTCGTCCGAAGAGCCAAGCAAAAATATAGTTTTTCTCAACTGACATCAGAAGAAAGCATCTTACTTCAGGTTGTTTAAAAATAGCGATCATGCAGAGCATTAGTATTCAAATATCAGGAACTATTACTCATCACCATCACATGCTGCTGCATTATTTCCGATCGCAGTTTCCATAAAGAAGACCAGAAAATAACATGCAAATCAATTGGAAAAGCACAAGAAAATACAGGTCGTTGTAGCGACAACAACCAGAAAACTTTGTTAAACGCTGAGCGGCGAGATCATTCTTCAATTCAGATGCAGCTGCTCACTCCAATATAATCTCCCAACCCACATAATGTACCGTGTGATCAGGAAATCCCAACTTCACGATTCTACCTGAGAACATACTAGATGTCGCTTAGCACAAAGCTCCCTTCTCACGAGGACCAACAAGCGGCAATTGTGCAGCGTATTCTAACCAACCGGCATCATGTATCCGGTGGCTTTCGTTATAAATAAGGTTCAGAACGTTCTTTTTCGGTTACGAAAGAAGGTGAGGTTTGCAACTGGTCAATAGCACTTCAATACCTGGAAACATGCGTTGATCGTCCAGACTTCTGCCAAACACAGAGGGTCCGGTACTTGGCCTACCCGAATTTGAAAACTGTCCAGTATTTGGTGATATTGTCCACCAAAGGATGAAAGGGTCAATAAATCTGTGAATTTATCAGTGTAACAAGTCGGTGAATTAACAGACGTTCGTGTTAAGTCCACACATTGGTCATGAATACTTACCTAAACCATAAACAGCAGTCGGATTGTGTGTGGCCTAAAAGAGAACATCAAGACTGCATTTCCTAAGGATTTTTATGAATCAAGGGGATAGACCTAACTAGCACTAGAAGTCGCCGAAGTTGCCGCACTGCCACAGAAGATTTATCACTAGTCGAAAACGAGCGTGCTTCCTGATCAAATCGGTACTTCGATTAAATCGGCTGAAAACGCTCAACTTCGACTATCAGCCACCAATGGTATTGCACTCAGCTTGGGTGTATTGCCGTTTTTATAGTTCAGACATTTAAAAAATCATAGTGTACTCTGAAAATACCGGAAAGAAGTGAGAGGATTAGAAAATAAAACCAGAGAACCAGCGCTGTCCAGCTATCTTGAGCTGGGCACTCTAGTTCAAGGAAGTTCTGCTGAAGAACTCCTTTGCATCATTTTACCTTGAGGGAATCTCAGGGACCGGTGGCCTAACTTAAATGCGACAGGAATTTAGAACAGTTCGGCTGGTCAGCTGGTCAGCTGTGCTGGTCATTGCCGTCTCTCTGGATGTGAACCCCGAGACGGACCACATCAATGGTTACGGACTTAGTCAGACATGACCCAGTTGCGCCCTCAATTGCGCTCGTGCATCCAAGCTATTGCCTTCAATGCCTAGCTCCCTTCCCAATCCCTAAAAGTCCACTGACGGACCTGTATTTACGCACCAATTTACCAGCTCCCGCCTCCAATGCGCGGCTACTTACCCTACCCCCCAAATCATCGATGGACGAAACTGTGGCAGATACAACCACTGTACGACAAGTACCTGGTTCTTACAGCTGATAATGATAATAATGATGAATCGAATTCTTCAAGGATGACCTTGTTTCAAAGGGTTCAAACTGGTTAACTACGACAGATGGCGAAGAATTCACAGATAGTAGCATCATTATTTTTTACCAAACAACTTTCAGCACTCCTTTGCGCAGTGTCCTCATTTGATTGCAGTCAAAAATGTTTTCAAATCGAGGCCCATTCACCACTTCCACCTTAAAACTCATGACAATCCTTAACTAATAGCCTGCGTCATACTTGGAGTATTCTTTCACTGTCATTTAGAGATGTTTGAACACCAACCAACTTGAGCAATGCTTACATCTTTCCTTGAATAGTTCATCCATTTTTATGACGGATGAAATAACTACCGGCAGCTGTACAGTTAACTCGAGGAAACAGTCTCTCTATTGCATAGTTTTACCAATTACGATTTTCAGTTAACTGCTCGAAAGGCTGTCCATTTTCTTGGTATTTACCGAATACGCTTTAAGGTAGAAACACGGATGTAGTCAATGTACCTTCTAGAATTGCACCAAGGAAAACAAACCTTTGCCTTTCTTTCTACACAACGTTGCTGATCAAGGTTCTGCGGTCAAAGGTGCACACAGAAATCTTGAACAGGCTGTAGCAGAGCGTGTTCGGAAAATGGTAAAACTTTGTGGTTTATTCCACTGCGTTTTAGGGAGTGCCATAATGGTTCAATTGGAATACGAAGTTGGTCATGTTTACTCAAATGAGTTGGGGCGCGCAGAGATTTTCTAGCTTACGGGAAATCTTGAGCAATGGAAAACGAATTCACACATATAGGGATAAATGATGCTGCCTAGGGTAGTAGAGCCGTGTTTCTTTGGGCGCGTATGTTGTAGCGTGCAAAACTTTACAAACGTATGTAACCAAAATTTGTCATAATATTGCTGTACCAGTAATAAATACCATTTTTATAGTAAAAAGAAACATGCATTGAGCCCCAGAATAGGATACGTAATTTTTAAAAACTCACTAAAACAACGCATTTCTACCTTATCCGAAGCAAAATTGTGTGGTGTCCATTTAAGTAGATTTCATGGGGTGATGTCCCATTTAGGAGAATGGTATTGTTTCCTTGAAGGACTGAACTTCCCTGGGATTGTTGAAAAATCTCTTACAGCCCATCACCAGTTTTGTCCCACCTTGGACTTAACAGAGAGTTGCAATACCAAAGATTCCATCAACATTATATCCGACTTGAACATCAAATGCAATGTAAGTACCGAAGTAAACTTAATTTCAAATACCATAACCGGATGGCTCAGTTTGTAATAGACAATAATTTTCACGGTTGAATGCCACATCAGTGTTGTGAAACTGAATGCTGTTGACACCCATGTGGTAAACCCCGTTTTCGTCGATTGATGAAATTAGATCAGTGGCAGACAGTATTGCCAGTTTTTTGTTTTCTCTTATTGGGAATCGGGGATCACAAAGTGTCTCGTGCGAACGAGGAATCCCTCCAAGGAATAAGATACCGGTGGAGAGTTTTTGGAACGCCGATGTGCTTTTGAAGAGTACTTCGATCTGCACCGCCTCGGTTGGAGGAACAAGTTGTATTTTATGTACATCTGGCAGCACTGCGGTCAAAATACGATGTGAATTGCAACAGACAAACCCATCACCATAACAAGTCCGATGCACAAAATTAACAAAAAATAGGATTATCTTAATTGTCACTCCGGCCAGTAGTCCAAGATACCGCTCAAACCATTCCGTAAACAGGAGATTCAGCTGAAGTTCATTTGAATGAATGTTTTGTTAACAGCAACAACTTGTTGAGATCTTTGTAATAATGGTCTGGTTTCGTCCGATTCAGTAAACTAGCTAAAAAGATGTTATACCATGCGAATAACCGATGCAAGCATCCATTTTCAAAATCGGTATCGTCTCCGGCACTCAATGAATGTGTTCATTCATACTACCCGTTGTTCTGGAGTGGTCATTTTGATGTGTTGACCAACTGGCACAAAGATAACAAGAAGTAAATGAAATTCGAGCCAACAGTTTCTAAGGACTTGAAGCTCTGTGTTCAACCATGCACATTTGTGCCAAGAGACCCGGGTTGAAAAGCAAATGATGTAACAGTATTTCAGACCTATCCACAATTCAAGACAGCAAAATTGTCTGACTGTTTCTGTGAAAAAATATAGGTTTTTTTAAGAAACTAGTGTGTCTGAGCGGTGAATGCAATGCGTTTGGTCAAATGACCCCCAAAGTCCTTGTGAACATAACCATCCTTACTAGATTCATAGAGATTGTCATTCATAAAAACTAGAAGCCTAGTGGCACAGTGATGTTAATAGAGCTGATAAATTGCTAAAAAAAACAGTTTTGACCTCACCCGTTTCCAAATAATATGTTCGACTCTTTATTTACTCCCTAATATGTTCGTTGCTGCTCATAGTAACGGTCTGGTTGAAATTACTTTAAGTTAGCCGCTGCGTCTAAATGGGTGTGTACCTTTTCAGACATCCCATAGCCTAAATATGCAAAACAGAACAGCAAGGGAAGAGTCCATAAAACGAAAGGGTAAATTCCGTCACCAATGTCTGATTTTATCACTGAAACAACGTATTTTGCCGCTGACTTGCGTTCACGTCATCGCTCAAGCCCTATCGTTAGACTGAATCCCAGAGAAAAATGGACATATTCTGTTTAAGTTTTTCATGCGTACTGCTTCAGCTGTTTGTGTGAAACAGCATAAATTGGTCATGTTAGAGTTTGCAATCACTGGCCTTAATGGACCAAAGGCTGGCTGGCTGGCCCAGTGTACGATTTCTCCACATCCCATTGATTCTAACCATGGTGTGGGTGAACACTTTGGACCTCATGTATTCCATCGTGATCGAGTTACTGAGAGATACTAAGGCAACCTGCATTGGGCCCCATAACCCCGAACTATGGACCATAAAACGGACTGAACGGACATTCGGTCTTTCTTGACCCTTGATCAATCCCCTGAACCGCTCTACCAAAAACATCTGAGTGAACGGTTACAGTCTGCCTGCGATTGTCCCAGTCACCAAGTGGAATCTGCACGTTTTAAGTTACGCGACCTATAAATGGGATTTGTAATTGGGGTGGTATTTATTATGTCGTAACGACTCGGTGGCCAAACATGGAAACGGACCCGTTTGCCACACCATGTACTTGTGAACCTCTCATTTGTGTGTTCACCCAACCATAGGTATGATCCTGCCATTACCATCCAGTTGAAATCGCGCGGTGTGCACCGGTAGGCAGGTTCATTCAATTTTTCCGTTGGTCCCTCGCCTATGAATGGCCGCGGTTCGTCTCGCTCAATGTACATGTTTGTCTTTTTCGTGACGGAGTTTCGTTAGGTAAGTGGTAATCGACTCTCTCAGCAGTAAACCAAAAATACATTGTAAGCACTAGCTAAATGTGTGAATACAAAATTTGGTCCTATAAATGAATTAGAAAATGCAAGGTATTCACGTTCACGAAACCTACCTTAATATCGGCAATTCGTGAACGTTTTGAATTTTTCCAGGAGGCCTGGTGCCCAGAAGACAGCCCAAGTGGTAAGCGAGATCCTCCTGATCCGACCAATGGTAAGGCCAAGGATAAGCTTGCATCGCTCACAAGAGTTGCTGGAACTTTTAGTCCGAATTCGTCGGGTATGTTCTTGAGGTCGCCGGGAATATTAGTTCGCTCCGGACGGTTTCCCACTTTTTTATCGTGCCCCGATTCGCTTGACTCCCCAAACGGGCGCGTTTTCAAGTGCTTACTTTGAAAAGTCTGCCGGTCAACTGCACCACTTTCTGAATCCAGTAAAATATCTTTAGCCGTGATTTTCATTTCGTGTTGATTACTGTCAACATGGTCTGAGAAGGATAAGCAGGAAAATGAACGATGTT
>SJOL01006443.1:697748-729658 GCA_004794785.1 Opisthorchis felineus
ATATATATATATATATATATATAATATATATATGATTGGCACTTACAGTCAGCATACTATGAGAGCCAATTTGTTCAACAACTATTTCGACCACGGCACCCTTGTTCATTCTGCTCACTTCGCATTAATGATTTGTGCTTTTGACCTACGCACTGTTCGATTAGTAAACGCTTCTAGCGGAAAACTTCTTACGGAGTATTTCAGAATCTGCGGAACTCCCAAAAACGGGAACATTGATACTTCCTCAATAATCTCCTCAGTGCACTGAACAGTTAACAAATACGTGGAACAAATTGAGACAACCTGTAAATTTCACTTTAATGAATGAGCTAAGCATCCTAATAGCTGTTTGATAGCTATTTCTTAATTCGACATCCATAGTCCGATGAAGATGAACTATACTTACTAACTGTATCTGAAAACACCACGAACTAATTTTGGAATGAGACTAAAATGGCCCTCCTGAAGTGTTTATTATCTTGAATGCTTGAATGCCACCATATGAAGGCAGGTCATCACCTGCTTATCAGTAATCCTGTTTTCTTTTGTGAAGAAATAAAGGTCGCATCCAATTCCAATAGTTTATCACCGTATCTGGGAAGTGACAACAGAGGTTATCCACCTTTCAGATATCAACCTCGCGATGGTTGCGCAACTCATGTTCGTCTGCTGGAGACTCGTGAGGTGTGTACGTCAATCATTTCAAATTAAGATGAAGCAGTCCTACCGTGACACTCGGTTCTTCAGCATAGATCGGCATCAATTTCTGGATTGAATTTGCATTGATATTTCCTAAAATCCCTCATGTTATCAGAAGAATGCAAAGGTCTTTGAACGAAGAATAATTCAAGCGGTGGTTGAACCTTCTCTCTGAGAAGTCATCACTCTACAGGCCAGTCCACAAGTAGCCATGTAATGTCGATTCTGAGATTGAGGGATGGGTAGCGCGAAATCCTGTTTGAGTGCGCGTTGCTGCTCGGACGCTCGTGTCCGAAAACTTGGGTTTTCACATGCTAGCGGAGAGGTTACGAGTTCGGATTTTCCTAGAGATGCGCAGTGCGGGACATCTATCAACAAACCTTCAAAAAGCTCACAATCGAGGTCGTTCGTCCCCAACCGGACTCGTTCTTCGTACCTTACAACAACTGGTGAGTACCAGTATGGACAAATCACCGCGTAGCCGACTTCTTGGGTCCAAATTCAAGGTGTGTTTATTCACAAGAAGTAGAAAAATCCGCTTTGCTTATTGCGATAAAATTGAATGAACCGGACAAGAAAGCCGATCAATTGGGTGAACCAAGTAGCTATTGTGTTTCAGTGTAATTATCTAGTCAGTTTCAAAAAATATAAGTTTAGTAGTTTTCGTGTATTGTTGCGATGGAATTCTTGCGATAACTTAGCAGAAATCTGGAAGTGTCTTTTTGGTAGTACGATTATAATTCGTTATCAACTAATGATGTCCTTTAGGCGTGCACACCTCCAAAAATCGCAACTGGATGTGAAGCTATGTCGAATTTCTATTTAAACGTTATACGAGAGATAATTAATTGCCTTCACTGAGACATGACGACATGATGGAGACCCAGTACTGAAATAATCTGTCGAGAACTCATCATTCCAGATTTTCACAAGGATATCCAGTAGGTCCGTTGCTGGAATTTGTCCGTAATTTATGTGGCAAAATCGACATCTTTGGATGACTCCTTTGTTGGTTCAGGCAAACTGCTCCAGAAAAATTAAGAGGGTTGTGGGGTGCTTCACTGTACTTAAGAATTTAAAACTGCACCCCTACCAAAAGTAACCTTGTTCATCCTTCTGCTGTCTCCATCAGCTACGTTTCCCGACTTCGGCCAGTGAAGACATATTAAGCGCAGTTAAGATAAGAAGACAGTGTTTTGTTTGTTGTAGCCTCACCTCAGAATTCGGACAGCCGGAAGCCTTCTTGCCAGGTTCGCTGGTGCAATAAATAGTCAAGGATACTGTTCTTTGGCTAACTATAAACTCGGTGTTTGTGCTTGGTACGAATCGAAATCTCCTAAGATAAATCTATGGATAGGTGGATTTCCAACACATCCACATCAGTGCGTTTGTATCACCGAGTCAGCATCTTACTAAGTTACCCTCAATAAAAAGGCAGGAAAGCAAGTTTTGCGATCCTGTTGGTTCCAAGATAAGTCGGTGGCCCGATAATGAACAGTGAAAAATCACGTAGAACCACACTATTCGTAGACCCCATTATTCGCTCACACAGGCATTGACAAATTAGGTGATTCACTATGCAATTATTTAAGGGTTTGATTACCTCTCCTTAGAACTTATCCTTGTGTCTCAGTCTGATGCTTCTGTTTTAGATGTGTTCCGAAAGCTTTCGGAAAAATCACTCTCCATTTATTTGGTGCACAGTTTTGAATCAACGCAAAATCAGCATGTGGGCTTGGATGGCTCATAAAATTACTACGGTTAAATTGAGAAACGGTTTTTAGGATAAGCTTTATATGCCTCTCTCATAAAAGTCATACTGGTGACAAAAAGGACAATATCCATCAAGTTTACGACAAGGTCGAAGCGAAACAGTTGTCACCCAGACGTTTGAAGTTACTGTCGAAGGGGAGTTAGAGAGTTGGACAAATCAATAATTGGAGTTCGTTAATTCAGCTGATGCAGCAATTCATAATCAACACAAATAACCAGCTAAGCAAAAATGGCTTGTGATTCACACGTTATGAGTTACAACCATCTCTCTCAATGATTAGTATCTAAAATGATATGACCTGTAGATAAATACGTACCCCATAAGTAGAAGAGGCGAGGATGTTGCTAATGTGGAATCTGGAACAAAACACGTGGAATGCAATCCCGTTTAGAGACTATGTCTTTTTACTCGGATTACATGTTCTCGTATATCCGTCAGACCTTTTATCACAATAAAGTGACCCAGGATCATCCGGTATATTTCTAACAGTGTCTGTTCATCCGGTTACGAAATTATGATTCGTCTGTACAGTCATGTTTGAGGCAAGAAAATGCTTCCTCCCGGTGGGTCATCAGAAAGGAGTACCCGGGAAATAATGGTCCTGAAGCTTTGATGCATTTGACTCAGCATGATGTGTCTATAGCGATGCAAGGAAGTAACAGGTTAGTAAGGTAAGTGTACGGTGGATAAAGTGTCCTTAAACGTGCGACTCATGCAGCTGTATTGGAGGGCTCAAACTCCCTATGGATTCCATGAATGAAGTACTAGTATAGTGCATAACTCAAATCAGGATAGCATATGCACTTATGTTGTCGCATGAGAACTCCATGATGGGACCAACGCCTGAGACTTTGCCAGCGGGCAATGCGGTCATATTCAGTTGAAAAGCTTGAACCATTGGAAGAATAAAATAGTTACGTACCAAACGACTTCTCCGTGGACTTGAATTGTCTGAGACAACCCAAGTGTTCAACATTTTGCTACGCAAATGGTTTGAAAAACGGGTTGATTTTGGTCAATAATCTGAAACCACCAAAGAGTCATATATGCAGTCCATCTGCGCCCAACCACTGAACCGTAATAAAAAAGGAAGGCATGTTGTGAAATCCCACTAAGTACTTTTCAGTGATAGGAAAAATCGCTTTTACAAGAAATAGTGGCCTAATATTTAGCGGTTTAGTAAAAAAACAGTAAAACACACGTATTATCGTATCCTGTATCGCTTACCTCTGCTCCGTCTGTCTTGTCCACTATCGCGATGCTTTGATGGAGAAGAATGAGTTGGAAAAGTGCACAATACCGATAAATCTGGCATTGACAGACTCCGCATACCGAGCAACAAAACCTCTGATGTCAACCGCATACCTCCGTATAGGTCTCCGTATTGCCTCCAAGTGGCGTTATCTCTGATTAACCGCATTATTTTGCGTGTTTCTTGTTCCATTCTTTGACGTGCAGAACGAATTTGCAACAGACGTTTGAAAAGGTAGGTGAGTGACCAGTACACTCCAGCTTCACACCACTCTGCGCAGAATAGACAACGGATAACGGCCACATCACAGTGTGTGGCTAATAGGCAAGTCGATCCATAAGAATGATACGTATTTTCTTCAGAATCCGGCATACTTAGATCAGGCAGGACATTCTCCGTTTCATGCGACAACATCCACTGAATACGCGGATACCCCGGAGGCAAATGATCCGATTGATGTGAGCTCTGTAGAAAATGCGCGGTAAAAACACTGGTAAGCGGATAACTTTTAGTATCTGCTACTAAATATCAGCAAATTGCTTATTGTTTTATGAAAGCACAGAGTAGATTATTACATCACTGGAGAGCATGAAGGAAGATTGAAATATTCGGGAAATAGAGCATATTACTGGAGTCCAATGGGTACTCAGATAGCGCTTTCAGCTGTTCATGCGCCTACACCACCAACAGAAGATTCACTTAAATGGTACGAATCAAATGGTCTAGCTGTGAACTTTCCTGACATATTGAGCTACACTGCATGATGTTAGTTTAACGCTGGCGTAGTCTTTCATACAAGGTTAGTCAATGAGTAGAGATCAGATTGACACATCTTCTGTCCTTCAAAGTTTGCGCTGGAACATATTCCTTAAAAATTGAACCCATTTATCAATTTTATACCAAACACCTCTACTTTGTGGTCCGACTTTTGAGTTGCAGGTCCTAATCGTCTTCCTAACCTAGCCGTTCCTGAACTCATATATAACCCTGTATTTTACGAGTGCAAAGGATTTTGTACCACATCGTTTGCTGCTCTTAGCCTGACTTCTTGCGTACAGATGGGCAGTACAATATTATCTCTTGGCTGTAATGGACTGTCTTTATTGACCACCATCAGCTTTAGTCACATCATAATGCCCCGGAGTCGCCGACTGGCAGCAAGCCATCTCTCACGTCCACCGGAGTACACCTGACTTCCAGGCCTAGGTTACCCTTTTTTTACAGGTAATCGGTCACCAACCTCCTTTGAGGCAAACTGTCGACATTTCATTGTTCGTTATTTGCTGCATTTACACAACCCGAATAGCATATCTACGCGCATTAGTTGGATACATAGCACTTCTGCTAAGTAGCCGCCACCGATCGTGGACTTCTGGCGATACAGAACCTGTTGAAGCAGGTTCCGCCAGTCTTGGCACAGTCCTAAGTTCCCTAGTTCATTGGATGCAGTCACCTATGTGCCGTTCTTAAGCTGACTTTCACAAGAAACCGCACAAGCCAGGGAACCTTTTTTATGGTCGCTGGTTATGCACCGAACAGCTGCAACTTTCGTTGGGTAAAAGATACCGTGTATTGTAACCCGGCCACCGTCCTTGTTACAATCACGAGTTCAACTACTCTGCTGGTGGTAGAAAACTCAACACACAAATAAGACGCCTCAGCGCGTTAGAGTTACAAGTTGATCTGTTTGGTTTACGGCTCGTGGTGTGAAGATAGTGTTGAACGTTTTAACGGCTTTGCATTGGTCACCAAGTATTGCTCGGCAGTACCATATTCAGGTGAAACAGGTGCCGCTGCAACGCTTGGCGCTCTCTACTTCTGGGTACTCATGGGACCGAAATGACGATATAGATGTTAGCCACCGATTGTGTGGCTCTATCCATGACTGTAGATCTTCAGTTAAAATCCACACTGATTCAAATCATGCTGTTTTTTGGAGTAAACTTTCAAACATTTTCTCATGCAACCTAACATAAATGTCGCTCAATTAGCTGCAGAGACAATCCTCGACTCATAAATCAAACGGCCTTTCAGAGCAATCTATCTGAAGCTTCAGAGGCCGCATTTTAGGCGGACACCAAATGTAGGTGGGATGGCATTTTTATCGCCATGCTTAAACTCATCGTGGTATAAGAAAGGACTTGTAATTCAAAAGGCACTCGGAGCGACTGCTTCCACCATTGGGGTATAAACCCTGGCCCAGTCGTCAAAAGACTACCAGTTTCAATAATATTGATGTTACAAAACTCTGCACGTAAGATTTACGTACGGAAGCGCTGGGTTGGATGTTGACCAGGTACAGAATTCACTGACCAGACCTTCAAGAACTGTTTGAGCAGCACCATGCAAACCGTTGACCAACGACTGCATTCTTCCATTATTTCTTCCGTGGACAGACTGAATCTTCCACTCATGTCTTTTGTTTCCGCACTTCTGACCACCTAGGAAATCACAATGAGCAATCCAATGGTTCTCCTACAACTAGTAGGGTTCGCTGGAGTTGCTGTAACTCCCCATCCCGTATGGTCTTTTTAGTCGACTTTAAAAAGCACTGAACATCACAGTGGACCCTAAGTCTCGGCACAGATATAACGCGAGCGGGAAGATCGGACATGCGGATAAAATGTTGCGTTATTTGACGATCAGACATTCGTGCAATTGAGTCCAATTCGAATTTCTGAAGTATTCCTCCTTCTGACACAGTTTTCCCCTTCAAAATGTAGAGTCTTCCCTCAGGATTTCCAACCTATATCACCCTCTGAAAACTCCAGACTGGGGAGCTTGTGTTGACCGGATGACATATTTTGGCAACTGCATGAGCCGCGATCGTGCTGTGACAGGTAAACTTAATGGAAGCATCGCATTATTCAACAGTTTCAGCATCAGAATTGCACTTCACTGAATGCATTGTTTCACATAACAGCTGTGAGAGACCTTTTACTATGAAAATGAGGTTTAGTTACTCCGTTCCGAAGTCTTTTACCATCTTTGAATAGTGGCCTACAGCACAACTGGTTTCAGTACGTCTACATGAAGGTCTTCTGTAGATTAGTGCTCAGTAGTGATTCGGATTTATCAGAGTAACAGACGAAGCTTACCAGGCTAAGGCGGTCGGGACGTGTGCTATGCATGCCATACCACTGTTCATCAATGAAGGCTTTGTGTTTTACTACAAAGCCTTGTTTATGAAAGACTCTTGCGGGACAAGTATGGAAGAATGACGGCTTGGAGACCGTTTTGTAGTATGTGTTTCGTGGTGCAGTTTGCCAGAGGTTCACTCAACTAAAGCATCTCAGTGCTCACAAGGCATCTGCCTCAACGTTGGCTGTACAACTCTAGTCATAGCGTTATTCTACCACTGCGTCTTTTGTGGGAATCTGCAATCTTCTGTGCCGTTCGTTCTCTCCACATCAATTTTCGTTAACTGAATCAGTTTGCCATCACTATATGGTGATATCAGCGATTACCTAAATAACCTTTTTCTTGGACGCTAACTCTTCCAGGCTCCGACTACAGCCTTCCATTGAAAGCACAAAGATTCATAAAAAATATCTGGTTTCGGTGGCAGTGACAAAACGCCACCACACTCCAACTAGCTTGTCTGGAAGCGCGACTGGTGGACCAAGGACTTCTCAAGGGGTCCCGCTAAGCAAACAGCAGCCAACAAAGCTGTTCCTAATACCCTTGACGCACAGCCTAGGAACGACATTGTGGCACCCAATAGACCACTGTAAGTGATACTGCTCGACTGATCAGGTGGTTACTGTTCAGCTAGTTTAGCTCCAAACAGCTTGATTCGTACTCAACAATTCTTTTGGATAGACACGGAGTAGTGTGAAATCATATAGTTTGTCAAATCACGACAGATAAATGAACAGAGAATCATCATCGCGAAATTATTTCCGATGTTGGGGTTGAGCACCGGAGCACTGTTTAAGTGTATCCTTAAGAGTGTTGCATTGAATGTATTGAATCTAACTTAACCTCATTATAATTCCCCCCATTCATTTGCTTACTGCGCCCATGTACTTCACTTGTTTTGCTCATCTGTACCCGCCACTCACCTTGCCGCAAATGCCGTCCCGTCCGACAGTGGTATGTTAGCACGTCTGTGTGTGATTGTGCGCAGCTGACCTACATATTCATGCGTGTTGGTGCCCCGTTTGCTGAGCCTGCATTGACGTGTTCTCTCATGATTTCCGTGTAATCGCACCGCCAATCAGAACCACGAAACTGTCCCCGGAAGGGACGACCGCAACCCTACGGATCGAAATTCCGTTCGCCGTTGTTTGCTGTGTGGACCTGGACACTGCACCGTGCCGGTCAGTGACAGACTTGCCTACCTGCTGACGTCACGAGCGCAGACAGTTGAGGTTTGTTGTAAAACTTTGCTCACCTTTGTGCCAATGGTACCGTAGACTTTCGAACCCAATTCTTCCTTTTGATTTTCGAGATCGCCAAAACTACAGGTTACCCGAAGTTCCGTATCGGGAACCTCAACAGAATGCCCCTTTAGAAGATTTTCGTGTTTCGACAGTCAATTCGCTTTCAACCAGATTTCTGTTGGTACTGACCGTCTAACCCACAGGTCGTGTTTGAAGAACATTTGTTGCTCAAATAAGCCGGTATGGAGACAAGCACAAGCTTGCTTCCACCCTCACAGTACACCGTCACAGTACAACGCTATGTTACCACACTATATACTGGAGATGTTACCACATTGGCGGCGACATGTTTACAACTCAACTGCCAAGTTCAGCAAAAGAACTAAAGGCCATAGAAGAATCCAGTTGAGGGGAATGTTCAAAGGAGAATTTAGAACTTTCCCCCACTCTCCCTCTACTCAGGAGATCTGAAGTAAATAATCCTCAAGATAAACATGCTACCTACAGTGTTTGACTGCTTATGAATCAATCTGGCATACTGATACACCATATTCAAGATAGTTAGCGACAGCTCGATAGCTTGTCGACCATTCATCAGAAACACTTCTCGTCTTGCGGTAACCGAGTATTGTTTGCGATAACTAGACGCATGAACTGGATAACATTCATGCAGTAAACAATCTGTTTAATCTCTTTTCCATTTGTCATCATAACGTTCATTGCTGGCCTTGCAGTTGTTTAAACCCATAGGGACGCTGAAAAATATTAAGTGCGGTTAGCTGGTCGTTTGTTTTGCCATTTATCATTTGCTCAAGAGGAAATCGCTTACCATCATCACGGAAGTAGCTATATTTCGAGAAATCTCAGCTTGTCGCATTTACAACTTAGTAGCGTATTAGTGCATCCATGTATTTGGAAGGTAATAAGGTAACAAAAACAATGTAAATGACGTTAAAAACGATCGGCATTGGGCATTAATCGATCAAATTTAATTGCCAAGACGATAACAGAGAAGGAGTAGCATATTGAGCGCACATTCATTCGTCCACAATTTGTGTCAGATTTAAAAAAATGGAATACAGATAGACTTTGCTTATTACATTTTGCGCTGCATTTGTAAGACAAAATTGCCCATTATTTCCAGTTGATTGTGAAACGGACCAAAAATTTATCTGCTGATCCGAAAATAGACAAAATGACCGAGAAGCTTATGAACAGATCTGGAACTGATATAGTGAACTGGGCTTTATCCTTCGAAGAGTGTTATCGGCTACAGTTTGCACAGATGACACTGCAAAGTGAAAGGAGTTGGAGTTCACCACTCTATGCTGTGCATATTATCCCACCGATTTTTTTCAAGAGAATGCTTAACAACTGTTGTCAGGAGAAAATATCTCAGAGGATTTAGTAGTACTTCGCCAGGTACGTAATCTTAAAATTTCCAAAAACGGTTAATCCTTAGCACTGAATGAAAAGCATATCCCACGGTGTGAGCAGTGCAAAACTCTAATGCCAACTGAAGTACGTTTCAACTCCACCTGTTTCAATTAGTTGCATGTAGTGTGGGCGGAAATCCATCTCGGGGTGAAGGGATTAGGGTTTGCACCTTACTGTGTGAGAAATTCAAATGTTTTCTACCACAAATCATCTTGATGGATTGTCGTTTTTCGAGTTTTTTTAACACTGGATCGTTGTTGTATACTTCGTATAGATACGTTTTGATGTACTCAGCTTCCTAGGAATTACCACAAAGTATTATCACAAATTCGAGTGTTTTCGTAGGTCATCCTGCCTTGAGAATCTTGTAGTTTGTTTATCTTTCACGAAGATCTTAAAGATATCGGTTTTCCTCATAGATAGTCTCATTTTGGATATACCTTCTAATGAATACTAACCGGAGGTAACCGTTTCGTGAACGCTGACTATCAAATAAAAGAATGTGACCAGTTAGGGATAGTTCAAATCCCGGCCATGCTAGTGATAGGCACCTTTCTCAAGCGTGATGCCTTATGCCATGTGGAAAGCGAGAAATTAACCTTTAAAGCTTAAAAAACATATATATGAACAGTATTCCCATATGTTCCGTGAAGATGACGTACCGTTTGCGATGGAGTTGACTGTCCGGGCTCATGCGTTCCACTATCATCATCGTCGTCTATGCATTCAGCCAAAGCTTTTGGTGGTGCTGGTTTACCCGTCGGATAGATTTGCGTCAGAATGATTGGTGGGATCACTGGTTTCTTCTGTTTCACTGACTCTGTCGATACCGGTTCGACTTCATCCACATCCTGAAAGGAGTGATGGGGAATAAGGTAAGTGCGTCACAAAATTCTGTGTTGTTGAGCAAAAAGGTTTCTAACTCGCCGACTTTAATAAGCCACCATTCCCTAATTCGTCCGTTTGATCAAGCTAGTTTCAATTTTACCCTTAGAATGACCCAGAGGGCATCACTGGAAACTAGAGATGTGGAAAGCATTTTCGATGTGTTCCGTAGTGCATGGGTTCTGATCACGAAGATGTCAGAGACCTTCATAGTCTGTCCTGTTCCCATTAGATATTGTCGCTCCTAGTTGCTGTGCAACTGCCGTACAAAATAACTGTTTGGTTGAATTCCGTTTTTGACCTCCAGTACAATGTCTGTACCAGTGGCACTAACAACCGATAAGAACCCAGCCTCATATCGTCAGTGCGTAGACATCTCAACAACAGATGGATTCGCAAGTAAGTTTATCTCCGTGCAACTCTATCTGAGGATGCAACAAGCACCCATTCATTTAGATGTGGACTTACGGGAATTTAGACAAGTGGACAAGAATACTATCAAATGATGGGCAGCGGTCTCACAGTCATATCGATCATTCACTTCGCGGCGGGATGCAGCGAGAATTCCAAAACCGAATATGTATGAGAGAAAAATGAATCCTAGACAAAATAATATGGTTCTTAAGAAGTTGTTTCACTTTTACTTCTTCAAAATATTACCCTTAATATTACTGAAATGCTCGCTACTAGTAGTAGTCGCAGTCACAGATATGTTACTAATGTGCAGAAATCCCTTGCAAGGATAGTTTGTGATATTCACTTCTTACCAACTTTGCAGGGCTACGCAGACGCAGACGATAAATGCTGTAATCTCCACCAACATAGATAAACGTACGAAAAGCGACTTGCGTCCTTTTGTAATAATGATAGATGCAATTGCACTGTGCTGTCACCCGCTTTCCGGCATGACCATAAAAGTGATATACCGGCATCCGCTTCTGGATTCGTTTGTCACACCCGTCCAGTCCAACGAACCACCCGTACGCGATTATCTGTTTGTGAAGTTGCATGCAGAGTCATCTCAACTTCCTGTAACTCGGCGTGGCCTTGAGGAAATGAGCCCGAAGGCACCAGTACTAAGCGGTCTCAGATTTTAGTCAAGCGCAAGTAATGTCCGATAGTTTTTTGACCAGACATATAAAGATCAGCAGTTGAAACTCACAGTGCGTGCTCAGGGTGGATTTGTGGTCCGCACCACTCGTACGCATAGTGCGCTTAGAAAGTTCGTAAACATCAGTCGCTAATCGGTTTGGTTTGGACAACAGCGGTCGACGAACGTCCCTCCCAGCTCCCTTATAGATCTGGTACTCTGTGAATTTCATTCTGGTGACGCAGGCTAGTTTCGAGTCTCAGTGCAGTCAAATCAAATGACGTCTGCCTATTTCTGGTGATATGGTTGTCTGAAAACTAACAAAAAAGTGGATCATCCCCTAGTGGAATACCGTGGTTCACCAGTGATTAATTTGCTCTGGCTCTCCGACCGTGTTCACAAATAACTATTTCTGGCATCCTTCATAGGTTCAGCCGGCTCACCCGTGCTGAATTATCTGATCGAATATCTCAGCAAGAATGCGGTGGAATCTTTAAAAGCTCAGCCACACGAGACCTTCTAACCTTAAAGGTAACTTCTAGGTTCTCCGTGCGGATCGGCGATAAGACTGCTTGCCGGTAATCAGATGTAATAGTTCAGTAAGCGAATCAACAACAACTCCAACTTCCAACTGCATTTATCCGGCCTGACAGACTGGCCGGCAGTCTCCGACAAGCGAAATGAATTAGTCCCAACTCTCAACATCTACTTTGTCCCACTACAAAGGAAAGCCTAGTGGGGCTGCGCTCGTAAAGATACAGTTAGACCTTTGTTTAAACTTCCAGTTTGCACTGCAAACTGTTTGGAACAACAGTAGGCCACCATACTAATAATCCGACTATCAAAGCTTTCGAAATGCTAGTACCCTGTCAATCGCTCGCATAGGCTTTTCTTCCATACTTTATTACGCTATTAAATTCCGGCAATCCTGGAATTAACGCCTAATAATGTGACTCACACTTTCTCACTGAAGTAAGGACGATAAAATATATATAGGAAATCATCCCGGAAAAAACCAGCTGTGTGGAACAAGATCATCAATGGCAGTATTGTGTATTGTGTTACTCAGTGATGTAAGTCATTCTCAGAGGTCAGGAATATCCACTCTAGCCTAGGAATAAATTTGGCCTGAAAGCAGTTTAACATTTCAGTTATCGTATCCAACTAGTAGGCATAAGATGAAGAAACTAGTCTCTACGGTTCTTAGTGAGAGGACTGCATAACCCATCACTGAGAATAGGGGTTGTCGTGACAAGCTGTGTGAGGTTTGAAAACCCAGAGTTTAAAAACGTTCTACAAATGCTTCAGCTTTGGTGCAAACCACCATTTCTCGAGTTTATTTTCCTTTTTGTGTGTAAGCTTTTTTATTGTTTCTATGTATGAATAAGGACTAGGTTCCAGCAATGTAGACTGCAATAAAAGGCAAAGGCAGCAATAAAAGCGCAGCGAGCGACGTACTGCAACGTTTGGAATGTGAGCGCGAAAGCGAAATATACGGCAGTATTCCCTGGGCTTGCTTATTATTAATTGCGAACTAACCAAAAATCATTCATGGAGCTCTGTATGGCCAATTGCGTGCTTCAAACTTTTGTGAACAAACTTGTCGGTCAGTTCTGCAGAGACGAATAAGCCAACAGAGAACTAGTCGTTTATGCCCTAATAAAGATTTAGAAATAATTACCTGTGGTTATTTAGTTCCATTTGTGTGGATCACGGTTATTGTTAGTCTGTTTGCATAACTGGACCTGCCAATGAAACTATGGACTTCCCTGTGTGGTCTTTCAGAAGACAGATAAAGACGTTCCGACAGAAGACGTTTCGTATCACTTATGGATCTTCTACTGAGTTTTTACTGTGATTGCAGTCAACACCAGGTCACGTGGTATGAAGTGAACTGTTTGGAGCGCCAGGTGCAGTCTGAATGCAAGTGAACGACAAGGCCAATCAATTACCCGCAGCTGTATGGCGGCGCTTATAATCTAACCCAAATTTTGCGGGCTCGGACCTACATAGGGATTTGTGAATTACAAACGTCGAATAATTCAAAATAAAGGTGAAGCGACTTTTTGGCACAGACTTCCTGAAGGCGGGCTCAAGTCCATCAATGAATGCGGCAATGTTAAGAAATGCGCCTAGATATAGTAGATATACAATGAACTGCATGGAGCATGCGCCTGAGGTGATATCCCCTTGATAAATATTCCTAAAAATTTACGACCGTACACCATTAGAAAATAATGTTCCGTTTGAAAGAAATATGCAGACATGCTTACAGAGTAAAAGCTGATTATTACGACGAACATTATGCATGCCTACTCACTGGTACAGTTCGATCAAAATGAAGTAAAATGGCACCGATGTCAATCGCCTTAGCTTGTTCCTTCAAAGAAGATCCCACATGTTTGGGTTTTTTCCCTTCGCCAACGTAGATCCCACCAACAATTTTTTCTGTGGTTTTCACTTCAACAACCTCTTCAATATCCTCTTCCACCTGGCGAGGTCTGTCAAGCGCAGGTAGGACACGACCAAACATTCCATGATCAAGGTCAAACAGTTTGACTGGGGTTGGTAGTGTTCCCCGGGCTGGTTGATGAAATGCCATCAGAGGTACCCAGATAGCCAGACCAGCTTCCAATTTCAACGTTTCAAAATCAGACGCTTGCAGCTGCTCGATTATTGGAGCAAACAGGTAAATGAACAACTGGATGGATGACAGATCGTGCAGAAATCCATACTTTGTTGTTCGGTTGGCTGTAGAACGATAGAGAGAGGGAAAGTGTGCTTCCTCAATATGAGGGGAAACAATAGACCTGTTATTTCATCTTTTGCCCAATAAGCTAGCTTGGCATACCGCTGAAATTTGAACAAACCTTGGTCACAGCTTACTTGACTACTAATGGCTTACTCAAACCTCTGTGTCAGACAGAACTGGGATATGAAATCTATTTGAATGAATTCACATTTCACCGTTTTCATGTGTTTAGTGTTGAAAATTATAACTTTATCTCCTCCATCCCTCTTCAATGTGGGTGCCCTCGGGAGATCGCTCCCCGTTAAAGGAAACGAGCCTTCCACAACAAAAAAGGCGAGACTTTTCGATTTCTTTAAACGGACAAGCTACTACCCCAAAAGGAGCACCAATACGGATAGAAGCAACAGGACCCGTCAAATTCATCGGGGACTATCAGTCCAAACAACCCATGTCATAGGCTCATCTAATACGTGAACTTTTCTCGGCTAGCAGGTTCTTGAATTAACTGGCAACTCAAACTTGGATATGCGCAAAGCAACATTCACGGGGATATTTCAGATACCGGCTGAAGATTGAAAAAGACACAAAAAATCCTTGAGAGAAAGCGTACGATGCCGCTCTCTTTGGCTATCACTTGCGAAAAGACGTTTTGGCCAGAGAGATATTTTAGTATCATCAAAGTTCAGTCCTCGAGTGAAGGGTTGGTGTTATTATTGGTGTTCTTGTTCTTGTTATCAATAGTAATACCATTAAGGTGACCTACATTAACTTTTAGGTGGAAAAACTTGACCCTGTCAACGTGTGTGGCAGGAAACAAACAAAAACCGCGATACGGCCAGCATTAGCAAACAGATTTATCCAGCGATCAGTTTTAACCACTGCCTGGGGCGGTTTTACATTGTTGCTTTATGGTCAACACTGTAAAATCGCCCGATATCACTTGATATCTGCACAGTGAAGATGACATGGCCAAATACCTTCTCACAGAAAGTTAAAAAAGCGTCAGTAGTACACAATGCTCATGCTGGATAGCGTTTTTCGTCTTTTCAGAGTGAGTCCTGGCCCTGGTGGTAGATTCACTCATAAACAACAAAGACCAAGGCATTTTGATTGACATAATTTGTTCCATGAGTCCCCACTCTGACGGTTGCCCAAGAAAGGGGCAAGAATGCAAAATCCCTTCAGTATATATATATATATATATATATAAAGCACTCCCTCATTAAGCAACCTTCAACATTTAATACTTCTCAGAAGGAAATGATCTCTGCTGAAACTTTAACTATGCGATACTCATTAGGCTGGAATCCTACAGAATACAAAAGAAAATGTGTTGTAAGGAACAGTCACTGCACTACCCGGAAAAAACTGCCCCGTTATTAGTATACATAGTAGTCATAACTTTCGACAGCAGTTTAGTGGTCGCCTCCCTGTTCCCCTCACCAAGATAGTTTCCAAATCAGTGTTTTTCGCTGGGCGTGTGTAGTCTGATGTTCATGTGGGAATAAAGATTGACAGAGATTTGGGGACCTGACTTCTCTAATGAGCCACAAGAAGAGCGAAATCTTCAGTGGGCTCTCCAGAGTTTTCACCAACCTTACGAGTAGTATTGAAACTTACTGATTCATGTTTACAACCATGGAACCAAAATTGTAGGGAGGCATCAGATCAAAGAGAAAACGTGCTGATGATTAGGAAAAGTAATATGATTTGTAACTCGTGATCAAAGTATGGGCTATATAAGCTCATAAAAGCCCGTTCGGTCAATTTTGCTCGCGCAACAAAAGACAGGAAGTGAAGATCACCGGGTGAGCTTACATTTTAGTATAGTGGACAATCAACTGGGTGGATTGAATGTGACAGTGTTGTTTTACTTGTTGAGGTAAGCTGTGATTTCATCGCGTATCACCTGTAAAGTATGCATTTCAGGATGTCAGAACATCACTTGACCTGGCATGTAGTTTTTGGAACGTCATTAGGACCACTTGGTTTTGCTTAATCAATCCTTGATCACCTCAACATTTAAACATTTTCAAACCTTTCCGCCGGTGGTGGCCGTTCCTTGAAAACTTTTTGCTTTTGTCGTGATGCTGACAGCACTATGCCATTTGATGAGAGGGAACGAAATGTTCAACCTCAGGTGAAATACTAGTACAACAAATATCATGTAATTTCCTTTACTAAAAACTGTCAAACTGTATGGACTTTGGCATATTTTCATTAAATAGTGCGTGAAATAATGTACTGTGCACACCAACAATCACCACCAGTCCGTGTCACTGAGGCGACTTGTCATGATGATCCATGTGTTTTCGAGAGGATACATATATCCGTGGATTTGTGTCGGACAGCCTGGTAATCCAATATCACAGGTTAGTAAAAAGTGGTTTAGTTAAACAGATGCCGACAGAATCACTACCACTTTGAAACGTCACTTCTCAGACTTACTGTTCACACAAAACAGTATTCTGATGTTGAAATTGGCCATGATTTTGCAGTTTTGTATAGCTAAATGGCGTTTAACTTTGACAGAACTGACATTCAGAATCATAGGTGGTCATCTGTGGAGTCTCCGGTTAATGCTACCCTTGTTGTATCAATAGCAGTCTAGAAGTTCTCCACCGTCCAAATCGTACTTCCTCTGATAACCATCATTTATGCTGTTCGATAATTCCAAAAAAAAGGGAAATTCTGTGAGCAACAAATCAAAATTTATTGTAAATTCAGCAGAAACTTTGTATTTTCGTGCGTCCACAATTTGAATGTCCAAATTTGGACGCAAACTACGAGTGTCATGGAAATCGGACGGCCTTACTATTAAGTTGTAGACTTTGCTGAAGTCATCAAAAATGTATTCCTAACAAGAAGCCCGTAGTTCGAGAGCTCGAAGGACAGAAGCTTTCATACATGGTTGCACCGGTTAATCGTATGTGTGAACTGCGTGTGGATCTGGCGAACTACCTCGTTCTGTAAAAGGAAGACTGTAAAGCGCTGATGGATTATTTTAACGGTCAATGCAAAATGTCTAGGGTTCATCTAGCTCGATGTTCAACAGATCAAAATAGTTTTTCCTGCAAGCAATGCTACGAATAATGATAATACTAATAATGTGACGAATTAATGTCGCCATGTAATTGCAAATCCCAATTTTGTGTGATTACGAACTGACTCGCAAACCAATTTGTGAACAATTTGCGTATAGTGTTAAATTCGTTGTTCAGTTTTATAGCTCATTGCTGAAGAGTTACTCCAAAACAGCAGTCAGAAAAGCATTTTTTGTTGGCACTCCGGCGTACAACGGTCAGTTGGCAAGCAAAGGAACAAGTGACCATAAAGGATATTTTCTGTCAAGTTCACCAGCATACAAACAAAACTACAAGTTTGTTGGTGTTAATATCATGAAATAAGATGTTCCAGGAATCCTTTAATTCACATCCACATAGGTTTGGAAATTTGTGTAACTCAGGCCATTGAGTCGTGTTCTGTTTATGCCTGATTAGCTTGTCTCGAAAATCTACCGAAGCAAACGGGATTTAGTTGTAATTGGCCGATAATATGACGTCTATCAGCCGAATCCATTAGCTGGGGCATCGCACAGTGTCCTCTAAAAGTGTCACCCTATAATTTCTCCTCAGAATGCCCCGTAATGTTTACACTAATTGAAATCGATTGGGCATCGATAAACTGTATGACGGACACCAGTTGTCATGACTGAGTTAAGGTGGTGCAAATTCAGCTCTTATAGCTTGTCTGCAAGTAAAATGAACAGCCAACCTTCTGAAATTATTCTGTATTCTGAGTACAATCTACTTGGACTGTAAATCCTAAAGAATATCGGTATAGTTTTGCCAAAAAGGACAACTGAAAGCCATTAGAGTGTGGTATAACGTCTCCACTCAGGGGATGCCCTACTGACACGTTATCGTCGTTTCAGCATAAAATTTTGTCACTCAACTTCTGATTCGTAAGAACAAGTGTTTCCAAGGCATGAGCGATTATTCTATCCTACTCAGTCCATTTAGTACCTTTAAATTAACCTCAAACCCATTATATAGCCAATTTAAATGACAAATGGAATTACTGAGACCGATTGACCTCCAATAAACGTGGAGGGGTTGGGAACGTTGCCACTGGATTCCGAAAAATTGGCTAGGTGAAGTTTTTCAGCTCGATTTGATCATAAATTTCTAGAGAAAATGGACTTCTTTGTATACCTTGGCTTATCGGAAAGCAACTGCCCGTCTTGCAATACAATGAACTGATGTCTTGTTATGACCCAAAAAGGTGTGCTTCATTGTCAGAAACGGAACCTGATCCATAGCCTAACTAACAGAGTGAGGCAAATATGCTCTGATGACGCGCTAGAACAAGAAATCCTAACTCTCACCAACGTCCTGAGAGACAACGGGTTCCCCGACAAGTTTATTATAACACATTTGAACAGGGGAGAAGCCAACACCGTCACCGCCACAGTTGGAAGAAAACCCGTTTACATTAGCCTCCCATTTAAGGGAGATATACCGGCCAACCTACAGAACAGAAGGCTTTCTACCAGTTTGAACAAAGTTTTCCCGGCCGCAACACTCCAAACCTGGTTCATAAGCAATCTTCTGTGCTCCTTTAATCTCAAAGATAGAGTGTCTGTCCACGCCCAAAATATGTTAGTGTACTCATTCTCTTGCTTCTGTGCAGCGGAATACATCGGACGCACGATCAGGCAACTCAGTCAAAGAATGAAGGAACACAATCCACCCTGACTAGCTTCTGGAACTAGGAGGACGATAACCAGCTCAGTAGTACAACACCTAGCAAACACGGCACACAAAGTGATACCCAGCCAAAGCTTCCTCATTGTTTACAAGGCGCCAGCTAATCAACCCAGATCAGTACAGCAAAGCACAATCGCAGTGGCTGAAGCTATCGCCATACGACATCACGACCCGATCCTTTGTCGGCAAAAACGCTTTGTTCGTGTGTTGTACTTGCCATGGTCCAACTCACCTCGCCCCACACTTATACCCTTTGCTGAATACACAACCACAGCACTACCCGCACTGACAAACTCAAGTCACCCTATTGTTGACCTGAACTAGTTGTTCTTTGATAGGTAGCCAATGTCGTCTCTCACTCGATTTCCTGCTCATGTACACCATGCTCACTCAAATATGTTAAGTACTGCTCTCTTAACTTTTGCAAATGTATGACTTGAAAAGACCTTGCCGAAAACATGTTCGTCAATCCATCTATGTTCTTATTATAAATGGGAATTTTCGGAATATTGCGTACTCAATAATAATCGCCATTTATAGGGGAGAATACTTCAACAAGTTCACCTAGGTGTGTGCACGTGGATTTTCATTCCACTATGTCATCTTTCAAAATGTAAGAGCTTTTTAGGACACATGCATACAAATCCTCACAACTAACTACCGTTCCACAATCTTACACTTCCGTCCGATATTCTGTAAAACGTCGGTGAACCAGGTACGTTGTGATATGCGGTATGCACTTATTAGTTATCAAATTCTATTTGACTTGACTTGCTACCAGGAAGCTAAATCATGCCCGAATTTCCAGGAGAAAATTACTGTACTCGTTTACTTTCGGACCACATGTTTTTGTTATGTTGAGGTCAACTTCTGACCAACCGTCGAACGTGCGAGATTGTGACCTTAAGCTTGCCTAGCACGTGAACTTGGTAACAGAAGTTGAGGGATTAGCTGAAATGCATTGTGACCTCTGGTTGTTCCACCAGGTTTGCTGAGGATAAATTTAAAAAATCAATACTCGGTCGGATCTTTCGTATCTAACAAAGCCTTCTACCTCCCAGAAGCCATTTGTTCTGAGGTGAGAAAACTTCACCAAATTTCAACATTCCGTTCTACGACTCAGTTGAAAAATACTTCGTAATACGCCCTTTATCATCGTTACATTTCAATTTGAGTTTCAATTCAAAATTTCAAGCTCGGCTTATCAACCAAACGACATATATTTATTATAAAATTTACCTAGTGCTACATCATGAAAAACTTACCGTTCCTTTTGTTACAGTTTTTGCACTCGAATTCCTGGATGATCGACTTATCGTTACATAGAACCACTGTATTCCTCCGAAAGTTCGTAAGTACCGTCTACCGAAGCCCGGTGTCAGACTACTTCAGACAGCAAAGGACGCTGTTGTTACGCTCCTGTTGATTATCTAGTGCAAGTACCGCTTGCTTCTGAAACTGTTTTTTAACCTTTTTTTATCTGAAACTTGTGTATGGAGTATTAGGACAAGAGCTGGCAGCAGTGTTGAAGAAGTCGATGTGAGGTTCAGACGTGGGTTCTTGAAATGGCCGCTTACGATCATATCCATTCGACCGGTTGAGCCATTCTTCTGACGAGTGACCATATTGGTAATTTGGAGTCCTGTTCTCCTGGGGGATTTCTGGTGTTTGGGAGGGTTCCACGAACTGGAAAACTCTAGAAAATCTGAACTGAATAGTAAATTCTTTGTGCAACACTCATTTGCGACCGAGTTGTTTTTCAACGGAAACTTTTGTTTGCTTTGTAACGTCCTATCTTCCGTGGTCGGCTGGTCTTGTTCGAAGCAAGAAACTGGATTAAATTGTGATGGTACCTGCACAATGCATCCTTTGCGCTGCTCCTGATGCTCAAGAACTTGTGGCCATGGAAATGGGACCAAGTACTGCAGTCAGAGCACGAATTTACTTGTTATTGTCTACAACGTTTCAATTATCATGGGTAACCTTTCGTTCATAATATAACTCGGTCGAAATGATATACAATCTAAAGGAATATACCTTTGGGGTGAGATGGAGGAGTGGCTCTTATGTCCACATCTATAACTCTGCATAAGCGTGAGACCAAACCGATCCAGCTGGACCTTGTTTTGTGGTAGCAACTGACACTTGATTGATGCCTTGATTGCTAGGGTTTTGACGCACATCCGCTCTTGCCTAAACTTGAATCCTTTGTGGATTATTTCCAAGTCGTCAAAATCATCATCGTGATTTTCCCTCGGGCGTGTGGGTTACCTGGATCTCCTAATACATCTTTTAAAAGCTATTACGGATTTCGTGGTGGAACTTCGGTATACTGTTTGTGCAGAACAACAGTGATCTATTTTTTACCTATTATTCTGGGCACCTTTGTTCTACTTCAAGCTTAAGGAAGGTGACCTTTGAGAGCAATATCTATCTGACGACCGACATGACGCCCGAGATTCTCAGGAAGTTTTCTAATGACACCTGAATAGTCCGTTCTGTAGATAAGAAATTTCTTTGCCGGTAGTCTATTTTGATATTTATCTTGTTTAGCTTTCATCTAAATAGCCATTTTGGCAACGGTTATTTTGTAATATTTTGCCAGGTCGATTGAGCCCTAGTTCTCGCTATGAAAGGTCACTCAGCTAAAGACTTGACAACCGCACGTTCAACGAAATCTGCGTAGGCGCATTTACAAAGTAGGTATATGTTTGAATGCGCCACTTTCAATTGGTGTTCTTAATAAACCGCCGGATTCATTTTGTTAACTGGATGTGGTCAAGAAAATTTCGGCACCTGCGCTCATCTTCCTCGTCAGTTTTGAAAGCATTTTGATTCCGCACTTGTTTAAACAGTTCACAGAAGGCATTATTAGAGCAGATACAATAACTGCAATTGTGTCAGAGTATTGGAGCCAAGTTCCTGCACAGAGTGCGAACGATTGCTTCCGTTTCCAGTTAATGTCAAAAGAGAACCATTATTGTAGCACCACATTCGTTGAGAAACCGAGTGGACTGATATTGGAGGGAGCAGAGGAATACAACCACTTCGAACTGCTGTTATTTAGACTATGCACGTAAACTGCTTCGTCTAAACTGCTAAAATAATGATATCAAATCGTTCCTATTCAATGCAGTACAAAACCTTGTGCACATTTAATCAGGATTCCGTGCACCCCAATCAGGTTTTATTGAACACCATGGGGAAATATCTTTTAGATTTAATTATGGAATTTTTACTGCTTTCCGTTTTTACTCAGGCCAAGTTAACCAATAAAAGACAAACTACAGTGCGACACACATACTCACGTTATTTCAAAAACCAAAGCTGATGCACAAACAACTTTAAAAAATTGGTCTAGTTGCAACACACCTAGTCAGAACATCTGTGTTTCTAAGGTCAGTTAACCGGTGTCTCAATGAGGTATGTTGTGACCACCCCTGTAGATTTGCAAATCTACATTTGCCTCAAAAACGGCGTTCCTCCGAAAGAGCTAGACTGTTGTTTCTTGTAAAATTCCTACTCTGAAGGAAGAATACCCTTGACGTGGGTCACAACTACCTTGTTTTTGATGTTCTTCCTCCGGTGGGCATTTCCGCACATGGATACTTCTCACGATTTCTAGACTATCAAATGTTCGACACATTTCACGGGTGGAACACATACGGCGAACACTAAGAAAGAAAGTAAGGTAAGACATGCTCCTGCGATGAAGACTGAGTGAAACAAGCAGATGATCCATTAGTTGGGATAAAGATACTTAAATCGCAAAAATGATCTTTGAAAATAATATGATAGTGATAGTTGACATAGATTTTGAAAGAGCGGAATGTCTGAGCGTAGATTTCGGGCAAAAACTCTTTTGGATAACTCCATATGTCCGGAAGGTGAACATTTATTAGTCTTTGCAGTGTTGGTTGATGAGAAAACCACAGGAAAGTCTAGCACGTTTATTTGGTATCCTAGTGAAGGAGACCAAGTTGCTATCGTGGGCGACTCACCGTGTATTCCATGTCCCAACGAACCGGTTGGCACGAAAAATAGCTTGTTACAGCTAACGTTGACTTGAGGCGCAGCTTTTATCGAAAAAACAATTCGAACTGATTATTGCTCACTGTTTTGAGAGGAGGCTTACTAACCCTGCGAACCATAAAGGACATCCTATGACTCCCCGTTACTTGCCAATTTCTCCTGGGCTTCCAGTTAGAAGCAGTTTTATTACAAGGGTTTATTCATATGGCTACCTAACAATTCGGTTCATAAGAAAACCAAACAAAATGGAACAACCAAAATGGAACACCCCGTGATTTCCTGGAACTAAAACACGTGCTATGTCTTCAAGCTGCGCCCAACCGTCCGATACCCAGACTGATCACCGTCTGTGCTTACATGCTTTATAACGTTCGCCTATGAGTGTATTAACAACAAAAATACTAGTGCGAGCGGTACATTGCGCTTACTGGAAGTCAAGTGGCTGGTTCTGAGTGGTTTACAAATTTCGAATTGTGGAGAAGGATAAATTTTAACAAAGGAGGGGTTAACACTACTGATCAGTCAATAAATGTCGAATTTTTCACCGTCCTTCCTCAACGTCGTTAAATTCAACCCATGCGGTGCTGCTTTCGGCTCTTAATAGTTATACTGAACGCGTTTCCTAGGCGGTTGTCCACTTTAGGCACGAAAATCGTTCCAAGATTGATAAAAACTGCGTTACCAACGATGACAGCATCCAGCATTTGGAATGACGTCCGGATAACAGTTAAAGGCCAGCAACGCAGATCATTTCTATGAGTTTGTTTCCTGTATATTAGGAATTAAAATGTCCCGGTCTCCGGTTCTGAATTGTCCCTCGGGAAGGAAAGCAATGGAAGTAATCCGTACTGCTTAATCTTTGCCGTTGACAATAGTGTCCTTTCATAGAGAGGAGTACCGATAATGGGATTTTAAACCCACACTTGCTATAAACCCAGTCGGAAACTACTCCGTATGCAGTTTTATTCCACATGGCCACTTCATGGTTCAATAAATTTCTGACGTGAACTGGATCTGATAAGGGTCTACAATTCACCAAAGGTCTGATATGTCATGTAGAAATGAACACATTGTGCTGTTAGTAAGGAACTTCAGTCCCTTTGGCAGAAAAGTCATTTTACTTCACAGTGCTTATGTTCTCGACAAAGAAGAACAAAACATGAAGGCAAATTGGCAAGTAAGTGAAGACTAAGTAAACATTTACTTTGAGTCCGCACAGCTGTATGTCACAAATCGTCCATATAAATCCAGCTACCCAACTGAGAATAGTTTTTAAAAGCCGGTCTATATTACTCATATTCGCCTGGTTTTTTATTGGCCCAATTGTTTTGAGTAGTTTGCATGCAAAAGAAGACCTTAGAGTTGCTTTCAGCAGTAATGCCTATTCTTGACCATACCGAGAAGTTCGATGGTTTCAATTACAAAGCAGGTGGGACTGACCACTAAGTAACGTGCACATTTCTGCCCCAGCAACAACAAAAATAGTTCGACAGATAGATAAAACGTGCGTATGAGTAATTTCTAGGGTTCATTGGTTGGTCATCAGGTCTCAGAAGTAACCGGACACTTTTCAGCGATCGCAAAGAGTTTGATAGCTTGGCAACAATGCGCATCTTGCAAATAAGCTTGAGTGAGAAAAGGATTACTGAAATTGAACCCACAAGTTTCATCAGAATAGATACCGGGAAAATGTTTTCTCGGATGCACGGTCCAATTCAACTTTTGCAAATGAAATGAACCACGCAGAAACTTTTTCGTGAAGAGAATCAGTTTGCCTTTTTCAATAGCATTTTTCGGTGGCCGAAAAATCTAGGATGAGGATAAAATAAAGGTAGTCTCAACGTTTGAATCTTTTCCCAGTTGACAATCTGGACTGTGAACCAAAAATGGTACACCATCGTTAAATTTTAGTCACACAGCTTCATTGATAACTATGCACAACCTATCCGGTCCTAGGTAGGCCTTGAACACCGGCATCCGTGAACATGTCAGATACAATGGTTTAATCTACATAACTAAGTAAAATACAAACTTACCTCTGTTCGACGTGCCTTCCAGTTCGGCATCTTCACATTCTGCTGCCGCGTCCAGCAGTATCCAATGCAATGTGTATAACAGTTTGGTTTCATACTGGCTAAACTGTAACTGGCTTCGGCCACCAGCTTCACTTAAAATTACAGTAGACCGCATATGTTTTGAAGTGGGGAGTTGATGCCGCAATTTTTCCCGCAGCATTGCGGCGGCGCAGTGTACAACATGCGGAAATGCAGCCTTGACAAACTGCCACCTTGTTATGGACTGAATCGCCTCACAAAGCAGAATTGACCGTCCATGAAGAATATTTTGAACAATTACTTTTTCAAAAGTCTGAAAACCAAATAATACCAACCATATTTGAATAAGATAAAGAACGATGAGGTGGCGACAGTATATTCCCATAGGTTTGGAAGATCTATGATGAGTAACGTTTGTTGCTGTAGTCAGATAAGGTGCCGATATAATATCTGCACTTACTTTAAATTCGTACAGATTTCAACAGATCCACTTGTCGGTTGGCCCGATTTTACTAGATTAATAAACAGGTCTAGTTAAACACTAATTCGTAGGCTCCGGTTTTGTCGTGCTAATTTGGCAATAAAAATTGATTATTTACTTATTTTAAATATGTGTCCTTCCGGTCTAAAGAAAGCACAATTTTTAGGCTAGATGATAGGGACACCTGGAGTTGCTTCAACGTTTAGACCCACTAGTAGTGCAGATCCTCAGCACTTTTCCAGGTCTGACTCCAGAGAGCGCGTGTACCACCACAACATCAAGAAACGCTAAGAATACCTTAATTGCTACATTTCAATAATAGTTTGAATAACTCAGTTACCAGACGCCGGTTAAAAATGTACAGCAATGTTGGTACCAAACAGCAGCGAAAATCGACGCTGGTGATTTTCCTTTGCATCATCACCAATGCCGTAAAGCTTTCCAGATTACATGGCTGCTTATGCGATAAAATCAAAGTACACTTAATTCTGACACCAATAAAATAAAGCTGTAAAACGTAGTACCCATAGTGACGCGATCAGTATGAAGCCGTCATTAATTTTTAGTAGTATGCAGTGTTCTGAGAATGGATAAAACCTTCATGTATGATTGTAAGTAGAGGATGGTGGTTGTAATTGCCAGTATTTTAAAGAACTCCGGAGGATTTAAGGTTAATTTTGCCTTTATTATGCACATTCAGATATTTGTAAAGTGGTCTGTTGGCCGTACGCTACCTACAGAGTCATAGACAATGGTAGGCCATCAGTGTAAAATCGTGAATTAGGTGATCACTTGGCAAACATGCGTAGAGGAATTAGGTAATTTCCAGGCACTTGGTGTAACGCGTAGCTTCATTTAAATGCAGAAAATGCTCCTCCAGATTCTTTATCACGGTGTTATTATCCGTTCATAAAAACCGAACATTCCTGGAAATTTAACATACAGTACACTGTGCGGGCCACTATTATTATGGATTGCCGGACTTTTGTCTGACAGCATGTGAACAGTGAATATCGTTACAAAGAAAGGTATCTTGTCCAAAAATACCATTATTAGCTAAATTATGAGGGCTACTGCTAAACGACAACCACAGTCGAATGTACTAGAACCAGAGACTTTTTACAGTTACCACAAAATCGGGATTCGGCCCATTATACGTGCAAACAGTGACGTAAATATATCATGCTTATAAACGAAGATCTCCTAGACAAATTTTAACGATCCGCAAAGGCATGTCTCTGGTCATACTTGATTTGCTATTTGAATAACCACCCATGATGGTGATAGTTCAGATCCAATTTGTACCATTGTGAGATGTCAAACGTTTTAGTTAGTTTGAATATTTAAAATCGTAGTACCGATGATAAACCGTGTTTTCCTGTATTAAGAGCCGGCTTGCAAACTAACTGAGTTATGGTCCTTTGAGATACCAGCAATTTCATTGTAAGTTTACTGTTAAAGGGCTCGTAAGTTAAGCCAGTTATGACCGACGGTCCTCCAAAGCAAAGACCAACAAATAGAGCTGGTTAAAAGCATGCTTCTAAAACTTTGTCCGCATTGTTGTCACATCTAATTGGAGTCAGTTGTTGTTTGGTATTAACATTCAAATCCCATTATCATCAGTACCACAACAAAACACGTTGGGACAACCGACAGCAGCGCCTTCGGGTAAAGCTTATCTGTCCTATGAACTTCGGTACCAGCTTGGTACATGGAACGCAGCACGAACGCAAAATACGGGACAATTTTAAATCACATCGTTATTGGATAGTCCAAAAATCGTAAGCGTCCAAAACTTGCAGCTCTTGCGCTGGACTCGCAGGTAAAAATTTGTTGTTATTCTATCATGTTGTTTACTACTGAAAGCGACTCCTTCACACCACGACGCTGTCACCAGTTTTACCACAAAAAAAACATTTTATGCTAATTTCTCTACCGTAATAATGCATGAGTTAATAAACAGCTCAAAGATTATTTTGTTCGACTACGGCGATCAAAAACAAAGAGAATGTATTAAGCAAGGACAATGGCGAATAATGGAGAGTTAGCTATTTTGGATAGCCAATAGATGCGAATAAAGGAATGTTTCGCAGTTGCCTTTGTTTGTCTATACGTTTTGGCTTGAAGTCAGACTTCATCTTGTCGCTCTTGGCTTGCCAATTATTTTGGCGTATTTGTTACACGATACAAAAAGCAGGAGCGCTCCTAAGCATAATCTTTTTTGACTAGTATTCCGTTCCAAGGGACAGCACTCCTTTAGTTTGTTTTTATTGTTTTCAGGAAACAGAACGTAAATGCAATTTTATCTGGCTGTTTCTGTACTTCTTTTTAGGTATTTTCTATACACAAGAAAGTATCTTGCGGTTTTTATTGTACCTGGATAAGCAATGATATCTCAGTAATCTTAGCCTGATAAAAGTTGGGCTTTAATTTAAACAAACATTTTGGGATGCGGGACAAGTCATATACGGAAAATGCTTGGTCACCTAAGAGGAACAGCTTTTAGACCTTTGGTGGTCAACAAATCATTGACAAGAATATAGCCCGACAGATAAGACGAGTGGTTTTGGTTAAAATAGTTTTCTAATTACGGCTCCCGACTAAATTTTTTAAACATAAAAAGGATGTTTTCTGTATTTGAGAAACTTTACGGAGGTAAGCTGGTCAAAAAAATTTAAGTAACCTATTTGAGGCTGTAGCTTCCCATTAAAAGGCCCAAAGCAAACAGTGGTTATTTCCTGGGAAGCCATTTGAGGGTTCGTAAATACAACTCAATGGTCGTCTGCAGTCCAAGAGCCGAGAAATTCGTCTGATCTTATCACGGTCAGCTTCCATTATGAAGGAGTTAGGCTTTGCCTATGGTATCAGATCGAGGATACAAAGAACAACTCTTCCGCCCTATTTTTGTCTCCTGTTACTATGATATAAGGCGGCAAGGCTACGCACCCTCGGTTGGTTTTACAGGTATGTTCCGGTTATTTTTATTATCTGCATATCAACTTTTTGCCAAATATTTAGCACAAGTGAAAGTCTACCCCTAAAACCCAGTACTTTGGTGCACAAACTGCTCAATCTTCTAATGACAGTTTTGGTTTGGGATTTTGACCGTTTAAGTTACGACCAGTCGTAACCATATGACTTTTGTGGGGAACAGTATGATTTAAATTGCTTAGAGGTGTATAAAACCTGGCAGCGTTGGGAAAAAGTTTAAGAAAAAACCATAAAAAATTATATGAACATGTGTATACCCCGTTAGCGGAGCTATCGGAAAGTCTACGAAAATTGTTGAAATTCGACAAATGGAAAAATAGACTGGCTGGGACTAGATGTTTGGCTTGTGATAGATGCATTAAAGAGAATAATAGTGCAACTTTGGATTGTTGAGTGCTTTCATGCCAGTAGGTCTATCTGGGTAAAATTCACCTCCACTGAAGGATTTATTCTGCTTGTATGGCCAAAGAATATGTGCATCATCTATCATTGCAGGGTTGGCTAGAGCCATCCTCGCAATTCGACTTTGTGGATACCGTCTTTGTGAGATGATTAGAAGGCAGACGGATTGTGTACTATTGTAGCTGAATGTAGGATTGATGTATCGCAGCTAGCTCACTAAATGTTTTGTTTTTTGAATGGAATCAGTTTCTCTCTACTTCTGGGAAGGTTCGGAGTCTGATTATTGACATTTTGGTTTAGTAATCATTTATGTGCTGATAAACTTACTGAGAAATTTTCAGTGCCAATCAGATAATGGATTATTGAACAATTTGCAAAAGGCTTGCAATACATCCTTTGCATAACTAACATCTAGAATTCCCGTCTAAAAAGGCCAAAGCTACGATGTGGGAGCTGAACTGCTTGGTTTCTGCTGGTGAGCTTTCATGCGTCTATAATTCGGAGGTTCTAAGGCAGCTGTAACTATTCGACCACATTCCATTTTATATGGATCTAAGTCCTTCAGACTACAGAAGCTCGGTTGAAGTAAACTGAAGAGACTGATGCATTCCATATTGGTAGAATAGGAACGAGTGAAAGGGTATGGGTGGTCACGCTTACTTTTTAAACGTCATTATGGCGAGTCTACAGGTGGGTCCTGTCATTATGGTTCACCTCGCTGTCTTTGTGTTTTCATATACGTGGCATTGTACGTGTTTCGAGGGATTGGAATGATACTGGGGATTTAGGTTGGAGTTGAACTTGTAAGAACAAGGTGTGGCATAAGACGCGGACCTGACTGAAAGGTATGAGGAAGCTTGGTCTTTGATTTATTGTGAATTTCCAAGTTTTTGAGCTAGGTAGAAGGGTGGTTTTATAGCTCAAGAATTTGGGGACATTTTCGGGAGCTGATCTGCTCATTGGCAATAAGATTATGTATTCCAAACAATCACGGCATAACTATTAAATGCAATCATATGAAGTTCTGGTGGAGCACATAATTGTCCATAGCCCTTTTATCTGAACCCATTTGAGGCATACTGAGCAGATCTTGAATGGTTTCCTCTTGACAGCGTCTTTATTGATTTTACAAGTAGCATTAGCATGATGAACTTGGTGACGTTGTTGGCAAGAAGGACCGAATAGCCATAAGTTGATTGGGCTAAACTAACAAAGGTGGCATTTTTGCGTCGTAGGGGACGTGCTGCATGACTGAAGAAGACAACCGTCCTTAAGAAAACACTTTTGTTCTAAACGCCGTTTCAATGGTGAAAGCAAGACCGAGCACAAAATGGTTATGCTAGTCAGAAGCGCAAATCTTCGGCAATACAGCAGGCTTTATAACTGAGAGTTAACTCGGATCAAAGTAAAGTACGTTGGTGGTATGTTCTACGTCACCCAGTAGATCAGTAGGTCTGTAAATCGGCAGTGGCACAGATTTCGACTCTCATAACTAACCACTAACAAAGGGTGGTGTTTACGTGGATGTGGGGGCTTCCCTTGCGCCTCCACTGACTAGAAATATGAAAACCCGTGGGAGGCTACAGGCTCCGTCCAATAACCACGAAACCCGTTTATTTGACGGTTATTTAACCTTCCAATAACCGGAAAACACGGTTATATGGCGGGTCTGATGGTGCCAATAACCAGCAATTAACCATAGTAGGTGGTTATTAGCGCTCACATAACCGTCAAATAACCGGAAAACTCGGTTTTTGTTGACAACGTGTGCTGCTAGGGTGTCCTACATAACTGGCCAATTGATGGCCAACAGAACACACGAATAATAGTTCAGAACTAATTCGCAAATGACAGGGGACTTTTTGGAAGAAAGCGGAAATACCACACAAATCAGAATTTTTAACTCACCGTACAAACTCCTTCTCTCGCCGACGGCGTCTGTAAGAATGAACTAGTGGAATATTAGGAAAAATTTAATGTAACTTACAAAGTCTGTGTGAGCAGAAAACTTTGAACCGGGAGGGGGACATGAACATGGACAGCCTTCTCCATTTACTTTCTACACTGTCGTTGACACCCAGCAGCCTTGAAATTTGCCAATTGTACATTCGAATCCGTACAAAACTCTTGTGACCTTGAGTTTAAACGACAGTTCTGTATACGTTCAGTTCACTTACGAAGAATTAAGAAGACCAGGGTGAAATACTCTGATTGCTCGGACGGGGTATAATGACTCGAATAAAACCGGTTATTCTCAGCAAGCCTGGCGATAAGAATAATATTAGCACATCATTCGCTCGAAATTCGCTATGTGCAATCTTTGCGATGGATCGATAGCAATCATCCACTGTTGCGTAGGGGAAATGGTTGCAGCTGGTCCCGGCATTTTACCTCTGTCCCAGTGTCCTCTGCTTCCTCTTTGGTCGCTTTCGAGTGACGCGCATTGCGTTGCTAGACATCCCTCGTTATAGTTCCACCCAGCGGTGCGTTCGAAATCGGTATCGTTTTTACCTCGTGCAAATTTGTGAAAGAATTCTTTCACTGTTCAATCTGCTACAGAGTTCACACGTGTCATTTGTTGAATTTTTCACCCTAACACAACATTTACGTGATAACATCTGCCATTTCGCACTCAGTTCCTATATTGCACTCATTCTAACTGTTGACCCATATTAATACAAGCTGATCTCCGCAGCCATCGATCGACCACAACAGCTGTGGACAAAATGGGTGTCCGTCGAATGCAAGACGTGGTATGCAATGCCACTCCTGCAAGGCTTGTTTGGGGTAAATTTAAATGCACGTGTTTACAGGACGACCAGGTAGGCCACCTGGCCAACTCTCCTGACCCGTTTGTCTGCGCCAGTTGCCTTTACCTTAAGGGGGCAATGCTTTCCACAACTAAGA
>SJOL01006444.1:33731-53127 GCA_004794785.1 Opisthorchis felineus
ATATATCCTGTAGTTTTGAAATGGTAGCACAAGCAGTAACATGGTTCATGCTAAACATTTCTGGTCATTTGCTATAAGCATCTACTAGGATCAGATATTGTTGGTCATTGATTGGTCCCGCAAAATCAACGTGAAGTCATGACCATGGAGTTTCTGAAACAGGCCATGAACATAATTATGTTTTTCGAGGGGATTTTGCAAATAGTTGACATTTTGAACACTTGCGTGCAAGTTCTTCTAACTGCTTATTCATGCTCGACCAGTAGACATAATTACGTATTAGCTCCTTCATGTGGTTAATACCGGGATGCCCAAAATGAAGTTGCTTAATGACATCGCTCTGTAATTCTGGGGGCACAATAACCCGTTCTGCGAAGAGTGTGCAACCATCAACCTCGGAAAGTGAGGGTCGACGTTGGTAGAACGGTTGAAGTTGTTTATCGGAACATACTGCAGGCCAGTGTGTGCGGTGAAAGTAACGGATCACGAGCAGTGGCGTCGCAAACCATGGCAGAAATAACTGGAAGTGCACGGATTGTATTAGGAAGCATTGCGTTAACTTCTGGTTCCACCGTTATTGCGGCAACAACAGCATCTTCGGGCTTCTGACGTTGAGAATCCATGAGTCCTGATAATGCATCAGCTTGGCCAATAGCATCAGTAGACTGGTACTTGATGGAGAAGTCGTAACCCAGAAGCATTGTAGCCCAACGTTGCAAACGGTTGTCTGTGTAAACAGGGATGCCTTTCTTTGATCCGAAAACGCCGATAAGGGGCTTATGGTCAGTGATGAGCCTAAAATGACGTCCATGGAGCATTTTGTGGAACTTCTTGATGACGAAGATTATAGCTGAAGCTTCTTTTTCGATCTAACCATAATTGCGCTCGGTAATTGTTATGGATCTAGCTGCGTGGGCAATTGCTCTTTTGTTTCCGTCAGGGAAAACGTAAAAGATGACAGCTCCAATACCATAGTTGGATGCGTCTGAAACAACAGTAATGTCCAGGGCTGGATTGTAATGCGTGAGTAGCAAATCAGAGCTGATAAGTGATTTTACTTTGTTAAAGGCGGACTGGCACTCATGGGACCAGTTCCAAGGCACATCCTTTTTAAAAGATGATTTAGTGGTTCACGGGCACGATGCATGTCTGGCAAAAATGAACTGTAATGGCTTACCAAACCGAGGGAGGAGCGCAAGGTTGCTAAATCCGTCGGTGCTAACATTTGTTGTATGGCAGAAATATTTTCTGGGTCTGGATGATGACCATTTTCGTCAAAAATAAACCCGAGATATTTGATGTAAGTGGGAAAAAATGCACATTTTTTTGCGCGTAGACGAAAACCGTATTGTTGAATTCGTTCGAGTACACAATGCAAGCGATGCAAAAGTTCTTCTTGACTAGAACCTGTGAGAATGACGTCATCCAAATAAGCAGCAACTCCTGATAAACCGTTTAGCATGCCATCCATTGTTGGAATGTTGCTGGTCAGATTTTACCCCCAAATGGTAGACGGTTAAATTGAAACAAACCGCGATATGTTAATTGTCAGAAGTTCTTTGGAGTCATCAGAGACTTCTATTTGAAGGTAAGCATCAGCGAGATCCAGCTTTGCGAAACATCCTCCACCATTGAGCTTGGTGAATAAATCTTCTGGTACCGGTAATGGATATTGGTGAGAGTCTAATACGGCGTTTACTCCAGTGGAGTAATCAGCACATATGTGCACCTTGCCATTTGCTTTTTTGAGGACAACAATAGGAGCTGCCCATGATGAATAGTTTACTGGCTGGATAACTCCGGATCGCTGGAGACGAACAAGTTCATTCTCCACAGGTGCGAGAGCGGCAAACGGTACGAGACGCTTCGGTCTGAAAATTGGTCTGGAATTGGGTTGGAGTTTGAGGCTTGCCTCAAGGCCACTTTGGAAGACATCATCGAATTTTGTCTTGAGTATGTTAATAAAGTGTTCTGCAATGTCTGAAGAGGATGAAAATTTCAGAGCACTGCACACATATCAATCCAATCAAGTCCAAGAATGTTCAAATCAAAAAAAGTCAGTGTGATAACAAGTTCCTGAGAAATGTAGATTCTTGAAGTATACATTACGGGCTAACTTGCCAGTCAGTAGTAGGGTACTGCCAGATGCACTTCGGGCCCGATGATTCGTGGATGATACAATAGGTTTTCCTATCAACTCCCAACTGGAACGTGAGCTCAACGTAATATCTGAAGCTGTGTCGAGCTGCAGACGGATTGGAATTTTGTTGATGAAAACTGTAAGGTATTTCCTTCGGAACTCAAATTCAACTTGGAATGTTGCAAACACAGATCTGGACTGCGGACGTTTCTTGTACGATTGCTTTCCGAATGTGTTGCTGATTCGACTGTCTTTTGGTTTTTGGGTACTGTGGGTTTTTGGGTACGGCAGAAACCTCCTTTGTGGCCCCACTGATGACACCTCTGGCACTGGTGCTTCTTGAATGGACAGAAACGTGCATAGAGCCACTCACCACAGGACCAACATGATGTTGGCGGTCTTTTCTCATGTGTAACAGTGGTTCGTTTCAATGCCACAACACCACTGGGATTGGTAGGTCGTGACGTCTGCTGTACCATTGCGGCATCGTGTTTAAGACTACGCAAAGGTTGGCATTCGATGGTGAGTACTTTCACGGTAATATCATTCTCATGCTGAAGCTTGGAAAGCAATCGAGTGCGAATATCTGATTCCTGCGAAGACTGAAGACCAGCAACGAAAATCAGACTCTTGAACTGATCCCCTGTAAGTTACTGCAACTGAAATTTTTCACACTTTCGGTTGACGGCACCAGCAAAAGTGACGCAATCGTCAGCATCGCGCTTGGCCAATTTGAGACAATTGTATCGAACATGAAAAAGTGAATATTGCTCACCAAAAATTTCACGGAGTTCTTCCACTGTTCGTGCAAAGTTTAGATCCTTTGGATGTTTGGGAAGAATGAAGTTCGTGAACCGATCGTGCTCGAGGGTTCCAAGTTTCCAGGCCAAGAGACGGAATTTCTACGCGTCATCTTTGTCGGTAAACTCATTCTGGAAAGTATCTTCCCAGCGACTACCATGAATCGAATGTGGGTGTGTGAGAGTGCATGATGAGGTCTCTAGGCGTTCCCCCTAAAAAACAATGGTGTCCGACAAGGATGCCTAATGTTTCCATTCCTGTTCAACTTCGTCATTGGCGAAATGATGGAAGTTCTTCAAAACCCCGGTCTTAACCTCAATGCTGGTCAGTCTGCAGAATTCAGACGACATCGTCCATATCTTTCGAAAAAAGCGCAGCATAAGCTCTGTGGAATAAACAAACCACCATCATACCACCGTTTGGCATGCGCCTTGCACTACTAAAGAGCAAACACATGCTCCAGAACGCGCACCCTCTGAACATGTCTCCTGCAATTCAAGACTCATAGGAGGTTGTGGAGAATTTTGCATACCTCGGTAGTTGTATTAGCTCTGACGGAAGTGCATTTAATGAAGTCAGTGCACGGATCTCAAAGGCCAGAACCACGTTTGCTAATTTACGTCACTTGTGTCCAAACGGAATATCACTGGGTCTCAAGGGTGGCGTGTACCAGGCTACAGTATGGGCTGTGTTGTTGTATGGTTGTGAAATCTGGCCTCTGCGGACAAATGATGTGAGACGTTATAAGATATTTGACCACCGATACCTCAGAAGCGTTGCTGGTGTCGGATGGCGTCAATGAATTCGCAACGGGGTAATTAGAAAACGGGTATTAGGTTGTGTAGTAGGTACTTCACTCGCGGACTGCATCCAGCACCATCAACTGCGGTGGGTCGATCATGTGCTACGCATGTCGAAACACCGTCTGCAGAGACGAGTGTTGTTCTCTATGCCTTCTTCAGAATAGTGCAAAGGGTGAGGTGGACAACGTATGACTTGGCAGAGTGGTTTGAAAGAGATTACGAAGAGTTTAGGTATTTTTGATGTTGTCCTCCTTCCAGAATGGGGTCCTCGTGACCCCTTCTGTGCCTGTCTGAATATATTGCAAGGAATGGTGGCTGATCGATGCCAGTGGCTGTCACTTTCCAGATTGTCTGCTTGGACGCTTGATTGTGTACGCACCTCATAATTCTTGCTATAGGCAAGTACCAATTTCTCTCCCTCATCTACTTGTTTCTATTCTCTTCGTCTTAGGGCTTTAAATATAATTACACAGACTTTGTGGTTGTACGACATTGAAGTATCAGTGTCAAGACTGATATTTTTGTCTTTTACGATGATGCATCAAACTTTTGAATATCGGAAGGCGTTGTTTGTATCAAGTACCTGTGGTTTGCCCACGCTTGTGTCTTAACTTCTCGCAGGAAGGTTAGCCAGCTTCAAGCTCTGTGAAATCCCATAGGACGATCTTAAGAACAATACTCAGAAAACTGCATGCCTTCATACTTCCATACTCAACCTGTCGGACGGCAGGGGAATTCAAATTGCTGCGAACGATACTGTTACAGAGATCACTGGACTACCATGGGTCTACCATGGGACTACCATGGACTATCATGGGTCCACCAATCAGTGCCCCACCCTAATCAATACACCCTCCGTATATTCATGCCTACGGTTTTATGCAAACTTCCGGTCTTCCTTTCACCTACGCTTCCGACGGATTTAGAAACTAAACACGAGAAGATACTTGTATGGACGTGATACACTACTCATAAGGTTGCCGAAGACTTCGACAGCCCACGACCGATTTCGCCCTTCTTGGGGCTCATCAGGTAGGCGCAGTCCCCGAGTTTCCGTCAACCTTATGTTCTACTTGAAACCAAATTGCACGAAATTAGCGAAATGCACTCATTTGCAGCTGCTTTATGCATTTTCCTGATAATCTGCGACGCACGATCACTCCACTTTTGGTGGTGCTTTTGATGGTTGAGAAAACGAATGGTTTCACGGTTCGTTTTTCTGTCACTTGTTTACTCTTCTCTTTTTCCAAACTGTTCGTGCCTTACCCCTAGGGTTTATCTCCCCTTCTGAGCAAATTATCTGAGGCCCTATTTGTGGTGTTTATCCGATTGGTACTCCATGATCCTTTCGCCAACTTGACGCTCACAAACAGCACCGGGGCCCATTTGCTAGCCCGCGCATGGGTAGGTCTGCGAAGTTGTAAGCATTATTCCCTATCCTCTTTAACTGGATCACAGGGTTGCCATACATTTTTCAGGTCATCCCTTGAAATATTTTTAGGCATTTGATTGGTGCTTGGTTTGGAAACATGGAGTGGCGTCTGAATGGGTAACAAATGAAACCACACTAACCTTCGTGTTAGGTTTTTCTATCCTGTAATTTTCTCTTGAGGAGAATGTTGGTGACTCATGTAGTCGACCGTCGGCTTGTTCGCTGAACTAAGCAATGCACAACCGCCAACCCATCGCTACGCTCCACTGCGCTCGCTAGCAACGCACTGCTGATGTCATCTCGATTGGTGATGAAACGTTCGCAATAAAATTGCCCAGCTCAATGAACAAACCAACGACCATATTGCAGTCTTTAAGAGATCAGAAGACTCAGTACTTTGAAGGTGACGCTTTTCAGGCGGTATTTTGAACGGACAACTTTTTATATGAAACTGGAGTCCGCTGGACCTATTCACCAGCACCAGTAGTTTATGCAGTGTTTATCGACTTTCATTTTCTGTCACGTCCTCGTTAATGACTTATTTTCATGTTCCAGTGTAAGCTAAAACGAGTCGTGGATGCATCGGCAGAAGTTTCGGATCGGGTAAACCGTAGAGTTAGAACGAGTGATAAATTGAGTGCTCGTATGGACGACTATCAAGATGTAAGTTTTTTGACAGTAGTGGTTCCTGACCTGTTTTTATCACAACCAGTGACACTTACTCTATGGTAGAGAAAAGAAGTATCAAAACAGGATAGGTTGAATTCAGCAGTTTCGCTCATCTCAACAAACATTTATGAACGTTTAGAAGCAGGGTTAGGGCTAGTTAATGGACATATGCCTTGACAGGCAAGTATAGGCCAGTGAAATTTTTACAGCGATAACAGTTCATGAGATCTTAGACAAATTTGAATAAAATTACCAGTACAGTAGACGTGATTCGATGTCCGCCTAACCAAGGTAAGATGAGTCCAGTCATAAATTCCAGTTGTTTGTACAATATGGGTCTGTAACTTCGAATTACCGATGCTCCAGCAAAGCTTATTAGGTGTCTGTTGTTCTGGCTGTCTATGATTTTGAACAACTTCCTCAATTGTTTACATTCTTTCTAATCAGCAATTGGCGAGCAATAACGTTCGAGGCTCAGTTCTTTGGGGTGTCCTCAGAAATCCCAGTAAATAGGCTTCTCTCAGTCCTTCCAACTTGCTCGCTACCGTAGGTGCTTTGAAAAGTGTCAAACGAGAAGGTAATCATAGAGTCTGGTTTCTGTTAGCATCCGTTCTATTTTGTTAAAGTCGCAGCGTTGAATGCTTTTCTAAGGTTTGACTCAATCGCCTCTAACATTCTGGTCGTCTTTAAACGATAGTGTAAAGCAAGCTATTTGTTAAGAGACATCTTTGCGTTTATCTTTTTTGTTGCACAATCTTTTCGATAAAGCTGCCTGTATAACCGTTTTATTGAAGCACTGCTTATATGTTTTATAAGTCTACGAGCAACGTCATTTGAGTACACTCTTCTGGTTCTGGTAAACTGAACTTCGTTCACATTTTATTGGACAGAAGCTTTTCAAGTTAAGATAATTTATTGTCCCGGTTAGCACACTGGATGTCTAGCTGGTGACTGATCCGTTTTGTTTCTTACCATCTGAAAACCTAGGACTCAGGTACCATAAGCAATAGCCTTCCGCATTTGTGTCATTTGGAAACGAAGACGGATGGTTTTAAAATGATATTTCAGTACACTAACTAGCTGGAGTTTCCGCTAACCGTCCATTTTGTAGGTATGATTTCTGTCACTACTGTTTTTTAGACTCGTTTATCCTGGTTTTTTATCTGTTAATGATATAATCTCGGTTATCGACTCACTGCTTCGTGCTTTAAATTGTTTCTAATTTTCTGACAGTAATTTCCAACTGCAACCTATCCTTGATCACACACTATATAGCCTAGAATATTCATTTATGAGCAAAGCCTGCTTGAACTATATCCACAATCCATTCCTCTAGTTTCCTCATTGCTCAGTTTATTTGTACGATTCTGTACGATTCTGGGTTTTATTCAAGATAATCGCTCAGTTACATGATAAATATGCTTTCGAAATTGAGCCTGGTAAAATGCAGTGTGCACAAATTGTGCTTGTTTTCACCGCTCGCTACAGCTTGCGATATCGAATATAGGTAAAGTGGAGATGAATACATATTGCGGTAGCATCCAACCCTAATAGTCAGCCTACCGACGTGCACAATCTCCGTCTTCGGTGGAAACATTTTTGTCAGTCAACGAATATCTACTAGAGCGTAGTGGTAAATGATCGGTAGGAATGAGTTGCATGGTAATGCCTCAACCGTCTTACACTTTTCTTCGGGTGTCCCTTGATTCAACGCCATAAATAAAAGCCGACATCATCTTCTGTATTTACGGCTTTCTTACCACACTTCCCGCTCCGCTGAATTTGCCAAGCAGTCTGATATCTGTTAATGCTGCTGTCGGCTGGGGTTGTTTCTGGTTGCAACGATGCATTGTCTCATGGTCGTTTTCATATTTTTTCGTGCAGAAATATTATTTTGACATATGCTTGGCTTAAACGAGCCCTAGGTGTTCGCAGAGCACCTGTCGGTCATGGAACCGACAGATAGATGTCTTTCAACGGTCGTGTCACGTCAGCCAACGATAGTCACACCGTGAAATCTGGTCAAGTTTTTTGTCCAGCATCACTGCAAACCCTGCTGTATCAGATGCAGTACGCACCTGCGTACGTCAGATGTGTGGGACGATTAGTGTCTGGTTAAAGTTGACAGTTTCTCGCATGCTCAGATGTTAACAGACCTGCACTCACACCGTCCTCTGGTTCTAAACACTGACGACCGTTTGTGAGGCTGAAAACCCACGTGTCTCGCCTTCCCGTCATTTAGGTGGATGGCGTACACTGCTTGAAAAAGAATCCAATCACGCCCGTAGGCACACCAAAAGTGGTGGACGATGGTCGGTAGCAAACACAAAACGACGGAGTGGTTGACAATGTGATCGAGGTCAGTCGGCCTTGCCAGTCAAAGGGTGTGTTATAAAAACCGCTTTGTAATTAGATAGGTCACAAGTCACTAGATCTACATCTCAGTGTTAAACACCACTAGCAAGTAGTGCTTGACAGTGGCTGAAGCTACTTGTTCAGGCTATTCCTCCTAAAGGCATCTGAACTGTTATTTTCGCTAACCCTTCAAAATTCCATTCAAATCTCTGAGCTTGCGTAGGACTGCTTCAGCTCCGGTCATTATTTTATAAAGTATACCGAAGTGCGTCCGCTAGTTAACCAAAACTGGCTTCACCAATTAACCCGCATGATCGAGGATGACAATTCCGACGCACAATTTTTTCGCCATAATTAAGGTGCGTACAAACAGAATGCTTGAAGATACTGCAGCTAACACAACCGGTGACGAGGACAGCCTAATACCGCAAGATCTTGCTGTCAGACACAGGACAGGCAGGGGGAATGGCTACACTGGCTGGAACCCAGCTCTTTAAGATTCAGCCATACCGGATAAGCCAGTACAAGCAGTCCAACGAAGAGCAGCGGGAAATCGTATTACGATTCGTACTATCCTCTGCGGTAGGAGTTTGAATACGGTAAAGTCATTTCTTCCAGGCAACCAGAATGTCCATATTTATGGACGCAGAAATGCTGCTTCACCTGAGGAAGGACGGGTTAGAAAAGGTCTGCTTTAGACAACGCAAGCTCTGATTGTCTGTGACCGTCTACGCATTATCCAGTGCGGTTGAAATAAAAATCAAGTGACCGGCGCTGTTCAGAGGGCACCTGCTCTGTGCAGTGACGTTGGGAGTCAGACTTAACTACCTTAACCTCTCCACCCTCGGACTAGGTCATCCCCTCACTACCATGTGGGTCAGATCTTGAAATTACAGGGTCGGAATAAGCTTCTGTTTCCAGAAGCTTCTTTCCGCGACTTGGAACCTACAATGTGAGGACTCTTGGTTAAGGATGGAATAGAGAAGCCTGAAAGGCTAATTGCCTTTGTTGCGAAAGAACTAAAATGCTGCAGGACGGACCTCACTGCATTCAGTGAGACCTCACTGGCTGATCAAGGAAAGCTACTGGAATGCAACAACACAAGGAAACTGAAGTGAGCACGGTGTCTGATTCACAGTTGAAACTTTAATGGGTCAGAGAATAGTGGATCAATCGAACTGCATCAACGTGAAGAAGATGGTCGTCCGATTTCGGCTGTCGAAGACAAGGTTCACCACAATTATCAGCGCTGGTCCCCACAAAATGTCACATTCACATGAGGGAAGAAACGAATTCTGGAATCAACTGTCGGACCTGGCCAGGTCTGCACTCCCAAGCGACTTTCTCTTTCCATTGGGTAATTTCGACGCTCAGATTGGCAAAGACTGGAAGGCCTGGAAGTATAATGGGTCCATTTAAAATTGGATCAACGGACGAAAACATTAGAAGACTAGCAATGATGTGCGCAGCATTCGAACACTCGATAGCCAACATGTGGCTTAATGTGGGGTGGGTATCGTTTGCCGCGTGGACTCATGCAAGAAGTAGACACGGACATCTTATCGACTGTGTCATTGTGGGACAAAACGATCTCCGTAGTGCGCTGGTAAAAAATGTGATTCGATGAATCCGTGGTGCGTTCTGAACGAAGCGAAGTGCCCCGGTCGCACGCAGATGGCCATTTTCACCAAGAATTCTTCACTTGACTGAGACAAATTTATGGACCGACTGTAATATCTTCAGCCCATAGAAGATAAACGAACGGGTGAAAAAACTTAACAAGCCCGAGAAAATTCTGGCAGCCTGGAAACAATTCTCAACATTACTCAACCGGCCAGGTGATGTCGGTTTAAACTATATAACCCACCCGTAACAACACAGTGATGATCTAATTGGCCGGCTTACCTACAGCCGCAGAACTGCTGAAAACCATAAACCAAATACAATACGAGAAAGCAGCGAAACTGGACGGTTTGCCCTCGGAAATGTTCAAGGTGGGAAGATCAAAACTGCAGAAGGACTTTTACAACTGCTATGCAGAATTAGGGCGTATCAAGTTTTCAAGGATGCCGCAGAAGATGGACAACTACCGTGGAATCACAGCAGCCACAAGTGTGGCTCGTATCTTGTTCAGTCAGTTCATCGGTTACATTCTGGTGGAAAACGCTTCTTAAGAGCAGTGTAGATTTCGAAGCGGTCGAAGAATAGTTGACTTCCTTTTAGCCGCAAGACAAATCCAAGCGAAATGAGAACGGAATCAACGACCTCTTTTGTGGATTTCACAACGCCTTCGATTCAATTAACCGTGAAGCACTGTGGAATGTTTGTCAGATTTGTCAACCCCATCAAAGCCTTTCACACTGAGCTGATAACCTACGTTCGAAGCTACGTGACTACCTCGAGCAATTTCCTGATCGATACAGGAGTGGAGAAGGGTTGCGTTCTCACCCAGACGTTTTCATCCTGTTTAACAATTGCGCAGAGGCTTTCTGTCATTGCGGAGGTGGTATACCCATTCGATACCGGTTGGGTGGTTATCTGTTCAATTCAAAGCCTTTTCTGGCCAAAACACTGCTGCGTGACCTCAATGTCCGTTTGCTGTCCCTTCAGGATCACTGTGCTTTATTTTCGCATTGTGAAAGGGGATTACAGCGGCTGACTACGGCGTTCGGTTCAGCGGCGTTTCGTTTTGGCGTAGATATATATATTCCTAAAACGTCTATGTTTCATCAGGCTGTATCGGCGATTAAACACAAAACACCCCGTATTCTGCCAAACGGTTGTAAGGTAGCGTGTTGCACGGATTTATTCTCTCTTGGCAGCGCACTGTCCACGGACCAGACGCTTGACGATGAAATGAACACATGAACTGCAAAGTCTAGCAGATCATTTGTTTGCCTTGAGAAACTCTTCTGGACCAATCACCACTAGCGAATAAACACCAATATTGCGCGTTATCGAGTTGTTGTGCTGTGTTCAATATTGTACGACAGCGAGACCTGGATGCTATCTAGACAGTCCTTGATCAATTTCGCTTCCACTGTCTGCGAAAACCCCTCGGATCAACTGGAGGGACGGAATCCCCAACATCGAATCCTTCGAGGAGCAAACGTCTTCTTAATTTAGTCCAATCTGATGCGAAACTAGCTCCTCTCATTAGGCTACCTGAAGCAAATGACCGATAATTCCATCGTGAAAGAACTTATTTCCGACCGCGGAGCGCGAAATTAGGGATGGCCGGAATTCCGCTTTTGTGACAAACTTGGCTTTATATCCTGGAAAAATCTGACACTTGACGAAGCGGCTGGCGAAATGTCCGTACACACTCAACCACATCATAGCCTACCGATGACTCAAATTTAGCCGTAACCAAGGCATAATCAACGCATGGTTATTTCACTGCTACAGCATCACTGTTTTACCATATTCTACTCGCCACTTGTGCCTAACTAACCGTCAACTATCCACTAAGTAACCATGTGATGATTGCTTCACATTTAAGTGACTACGGAAAAGTCCTGTCCATATATGGGTAGCCAGATTTCACCCACCGCTTGTCGGTAAATAACCATCAGCTACCCATGGACAATTGCATACCGGAAACTCATTGTTACCTAATAGTTCAATACTAATGAAATAGCCGCCACTGCTGTCCCGATTAAATAACTTTGAAATGCTCATGATTTGATAGGCGGTCATCCTTTATCCGTTGGATCTGAAAAGGTGGACTTTGTAAAGACAAATTATTATCGATGATGAATACAGATAGATTCCTAAAAAATATATCCCGTTGACTTATTGGTCTTCCTGAGTTTTTGCGGTTCCCACCGCTTTATTAGGTTTTTGAGCTCGTATCGTCTGAAATTGAAAACGAGAAATGATATGCGAGATCATCATTTAACAAATGTGTGACTCTACAATAAACCCCTTCTATGGCACCGATGGCGCCGGTCGGATGTGTTCGTCCTGTTGCGTGTTGGTTTGAAGCACTTATCATTGACAGATAAAGCGGTGTATAACCAACGATACTGTACTACCGCAAAACTCTCTACGAACGACTAGAAGCATTTGCCTCAGAAAAATGGTCTTTCTCAAGGAGTGTTTTATTAAAACTTGTGTTCCGGGTTGCCCAAAGTTAGGTACATTTTCTCACTGATGGATAACAGTTCAGATCAGTTGGCAATGGTCCTGGGTATCTGAAAGGTGGGCTTATGCTCGGGCAAGAAACAGTCACCAGTGAGTAATTGGACACAATGCAAGGGAACTCTGATCCAAGAGAAAGATACACTCACCTGCCTTGGTTGCGGACACATTGCCGTCGACACTCAATGGCGAGCATTTTTTAGCCAATATTCGACCTGGAAGCTAACTGCACTGCTGTCACAGTTTACTAAAGATGCCTGAATGCTGCCGACTCTGGGAATAAGATTGAGCAGCAATCTGGAACCCGCACCTTCGATTACCTCGCAAATCCGGATGTTCCTAAAGGCCAGCGTAGAGGAAGAACCAGTATATGATGCTTGGTGTGTGAAGTCAGCCGCAACTTCTTGCTCAGCTGCAACATGCTCTCAATCAAAATGAAGGAAACTATAGGATACCTTCACGACGAAATTTTGTTACTTGTGTTCTTCAATCTGATGTGGCCACTCATAGTTAACTTCGCACCGTACCGTGATTGAGCAACTGCAATGTGGAACTACCTGGCCGAGCCAGAGCCAACGACGCCGTCGTTATCCCATCATCATCACCGAACGTGGCGAACGGTTTCTTACATTTAGCTTAACCCAGTTAATTTCCTTCACGTCATAGGCCGTTTCATCGATCACTGTCCGATGCTGTGTCCTGTAACACGCAGCTCTGCACTGCCGGTCATCTCGTCTACCCAGAAAAATTTCAGGCCAATTAGCCGACAGTCGACCGAAATTTGTAAAAACGGAGGGATATACCGGCAGGAAGCGAAGCTCAGGCACGCTCTAAATTATTCATTGGAATAGAAAAGATCTGCCATTGTGTTATGTAAAACTCGTCTAAGTGGAATTTGTTCAGTTATTTGGAGCTATTTCGAGATGACTTTGTCCATCTGACCTTCCGTTTTTGGTCCGCATTCTTCCTTGCCACGTCCAAGATAGCTGCAAGATCAAGGTTAATTTGTTCTTACTAGCTTCTTTAGTTTCCCGGCTTCGAAAGATGGGTAGTTCGTATTGAAAAACGAGGCTTTCGTGTTATTTTGAACGGTTCCATCGAAACAAACACATCATAGTCGTCCTCAAGTTTCTCCAACAATCTTCATCAAAATGATACTGCAGGCGACAAACGAAAAGAACTTCCCTTAATTCTTTCACCTCATAGCTTGAAGTTCTTGGTGTTGTGAGTACGATTGAGCATCTTAAATGGACGCTCTGTCCCATAAATAGAGCCAGTGTTTGCTTAAAAGCGTAGAAAAGCTGTTCCATCCTTATTGGGAATCTTCATCCGTGCTCATCTCACCGCGACTCCTCATCTAGTGGTTGAAGATTAGACTGTTCGGTCACGAACGGCTGACCAGGACTGCGATTAACCGGTGTTTGTGCGGGACTCTCATACTTTAGTCACAGAAGTTACGTCACGTGTGTAATGCTTCTCCGTGAGACGATTTCTCAGATGGAAGCAGATTCTGGAGTATTCCTTCTTCTGGGCTATTTAGAAGTTATTGACAGCGTGAGGAGCTTTGGGAATTTGGCAGTTTCCTCGCGTAAACGAAGTTAATCTAAGCTGAAAAGCCGAGAATCCTGTATAACCACTTCATGATTTTACGCTGTACTGAAGATTCCCAACAAGGATGAAACAACTATGCAATGCTTTCCGGCTATTTCGCATAGATTAGACTCAAGACAAAATCTCCGTTATTGATCGAGGGGAGCGGTTTTTGTCTACTCAGAACACAGAAGGCGACTGCCATCACTCAGTCTACGTTATCAGTGGCTTGCTTCGCACGGTTCTACCCGTTGCTCTAGCAGATTTTCATTAACCGTGTTTTAACAGCGAATAGTTCAGGATATTTCCGTGATTCACACAGATCATTAACTCATGTTTTCACTATTGAATCTCTTCTTAAACACTTCTGCCCCCTTCTGCGCTCTTTCAATTTAGGATATGCGTCTCGATGAACTTCAAATTCGCCGACTGAAAAATCGGATGGCCTGCTTCAACGTGCCAAAGTTGGACGATCTCATCGTTTCCATGAAGGAGAATCAGAAAGTCCATAGGCAGCTGGCCACAGAAAACAGGAAAATGCGATTAGCAAAAGTGAGTTTATTGGATGGAGAATGCACCCGCAATGCACCCAACGGGCGCAGTGTATGGACAATGTTTTCCAAGCTAACGAATCCATCAGATGACAACAATGTCTAAGACACGATTATTTTCAATACAGCTCTCCCACTCTGGGGAGCCTTCCCCCAGAACATGTCGACATTTCTTGGTCCGTCAGAGATTCGTTTGATGGTCTTCCCAGTGAACACTGCTCGGTGCATTAGAGCTTCTTTCAATGATTCTCCCGGTCACATCTTTGGGTTCCATCCTCAGACGGTATTTAGTGCTAAACATGGTTACATCCTCAGTTCCTGTCCTGCCGGGAAGATTCTAGTAATCATATGGCCTAAGCACTTCGTATCACCATTTACTGTGCACTCCCTCCATCGTATTCCACTGCCTTGAGCGTTATTCAAAGTAAGTTAGATTTCGGTTGCTACTGTAAGCATGATACAAGGCATTGCAAGGGAAAATCCGTTGCATAATGCCACAGTCACTCAGGTCCGGGATATTCTTATACACCTCTGCTTTAATTCAATCTTTTGAGGTTCGTTTCAAACTGAGCACTTCCTTTTGCCTAATGCAAGCGTTGGTGCTGTCACTCTTAATTGAATCATTCCTTTCCGAGCACTATGGAAATATCGGTTAAAGTTTACTGACAGCCCACTGCTAGACACATTCAGATCTCTTTCAGCTGATAATTTTTCAAAATTTGATGACAGCACAATGTTCGCTTCAGAGTCGTTGGTCTTTGTCAAACATTGTTCATATTTGTGGTGAGTGATAACGTATTCGTACTTATCAATAACCTCACGTGGTTAACCCTATCTCCAGTGATTTGTGGGGGCTATTTGTTATCCAGTAACTCTTCCGCCTTCCCGTTTTTTCTCTTCAGAAGCTCCACTTACAACAGCACGCGAAACTCTGGCGCCGAATAAAAGAGAGACATAGTCCTTAAAGGACCGAACTGTTCACCGAATACGGGATCCGTGTATAGTCAAGCCAGCAGTTGCTTACATATGCGAGTTTGTTTGAAGTAATCATTGGAGAACTGGATTTCTTCAGCACTTATCGTTCAATGCAGACCCTCGTTCCCTCTCAGGCTCGAACATCGAAGTGAACTCCAGTACGCCGTTCGGTACATTTGAACACTTCTGGGAAAAGAGCTGCAAATTTGGCACCTCTACCCCCCCCCTTCACGAACCACTCTAATCATACGAAAGACCTGGGTGGGTTTGGTGGAAAATCAGACCACCCACTGAACCCTTTTGTTATTGTTTCTACCAACAAATTCAGTCGTACGTAGACTGAAGTGAATGTTGGGTTTGTTTATACCGAGAGAAGTGTGCATGCCCACACAAACAGTGCTCACACGTTAGGGTTCATTCACAGCTTGAGCTGTGTAGAGCGGTTCGCTGCCGCCTCCTTGCCCTGGTGGTAAAAAATAATCACTGTACAATTGCTTTTTTTGTTACCTCCAACGGGTTCTTCATACCATGATCATTCACCTTAATTTTGTGGAACAGTTGTGTAGGTTAATCGGAAGAAAGAAAATAGCGTCCCATCGGTATAAAATTCAGGGATCTACACAACACTGTACAAAGCTTCTTGGTTTCTCAGGGTAGATTGCAGGACAAAATCCCTTTGGAAGTTGTACGCTGATGCGCTCGCACTGACCTAATTATTTTCTTCTGGAGGTGGTCTATGCCTGTCACCAAGTTTATTTGGAAAAGTGTAGTTCATCCGTGCCCATCAATCCATACACAAATCAACGCGCCGTAATCCCTTCAGGCAAAGGCCGCTCGCAGTGAATGGCCCAATCAATCTTATTTCGTACGAGGGAGTGGTCTACCTTGGAGAGAACTTTTACCGACCGTACGACAATATGTTGCTAGATAAACTTCATGTTCTATTTAACAATACTAGAGTTATCGCAGTAGTGTAACCTTCTCCCATAAGACCTGCAGTACTATAATCGCCTTGTAAAAACCACTTGTATCGTCCGCGAAAATCACCACCATTGCTAAAGATAGAACTCTCCCGTTGTAAAGGCCTCTGCCCTACAAACAACCTCAAACAGCACCACGGACTGGAATTTGAGTCGAGGCAAGTGTGTGACTCGTCTAGTAATCCGTTCGCTATCATAAAAAATATCGCCTGGTCAGCAAATTTTCTTGCATGGACGTTTCCAACACGGGAAGAGTTTCTCATGCCGTCAATGTTTAATCACAGTGACCAATAGCATTCCGTGAGCTGTAATACACTAAAACGCCTAAAACGTTATCATCTTCCGTCCGTATGATTGCAAGCGTGGTTACCACTTTTCAAACCGAATCGAAGCACTCTTGGATACAAATGAATCCGCCTGTTGTCATTAGCATCAATAACAAAGACCACTCCAGGAGTCATCTGTCCGTGTCCTGGTAACGAAATAACAATCCCCTTACCCGTCAACTCAGCCGAAGTGGTAACTGTCTTCTTCCCTGATGAGGACTCCAGGACGGGTTAGTGATCCTGTCACACAACCGCTAGCGGTGCTGCATCAAAACGGCTGAATTCAATTTATCAGCTCTCGTATGCTTTATCAAAACTCCCGACCTAAAGCTGTCACCTTCTTGTGGTGGTCGGGCCTCTGTGCTGCAATGATCCTGTGAGCTATACTGAGTGGAACTCAGTTCCCTAAGGTTCAACCATGCCAGGAAGGACAATGGGGAACAGCCTGACGAAGAACTGTGAGTCTCCGTACTGGGAGTAATCGCATTACGAGGCGGTCCGGAGGTAAAGTCGTACAGTCCTTTGCGGTAGGAGTATGAAGGCAGTAAGGCGTTTCTCCCAAGGCGACCAGCATGCCCATATTTACAGAAGCAACGGTGCCTCCTTCTCCGGAGGAAGGACGGATTATAAAAGGTCGGTCCTAAAAACCGCGCACTCCGATTGCCCAACGGTTGACCGTGACCACCAGCGAATTATTCAATGCGGTCGAAGTACTTTTAAAACCAAAAAGCCCGGTGGTGTTCAAAAGGCACCTGCTGTACGCAGCCGCATCAGGAGTGAGACAGTAATGCCCTACTCCCTGCGCCCTTGGACCAAGCCGGCCCCTACAGCCAAGTAGGTCAGACTATTGAGTCATTGGCTCCGGGAAGAGTCCCCCAAGAAAACTCTAACGACCTCTGTCTCGCGGTCCAGATTCAGAGACTAGGGGCAGGGTCCCCTAACAAAACTCTACATCCTCCCACTGCCTTGTGGGTCAGACTTGAGTCAAAGGCTCAAGGTGGGGTACCTCAACTAAACCCTCTTCTTCGGCCTGGGCAACTGGGAAGTATCATTTGCCCTTGCAGCTCTTCGCTCACCGGCCTTCTCCTTCACTCCCTCCGAACCCATCGTATAATGCAGTGCAATCAACCCATCTGCCAATCCCCTAGCCACTGTCCCGTGTCTTAACCATCGCCCAGAAAAATAAACCAAAATAATCACCTAGTAACCTCAAAAGATCTGATCCACGTTGCAGCCTTTAATGTCCGTACTCTTTGTCAAATTGGGCAACAGGCATCCCTTGCTGAAACCTTACTTTCCCTCTCTATCGATATATGTTGTGCCTCCGAAACACTCATAAAAGACTCCACTTCGGTCGTGCACCTCAAGCCGCTTAGGAAGAGCTCAGATGTTCCACATTTCCCTCTTCGAGTATCCGGTGATCCTGACGCAATGGCTCGTGGTATCTACGGTGTGGGAGTTACACTCAGCCCCAATGCTGAAAGCGCATTACTGGACTGGGTCCCAGTAAACAGTCGCCTTTGCCCTGTGCGGTTGTCTTGCTCAATTAAGATTAACGCAGTTCGATGCGGTAAACGGTGTTTGTTTGTCATATCAGCATACGCCCCAACAGACTGCAGTTCTGAAACTGAGGAGGACGGGTTTTATCAAGATCTGTCACAACTGCTTCGGTCGGTAAGAAGGACGGTTATAGTAATCCTGGTGGGTGATATGAATGCCCAGGTTGGACGAATAAGCCCGGAAGAAGCACAGTTAGGTGGTAGATTTGGAGTCGATGCTGAGCGTACGGATAATGGGAACGACTGCTTCATTTGTTTGCAGATCATCCTTTGTTCCTCGCCAGAATGAACTTCCAACACAAACAATCACATCGAATTACTTGGGGACCCCCAACCACAAGACAGCCGTGAACCTGTGTCGGTCATTTCCTTGTTCCTTCGACCAAATTCGTTTAATCAGTTTTTTGACCATTTGGCGTAGTTTGATGACTCTACTACCACCTGCATCATGTGCCATACTTACAACCTTGACACAAGTCAGACAAAGTGTTTGATTTCATGCAAATGTCAAACCCGAAATGCCCTATGTGGATTCACACTCCATCACAAGGTAGACCATAAATATATACGTGTGCACACAGAAGAACTGAACTCACCAGCACAGCGTGTCTCAAATGAAAGCCGCATTGGCTCTTGGATCTCATCATCATCGACAGCATGACATCAGTTTTCAATATTGACGCTTCGCTGCCGTACAACCATGATTTATTTGAAAGCCTTATTGTGAAGAAAAGAATAAAGGGGGACGGAAAACGGACTTAGTGCTAGCTTACTGCAATCATTCCGAGGTGCCTACACCTCAAAGCTGGATAGAAACTGACAACAAGATCGCCATTAACATCGGTTAGCAGCCATATCTTGCAGCATCTCCAACCAGGCGCAGTGAGCATCATGTGGTCCCCATCCTGGGAGGCGAGTAGCACCGACAGCAAACGTTTCGTAATCTCCTTCATACGCGTATACCAGTTCAAGGGTTGGCCGCCTCTCTGCTTCCGCCACTCCATTGGGCATGGAAAACAGCACTCTCTTCGGCAAACGATGGTTAGGCATACGCAACACATGTCCCAACCAA